>JAQISU010000111.1:8692500-9195000 GCA_029339505.1 Unio delphinus | reverse complement strand
TTTTAAATTCAAAATATGGCAGCACTCTGTCAGAGTAAAACTTTGAAAGTTTTCAACCCGTGAAGTATTTCAAACGTGACTGAAACGGAAATGAAAGTTCTTGATGCAAATTCTTTTGTAAACTTTTGAGAGGATTGGACCTAATTAAAATGTAAAACTTATGATTGTGTGATGTTGTTGCATAAACAGATATATTCATCTAGAAATTACAATCAAAGCTCCCTCGACAATTTGGATATTTTCAGTGCGGGATGCTAGAGTTTTACATGTAAATGATATTTCCTTGGTCAAATGAGAATCTCAAATATATAAATGGGACGAAAATAATATTGTCACAGTGATGATATCGGTTATCGTCAGTGATGATATCGGTTATCGTCAGTGATGATATCGGTTATCGTCACAGTGGTGATATCCGTTATCTCTACAGTGATGATATAACTTTGGAACTACCTTCTTTCTCCAGATTCGAAGAATATATCCCCTTTTGTACCTTCTCTATACCTGTATTTCCATATTTATGCCTATTTCTTTTTACTTTTTCTTCTCTCTCTCTCTCTCTCTCTCTCTCTCTCTCTCTCTCTCTCTCTCTCTCTCTCTCTCTCTCTCTCTCTCTCTCTCTTATGATGAACAGATCATGAAATATTTAAGGACTATTGACAATGATACATAATTATTATTAGTTAAATCGACCATGCAAAGACTGCTACTTCATAATCTGTATTTTTTATCTACTACATGTATATGCGTCTCAGCTCAACATATACAGCCTTGCATATGTTCAGGAGATGTTGGGGCAATGTGGGAGCGCTGTCAAGAGGAACACCTAGGTTTCGTACTGACTGTGTGCATTTATTTTTTGTGTTGCTGATATTTATTGTTTGAGGTAAAGGAAGTGAATGAGAAAGTCTTTGTGTTGTGATCAGTATGGCCTCTGTTTTACTATCATTCATCTGCAGTTTCTTACATGTCCTCCAATATTTCACCTCCGACATGTACTTCTCTACACCTTGAATGATAGGTAGCATCAACTTTAGTTGGGTAGCTAGATTTCTATATGTGTGTGTCATCAGCGTACAATTGGTGAGGCACTGGATGATGCGTTATGGCACTTGAGAGTGGCTGTGTGTATATAATGAAGCGAACAGGTCCAAGTACATACCACTGTGGAACAACACAACTTAGATCAACTGGGGTGGATTGTATTTCATTTGCGGACACAATCTGTGTCCTTTTGATTAAATAGAACTTGAGCCACAGTACGGCTCTATTGTGAATGCCAAATACATGCTGTAGACGGGGAAGTAATATGTCATGGTCTATCGTATCAAATGCCGCAGAGAAATCAATGAGGGTGAGGACGGTAATCTGTCCGCTATCCAAAGCAGAGAAAATGTATGTCAATAATGTAAGAAGAGTTGTTTCAGTACTGTGGCGAGGGAGATATGCAGAATGTGCATTGCTAAAAAGACTGTTTGAATTCAGATGAGATACAATCTGCGTTAGAACAACGTTTTCTAAGATATTTATTTAGATGAATGGCAGATTAGAATCCGGGCGGTAGTTCTTTAAATCGTTATTGTCGAGTGTTGGTTTCTTCAGCTGCGCCTGTACGATGAGTCTTCAAAAATGATGGGAATTCCCCGGATGAGAGAGGTATTAAAAACATCAGTAAGTGAAGGCAATATTAGATCTAAACACTCAAGTAGCAGTGATGTTGGAACTGGATCAAGTTGACATTACTTTGGTGTATTCTTCATCACGATTGTACGTACTAAGTACATATAGACAAGTTCAAATGCTCTTAACCGTTGAAGCTAAAATTAGGTATCGCAACTGTATGCTGATGACGAGTAAAAGTGGCTCTAATTTGGTGACAGCGTCAAACTTCAGAACTAAACGTTTTCGGTTCTGTTCTTGAGGAAAGAGAAATTTTATAAATTGAGTACACTTCATTAAAATATATGATTGCGATACAGCAAGACGCTTAGTACATCGGTACTTTCAAGGCTTTTGGTACAGTAGAACTGGAATTCATTAGGAACACTATTGTATTGGACTGATTGGGATAAAATTCACCGTACTGTAAGTTACTCTTAAACTTCAATATTTATCATGAATATTAAAATTATTGGCTGAATTTTTATAGCTGGTTTGGCCTTTCTGTTACATATTCTAAGATCATAGATTCTACTTTTTCTGTTACATATTCTAAGATCATAGATTCTACTTTTTCTGTTACATATTCAATGACCATAGAGTCCTAATACAAATTAGTACAATATTTAAGCAGAAAGACACAGTAGATGTAGGACAGGATTTAGTATTTATAATTTCTGCTATACACGTGTTAACCTCGCAGAGCAAACTCGTACACAGATTCAACTGGATGAAATGGAAACAACATAAAAATTTGAACATGGAAAAAACATTAAACGAGAAAACACAAAAATAAAAAGCGGAGCAAATCAAAACAAAACAAAATTAACATTAAAGAAATAACAAGAGCAAAGATGCTATAGTTTATTTTATACTATGGAGTCATTGTTAAATACGTCAAATTAGATAAATAACGTGTATGGTTTAAAGAAAAAACACAATTAATAATATTTGAAAAGGTTTTTATTACACATTGGACTGGAAGGGTTTTCGTGTTACCTCTAGGGGTAACAATTTGTAATGGTTCAAGTTCATGTTCTATTTGGAAGTTGATTGTAAACTGACTCAGTGAACACCGAATAATTAGTTAAGGAATGTCTCCAGCATCCATTTTTAATGGTAGACTTCAAGCAATGTCTTAGGTATCTGTATTTGATGGCAAGCGTTATGTTATTGTATCAAGCATCCATATTCGATGATAGACTTTAGCCAGTGTCTTAGGTATCTGTATTTGTTGGCAGACGTTATGCAATGTCTCCAGCATCCATATTTAATGACAGACTTTAAGCAATGTCTTAGATATCCGTATGTGATGGCAGACTTTAGGCAATGTCTTAGGTATCCGTATGTGATGGCAGACTTTAAGCAATATCTTAGATATCCGTATGTGATGGCAGACTTTAAGCAATGTCTTAGATATCCGTATGTGATGGCAGACTTTAAGCAATGTCTTAGATATCCGTATGTGATGGCAGACTTTAAGCAATATCTTAGATATCCGTATGTGTTGGCAGACTTTAAACAATGTCTTAAATATCCGTATGTGATGGCAGACGTTATGCAATGTCTCCAGCATACATATTTAAGTGTAGACTTGTCAACATCTGAAATAACTCTTTGTACGTCATACCGCACTTATTGACCGGGATTAAATGCAACATGGAAAACTCATTTAATATTTGTTTGTCTGTATTGTTTCTTTGGTTTTGGTCTTTTTATCGTTTTGACCTTTGTATTGGTTTTGCTCTTGGTTTGTGTTTCCGAGTTTTTGTTATTGTTCTTTGTCGGTATTTCTTACCTATGTTTCGCTACAGATGCAGCTCTGATATATTTATCACCTGATGAAAAATTAAACCTCGCACGTATTGGGTTAGACATTCCGGGATTGCCAGTCTCGCACGTATTAGGTTAGACATATCTCAGGCTTTGCCGATGTCGTATTTATCGAGTTAGGCATATTTCAGGCTTTACATGTGTTGTGCGTATTGGTTAGACATATTACAGACTTTGCCAATGCCGCACCAAATGAACAAGGTGGGCCCGAATGACCTAGTCTAATGTGGCTCTCGCCTTTACAGATCACTGACATCTCACCTCTGTTCGCATGTGTTCGAACCTAGGCTCGGCCAACATGTGTTTTCCAGTAGTTTCCGGTTGTTCATGCTGGTGTTTTCCTAGGTTCCTCTCCTCCTTCACTTAATATAATGACCGCCATGTAAGACCTATGGTGAAAATTGACTCTTAACACATAAAACCAAACCAAACGGAAAAGACGCCACCATCTCTGTTAAATTATTAGGTCTTATTATATGAATTTGCATTGTTCCTTTACCATAGAGTAATTGCACACTGGGGCACCGTTGTAGTCATTTTAGAGGTTCATTTTTGTCTTTAAAAGTAGATACGACTCTAACGGAATCCTTCGGTTTTTTTCTTTTATATTAACTAATAAATTGGAATGAAACTCGAAACGTTTGATGAACATAACTTTGAAAAGGATCCAAAATGACTTTTTGGCTGATAAAGAGGTTTATGTCAATAATATGAAACAAACTGCTTAATAAAGCTAGCGGACACAAATCTATACAAAACGCTAAGAACTAAAAAACATGACAATTTTTTTTTTAAATTGCGACCATTGCCAATGTTTTAAAACAGGCATACGCAAAAAAGCACCGGAAATGGTACAATCTAAAAGAGAATGAAACAAAGATTGACAAAAGGATGAGATGGGCAAACAGCAATTCGAGACAAAGATAGCGAAGGGTCCAAACGTTCCCGTTTATTGCACAACAAGTATAAAAAACTTGGAAACATATAAAATGTCACCTGATCCAAGTATAGGACTTTTACTGTACATATTTAAACTTTACAAAGGTGTTGAATCCGATATAGGTTCTTTTTATGTTATTCTTAAGATCTAAGAGCTGATGAAGCATGTCAAAGCCAACGAAAGCAGATCAAGCAACAATAAAATGCCTTTAAAGAAAGGATAAAAAGAGCAGAACTGAAACTCGCAATAGTTCAACTAGTTTCTACCGATATTTTAAAATAACATTGGTATTGTTGTTGTGAATTTAATACCAATTTAATTACACGATAAGCCATACATTGTTGCCAGTATTATTGGTGGAAGAAGAACCCGTGAAAAAATGAGGAAAGACCCACCAATCTCGTATACCCACTCAGGCCAGCCTAAGACTCGAACCTACGTGGACAGAGATGAGAAGGCAGTAAGCTGTAAAGGCTTGCGTTTTAGAACACTTGATTGCCCAGCACCGCAACGTTTGAAACATAATAAAACCAGCACTTGATGCAAACAGAGTCAGTCCCTGTTACAATTTCAATACTGAATATGTATTATATAAAATGGTTAATATATTTGCCTTCTTCAATTTAAAACGTGCGGTCGTTCTCTTTTCCAGACCAACAGCACGAACTCCAAAAAGACATTTCTTCAGTTCAATCCAGAGAGGAAGGGTTATTTTGTTCCGTGTTTTTCCATCGAGTCGATTCTATTGGCAACAGAGAAAGATTATATCGACCTTCTGACTTTTGACATCGATGGCCAGGAGATGTCTCTTTTACAAAAACTGCCTCATCGCAAAATATACATACGGGTTATCAACACAGAGCTTCACGGGATATCACAAATTCCACGAGACCTTTTATCCATGATGGATCAGAATGGGTATAAGGCTCAACATCAATTCGTAAACCACGTGTTGCAGAAAACGGACCTTATTTTTGTCAGACAGGAAGTATTCAAGTCGTAGCATTCTATTCCGTTTAGCATCTGATGCAGTGTTACTATTATAATTTCAACAGAAACCACATTAACGTTTTCCTCTGGTTTGCAACAAAAGATGGATAATCTCGGTCGGGAACAATCTTCTGTCAGGAGTTACAGGACTTGGATCACATAGAGAAGTGTTCGTATTCCGATTGTCTCTGAATATATGTAGACATTCCAGTGTGGATAATAACCTGCCAATGTAGGTACTAGTCTGGAATATTACTAAAAATGAATTGATATTGGTCATGTAATGTCAGAATTAATTCTATATTCTACAACCACCTCTTGGGCCATATGGGTCAATAGACGGAAGAAAAGGCGCTCGAATTGTTAGTTTTATGCTTAAAATGTCGATGCATTTAACATTATCTGCTGTGCTATGGAATCATTTGAGAACAGTAATGACATTTTTTTAAATGTTCCATCAGTCTCATGTGACAAGTGTTTTATGAGAGAGAGAGAGAGAGAGAGAGAGAGAGAGAGAGAGAGAGAGAGAGAGAGAGACTAAGACTGAGAGAGAATTCATAATATAAAAATTCGCATTTATTTACATTAAGGGCTCGCATCAAACTGTTCTTTTGCTGATGGTAACAGTTGGCTCAGTGATGGACCTGTGGGCAGGCAATTTGTATGTGTATTGTTTACATCCATTCAGAATATGTGTAATCTTTGGGTTTTAAAGTTTTCGTTTTTTTGCCATTGACCAAGCCTTGCCAATCAATTCAGTAAGAAACGTCTTGACTTAGTCATGACATAACTTCCTATTTTATGTGCAATTTCACTACGTCTGTCTGTCTGTCTGTCTGTCTGTCTGTCTATCTATCTATCTATCTATCTATCTATCTATCTATCTATCTATCTATCTATCTATCTGTATGTCTGTCTGTCTGTCTGTCTATCATAATGCAGAGAAGACAAGATATATAAAAATATATGGAGTTCGACAAATCTAAATCTAAAATGTAAAGACAAATCCATTGTTGACATTTCAAAACATTTATATACGCTTAGTTTTATTTCGCATTAAATTCGACCCAATATCTAGAGAGCTTTGTTTTTCAGCGCTTTGGAATTCTGTATGATGATATGGTTTTCGGTCTCTGAAATTAAAATATAAAAGAAAACAATAAGTATTATATTCAATATTAAATGATGCACTAAACATCTGCATTCCGAGTACATTCGTAGAAGAAGAATTCTCTCTCTCTCTCTCTCTCTCTCTCTCTCTCTCTCTCTCTCTCTCTCTCTCTCTCTCTCTCTCTCTCTCTCTCTCTCTCTCTCTCTCCTTACATACCTACCTACCTAAAGCCATTTAGCAAAGGAACCCGTGTCGTCATTGCAGCCCATTCAACACCTCCCAGCCCAAATCAAAAGTTTGCAAATATAAAAAAATGACTCCAATTATTTTTGCTAGAGCGTTATTCCCTGGCTCTACCATGTCCATCAAATCCGTCCATAGAATTGTTCCCTGGCCCTACTGTGTCCGTCAACTGACCCTACTGTGTCTGTCCACAGAGAATTGTTCCCTGGCCCTACTGTGTCCGTCAACTGACCCTACTGTGTCTGTCCACAGAGAATTGTTCCCTGGCCCTACTGTGTCCGTCAACTGACCCTACTGTGTCTGTCCACAGAGAATTGTTCCCTGGCCTTACAGTGTCCGTGAACGCTAATGTATAACTAGTTTTGATGCATACAGAAACTTTAGTATCTCACGAGTTTGAATATATTTAGAAACTTTGATGTCTCACGAGTCTGAATATATTTAGAAACTTTGATGTCTCACGAGTTTGAATATATTTAGAAACTTTGATGTCTCACGAGTTTGAATATATTTAGAAACTTTGATGTCTCACGAGTTTGAATATATTTAGAAACTTTGATGTCTCACGAGTCTGAATATATTTAGAAACTTTGATGTCTCACGAGTTTGAATATATTTAGAAACTTTGATGTCTCACGAGTCTGAATATATTTAGAAACTTTGATGTCTCACGAGTTTGAATATATTTAGAAACTTTGATGTCTCACGAGTTTGAATATATTTAGAAACTTTGATGTCTCACGAGTTTGAATATATTTAGAAACTTTGATGTCTCACGAGTTTGAATATATTTAGAAACTTTGATGTCTCACGAGTTTGAATATATTTAGAAACTTTGATGTCTCACGAGTTTGAATATATTTAGAAACTTTGATGTCTCACGAGTCTGAATATATTTAGAAACTTTGATGTCTCACGAGTCTGAATATATTTAGAAACTTTGATGTCTCACGAGTTTGAATATATTTAGAAACTTTGATGTCTCACGAGTTTGAATATATTTAGAAACTTTGATCTCACGAGTTTGAATATATTTAGAAACTTTGATGTCTCACGAGTTTGAATATATTTAGAAACTTTAATGTATCACGACTTTTAATACATACAGAAACTTTAGTGTCTCACGAGTTTGATACATAAAGAAACTTTAGTGTCTCACGAGTTTTAATATATTTAGAAACTTTAATGTATCACGACTTTTAATACATACAGAAACTTTAGTGTCTCACGAGTTTGATACATAAAGAAACTTTAGTGTCTCACGAGTTTTAATATATTTAGAAACTTTAATGTATCACGACTTTTAATACATACAGAAACTTTAGTGTCTCACGAGTTTGATACATAAAGAAACTTTAGTGTCTCACGAGTTTTAATATATTTAGAAACTTTAATGTATCACGACTTTTAATACATACAGAAACTTTGATGTCTCACGAGTTTGATACATAAAGAAACTTTAGTGTCTCACGAGTTTTAATATATTTAGAAACTTGAATGTATCACGACTTTTAATACATACAGAAACTTTAGTGTCTCACGAGTTTGATACATAAAGAAACTTTAGTGTCTCACGAGTTTGATACATAAAGAAACTTTAGTGTCTCACGAGTTTGATACATAAAGAAACTTTAGTGTCTCACGAGTTTTAATATATTTAGAAACTTTAATATATCACGACTTTTAATACATACAGAAACTTTGATGTCTCACGGTTTTAATATATTAAGAAACGTTCATGTCTCACGACTTTAAATACATACAGAAATTTTGATGTCTCATGGGTTTTGATATATTTAGAAACTTTAATATCTCAGAGTTTTAACACACGTATAAACTGTTATTATGTCTTCTCATGAGTTTTATCATACGTAGAAACAAATTATATATTAAAGTTGTACTTCTGTCGGTGTCAATATGCACACTGATGGTATATTTATAAAAGTCAGATTTTATAAAATAATAAATACGTGGTTGTTTCCTTACCTTTTTGTCTTTGACTGATGTATCTTCCAGCATGGATTTCATGGCGTTGACAATGTGTTTCTCTTCATTAGTCATCTTTTGCAGGAATGAAATATTACAGGATGTTTTAATAATAAATATTAGCAATGTAAATGATATAATATTTGACACGTTATATTATCTTTGAATCTTAAATTCAAATAAAGTACATATAAAGTTATTACATGCCTTTTTACTCAGGAAAGATAAAAAAAAACCCAAAAACAATGAAATAAAACTAATAATAATAATATATTGGAGGAAAATAATAATAATAATAATGATAATAATAATAATAATAATAATAATAATAATAATAATAATAATAATAATAAACAGAATATTATTATTATTATTATTATTATTATTATTATTATTATTATTATTATTGGATGACCAGATTTATTCGCATGGCTTTGTTATATCTGCTCTGCTATTCATCCAATACGAAAGTCAGACCTATATTTATATAGTCGTTCGTGATTTATTTTACGAAAGGGTCGTTTTGGATGCCGTCCAGAGCCGTAAACGAGTCATATTCAGAAAGTTTCGGGTTTTATACGGTGCCGTATGATATCCTCAAATAATGTCGTAGAGTCCTTTGACATGAAGAATATATAGTCTCAAATAATGTAGTAAGAGTGTTTTAACATATGAGGCTGTCTGTGTTTTAAGTTCGGTATGGGTGCTTCTGCTACGATGAAATATGATGTTTGTTCGTTGTTGATTTTTTTTACCTCCGCCAAGTAAAATGAACAATTATCGAAACAAAATCGAAGATTGTAAGACCCTTACTTTTTAACAAAACCCTTATGTAACGACCAACAATAAGAACGGGCCAGTCACCTCGAACAATATTGGGACTGGCAGTAACGCGATTTTTTAATTTTTTAATTTTTTATTTATTTTATTTTGTTATGGTTTAACGCCATTTTTCAGCACACTATAGGCTATACATGGCGGCCAGTATTAATGGTGAAAGAAGAACCCGGAAACCCACGGAAATAAACACCGACCCACGAGAAGCTACTGGCAAGCTTTCTCACATAACAACATTAGCCGAATCTTAGACTCGAACCCACGCAGACAGAGGTGAGACGAGTAACGCGATGGTACTATAAAGATAGACGGAGCAAATATTGGGAAGTGTCGCTATGTGTTATATAGTTCAACTGAAAAAATACTGGGACGATGTAATATATATGTCGCTTGAGTAAAATATACATGGGGGGAGGGGTGTACTTCTATATAGATGGACTGAGAAAAAATGGGGCGATGTACTATATAGGTAGACTGAAAAAATACAGGGGTGATGTACTATATAGATTGAACGCCCCCATATACTCTTGACCAAGTTCTGTGTACGCCTGGTCCCACCTGTATATGTCGACTCAACCCCACCCATCCGGACAAAGTAGTCGGTGCGGTGTCACTATCGGTCGAATGAGATAAATCTATACTCTTAATGTATATATTATCGTATACACAAAATTGTATGAGACAGCTTTAGGGAACGTAGGTAACAGAACCGAAGTCAGAAATCAAGAAATTAAGAACTAGAATAGCGGTTGAACTTTATGTACCTTATGAATTTTTCTTCTCTATTGCGATGATAAATTCCCAATAATTGTCTTGAATTCATTATGTTTCCAATCTAAATATTTTCTGTCCACATTTAAGATGGACTCAACCAGTTTTGATCGCAACGGCACACTAAGCTCCCATCAGGTACAGGAAAATCAATTTTTCTAGTATAAGGGACATACAGATAAGGTAACGGGGGCTACATTTTTTAAAAACAAAATTACATCCGGGTAAACGTTTAAATTAAGGGCAATATTGTGATACCATTTAGCTATTATTGCTTATTGTTAAAGATATAGATATATTGAAAAATTAAGTGTTATTCAAAACATTGAAGTGAGTACCTACTTGTGATTATCTGCACTGCAAACCTGCCAAAATATTTTGGTCTGAAATCCTACTTTAATTCGGAGATTTGTTAGGCGTGACACAGCAAATCAATACATTTTTAGCTGTCACCTGTTACGATGGATGCGCGATTAGGGTTGGGGGATGGTGTTGTCTTTTGTTTTCCTTTTATTTATTGTGAATGTTGTGTTAGGCAGGCTGATGTGGCATTGTGGGTATACATTACAATTGTCCTTGTGTATTAAATACTTGTTAACCTATAACCAGATTCGTAATTGTATTACATACTGGTAAATAACAACGCAAACATTATACAAGATGATGATTAAAGCATGGAAAAATAGTTAATAATTTGCTAGGAAGTCGAATAGAAGCGTCGGGCTACATCTACATGATGTAGAATACAGTACTGTAATCATAAAATGCTCAGTCAGCAGAGTGTTATATTTTGTATGCTAAGAAATCAACAGCATTGCATATAAACTCACCAATTCCCGACGGTGTCGAATTTCATTTAATCTCGTTGTAAGGTGGTCTAGGCATTCACTGGCTCGCAAAGACCGACAAACATACGACGTCTCGGGCGAAACTCTTCCTGTAGAAATGAATCGTATACCTTAGTTGCTGTTGGCACGTAGACTTTTCGAATGTTTTACACACCTTTTATATAGTTAGATGGCTATTGACACTTGGACCTGAAGTATTTCTTATTATACCCCATGGACAAGCAGATAACGCATGCCTTAAGCCGCCCTTGACATAGCCACAAAACTATTGGCACTCAGAAGTGTAGTGTGGCTAAAGACACCAGTTACGTATCATCGGTTCTATTCGCAATTTTCTTTCAGTTCATGCCACTATACTACTTTTGCGTTCTTTAGTACTTTCAAGACTTGATTATAGTAATTCCCTTCTATCTGGTTCATCTCAATATCTATTACAGAAACGTCGAAAGTTCAAACACATGGCTGTCCGATTCATTCTTTCAGTACGAACTCAGCATATCCCCCCGCTATGTAACCTCAACTGGCTACTCGTTCGATCCAGAATCAAACATAAAACCTTTTCAGTATGCAGCATTATATTAACTGGCTCCAGTCCACTACACGAATCTGACCTGACCCATGTGTATCTAGAAACGTGCGCTTCTCGATGAACACTCCCATTTTTATTGTCCCTACTATTACAACGAAGTCCTGCGGAAAACGTTCTTTCGCTTACTAAGCCTCAGATACGTGCAACGTATATCTTAGACATAACGACACCGTGACCTCATTCAAGAGTGGTCTTATAACTCACCAATTATTACTAGAAGAACAAACGTAGGAAATCAAAAATGTTTACGTTAAGTATTGTCAGCATGTTATGTAGTTTTATGGTGCTTGTGTTTGTAATTTGGTCATTGGTTTTGGACTGTAGGCACTGTGAAGTGATGTATATCTAAAAATATCATTTATGTGGACAGATTGTTCTGAAAACAGACTCGTAAATGAATGTCCGATCAGACATTTTAGATTCAAAGTCAAATAGAAATACGTTTTTCACAGTCATTCGTTTTACTAAAAGATGACCAGCTTAAGGAAACAAGTTTGTCGACATGATAGAAGAGGCAACAAATGCTAATCTTCTTTACGAAATTTACATGGCTGCTACAACGAGAACTTATTTCTTTTAACACATTAAGGGCTAGTCAACAAAACTGAAAACGTCTTGTTAAAGACCTGAATTACCCAAGATAATTTGCTGGTTCTAGTGAATTTTAAATTTTCGTCAAGTTCGAAGTCTATTATCGTTTCAAGATTCTTTACTGTCGTCGTACATCGTTTTTCAGAATTATTCTTGTAAATTTTTTAGTTTTTGATCACTATATTATGTTAGTCTATGTATTCGCAATGTACATTGGTTTTCCCTTATATTTCCAACGTAAGTTTGACATTGGTTTTTCCATATGTAACCAAAGTCAATTTTACACAGACATATTAAGAGAACGTACTCTCTTTTAATGATTTCCAAAGCAGCATATCCTGTTCAGAATGTATTGCATTATGCCAAACGTTGACACTAGATGTTAGAATACATAAAAATAAATATTGCATGTTAATATAGATTGTAAACGTGCAAGTATCTCTTTCTTCATATCGGTAATTTATGATAGGGTTACCTTCATTATATTTGCAGTTGTTTACGTAGTGTATCCTTATGTTTCATGACTGGAACTTACCTTTATATTTAAATGACTCGTTTGTATTTTGAGAAAAGCGTCGAATAATTGGCCCTGGCACATTCTTTTGTGCACGTTGCATTTGGCTTTTGGGTCTCACTTTCGGTTCAGAAGGAGTTGCTGGCAGCTTTGCGGCTACGCCGACGATGGACTTGCGGTCTCGCAGGATACTTTCGTATCGAGAAGCACGTGCGGTAAGTTCATTTACTGATGGACGTCGAGCAGTTGGTCTTGGGTGTTTGGAAGGCTCCCGAATTCTCAAAGGTGATAGTAAATCTGATAAAGGCGAAGGTGCCCCAGATAAACTCCTTTTGCGGACCTTGGTGGATATAATGCGTTTTCGGAATGTTGATGTAGATGGGCCTCTTGACTTGGTGAAGGCAACATTCTTCTTCTCGTACGCATGTTTCTGAAATCCATGTCATAGTACAGAGAGTACGAATGGCTAATTATGCAAAACTTAAGGTATTCTAATTCCAATTCCTCAATCGATCATTCATTCATTTTCTAGTCCAACATATATTCTAAATATTATATTGTGAAACATATCATATTATTGGCAATTCCTGAATATGCAGGTCCTTCCTGTATCCAGTTATTGTGAAAGCGTCAGCCATAGTTCTAAATCGAATGGTACATGCGCGACTTTGTGTTACTTTACTATTTATACATTCTATCTCAGTGTGGTACTCTTTAAAGGTGTGGAAGGTGTTCACCAGTATAGACTATTATGTGATAACCTTCGTAACGTAGCTTTACCTTAATTTTCTCAGTATAGGATTTGTCGCAATAATAGAAGAAAGAGCATTTTCTTAGTAATTTTACAACTAAATAGAGTATTCATGGACATGGTTTTGGAAATATTAAAATACTACACCGATCTATGAACGTGATCATCTTTAATGAAAACATTATTGCACTTAATTCTAGACTGATTAAAATGCAATTTTAAATATTCATTGTCTATTAATATGTATTATTAATTCTGAAAAATATTAAATACCCATGTGTGGTTCTGGTTGTCACTTATGTAATACTTTCTACTTCTCTGATATTGACATTGGTTTATATATATATATATATATATATATAATATTTGTCTATGTTTGAATCTCTTATCTAATTGTGCATTTTAAACAGAAAATGGCAAACATATGCAAACTATTCAATTGGATTTGTGCTGAATGAGTTAAATGTTTACTGGGCAATGGTCAAATTAATTCTACGGGCAGTTTGTTGTTTGCCACTGCCATAAAATATATTTATTCGGAAGTTAATTTTTATTTCAAAATACTCGAGGTGATGCATTTTCTGGAACAGCAAAGAAATAGTTCATATTTGGAGAGCAGAATCAATCGTCCAAGAAAAATAAAACAACAAACGTGCATTGAATTGGAGGAAGACACAAAATGTACATTGAAAATGAAGAAAACGATAACTGATATATATTTCTCACGTTAGTCTTATGAAATGTACCTTGCCCTCTTGTTCCTACAATCAAGTACTATAGACTAAATAAATGAAAAATTTTATTACAGTTAAATCGTAAAATTGGAACGATCTCATTATTATTATTATTATTGTTAGTAGTAGTAGTAGTAGTAGTAGTAGTAGTAGTATTGTTATTATGATTAGTATTATTGCTGTTGTTGTTGTCAATTATCTAAGACAGAACACAGTGGTGCTTAGAAAGACAAGGGCAAATAGTCTTGTGATTCATTACAAGGTTGCGCGTAAGGACAGCCACAATACATTAAGAGAAAAAACCTGAAAGTGAAGCCTGAATCAGGATACATTAATTATAATTAATGCAGGGGTGTTGGTAACACAATAACATCGATTCTGCATCAGCAGAAATGGCATATTATAGATCTTAGCGGTCTATTTATATTTTTAAAAAATCAAACAAACAAAATACATACCTTTAGCTTTGGGGCCGTCTTGTCCTCGTTTGCATCACCACCTCCTAACTTTGACGTAACCACTTTTTTTGGCATGACTTCTTGTCTGGAACACAAACTAAACATTGATTAACCCTGAGCAAAGTTAATTCAAACAGTAAAATCATTTCTCCCATTAATAGAAGGTCACGTTGCCCTGCCCGCGATTGTGTAAGTCAGGAGAACAAAGAAATGTTTAGAAGCCATGTGTTTATGTTAGATACCGCGGATATAGTGGGTCCTCTTCGTAAGGGAACGATAACCCAGCTTTGTTCGACGTGAAAAGTTGCAAGTGGACGTTGAAAGTTTTGTTCAAGAACAAAGGACCCGTATAGGCGTCGTAACACTCACCCGTTGACAAACGGCCCGCATGGCAATGTCTGCTAAGTTAACTGAAACAGGGTAGAATCGACATCCATTCGGAATTGAGAGAGGGTGGGGTCACCATTTCAGTCTAAATTAAATTTAGTATTTTAGAGCTAGTACCTGCACATACATCATGCTAGAATGCTATCAAGCAATATTCCGGGAATGTCACTCGTAATTTGGCTGGGAAACGAAAACAATTCTTTGAAAGACACCTTTGAAAATGTCAGTAAGTTATTTGTTCGATTGTTGCAGAAAATTGCAACGTTGTAATTGTTATTATGTGTAGTATGTATACTTCATTAGTGGAATCCTTAGTACGTAGAATTAACTTTGTATTGTTTAATTTACATGCGTATCTGAGAAATGAGCTATGATTATGTCATCCAGTATGTAGATTGGTAACTCGTGGTCAGAATTAATATTGTAATACGCTATTTGGTTACTTCGTAGTAAACTAGTGCATTTATTCATGTGCTATTCTAGATTGTGCAACTGTTGAATTGAATTGTAACTTTGGACAATGGTTGCTATGTGTAAAAGTAGTTAATATGGATGTAAGGGTATATCAGTGTATAGATATCTCAATTTGTGTGTACAGTTTGTAGGAGTGTTACGTATAGAACTGCTTTTGATTGTTGTGACATTGTTCAGTATAATTAGATTACGTACAGAACTGCTTTTGATTGTTGTGACATTGTTCAGTATAATTAGATTAAGACTATATATATATATATATATATATATATATATATATATATATATATATATATATATATATATATATATATATATATATATATATATCCTGATGTGACGCAGTTCATTGATGACTTTATGATAAGTAGTTGATACCATGCTTTTATTACGACGTCGATTACCATTCAGGAACGTATGAGTATTTCGATGTGCACGAATGCATGACCGAAAAATGTAGTAGCCTTTATCTGATGGTTGATAATTTGTTAGTGTTAGACAAGATGGCTAAGGAAATATGCTAACGTCCTTGTGTTTTCACAGGAAGCATTTAGGGACAAACGTCCGGTATAGTTTAGTTCCTAATCTCTAGGAGGGAGACGGAGTAAAGACTAGAAGAGAAGTCGAGTGACAATAGAATATTGGAAAAGGAGTCAAAGTGGAGAAATTAGAGAAGGGAGAGTCAAGGAGAAGAAGGATTTAGGAGAGAAGTCGGAAGGAGAGAAGGATTTGGCGGGATAGGAGAGATACAGATGAATAGATCACTATGGCAGGCGGAAAAGCTATTTCACACTATAAATCAAATGATGCAATAGGCTGTCACTTGGTCGAGAGAAAAAGAGTGATTGAGGAATTATTATCATTTAACTATTAAATTGTATTAAGTTGTTATTCATTTGAATTTCACATTTTGTGTACTCATTAATTTAACTATCAGTATTGCTGATCAGGGACTCTCTCTCTCTCTCTCTCTCTCTCTCTCTCTCTCTCTCTCTCTCTCTCTCTCTATATATATATATATATATATATATATATATATATATATATATATATATATATATATATATATCACTATTTTCCCTTCCAACAAAATCGAGCCTGGCTGGGACTTATATAATAATTTAAACTATTGGGAGCACCCCACCATAATAATACACCTACTATTACAAACATGTACATGGAAAATGTACAGGGAAATGTACAGGAAAATGTACAAGGAAATGTACAGGGAAATTGGTCAATATCATAGAGCTGGCATGGGATATGAAAACTGTATTCTTTGGATGCATTTTTCCTACATACATTTCAATTTATGCAACCATCAATGTTATTTTCCTGTCAGAATAATTGATTCTTAAAGAAAAGCATGATTCGCTACTTCAGAACAATTTTCTTCATCTTGGGATGTACACACGTCAATAACCAAAAGTGAGCTCAAGCATTATTGTGGAGACAATGGAGGGAAAGTTAAAATAATAGCTAATGGTATGGAGATTTATTTATGCAATACACACCGAATGTTAGCGGGGGTGGGGTGAGTTATTTTTCCATGTTAAACAGTTGTCATTTACAGAAGGTATAATTTTATGTGGTTTCGCAAATGCTGTTACGAGCCATGTAGTTTACCCTATTTAAAGACCCTTTAAGACTGGTTGCACCGTACATAGAAAATAATTAAACTCTCTTGTTTAAAAAAAGTTCAATACACTTGTTTGATCTTTCCATGTTGAATAAATAATTGCACTTGTTACATAGATAACTCATAAAGACAGTTCAAAACGTGGTTATTTAATACTTTGGTTCAAGAGGATTTTATTTAATGCTTTGTCTAACGTGGTTATTTAATACTTTGGTTTAAGAGGATATTATTTAATGCTTTGTCTAACGTGGTTATTTAATACTTTGGTTCAAGAGGATTTTATTTAATGCTTTGTCTAACGTGGTTATTTAATACTTTGGTTCAAGAGGATATTATTTAATGCTTTGTCTAACGTGGTTATTTAATACTTTGGTTCAAGAGGATATTATTTAATGCTTTGTCTAACGTGGTTATTTAATACTTTGGTTCAAGAGGATTTTATTTAATGCTTTGTCTAACGTGGTTATTTAATACTTTGGTTCAAGAGGATATTATTTAATGCTTTGTCTAACGTGGTTATTTAATACTTTGGTTCAAGAGGATATTACTTAATGCTTTGTCTAACGTGGTTTTTTAATACTTTGGTTCAAGAGGATATTACTTAATGCTTTGTCTAACGTGGTTATTTAATACTTTGGTTCAAGAGGATATTACTTAATGCTTTGTCTAACGTGGTTATTTAATACTTTGGTTCAAGAGGGTATTACTTAATGCTTTGTCTAACGTGGTTATTTAATACTTTGGTTCAAGAGGATATTACTTAATGCTTTGTCTAACGTGGTTATTTAATACTTTGGTTCAAGAGGATATTATTTAATGCTTTGTCTAACGTGGTTATTTAATACTTTGGTTCAAGAGGATATTACTTAATGCTTTGTCTAACGTGGTTATTTAATACTTTGGTTCAAGAGGATATTACTTAATGCTTTGTCTAACGTGGTTATTTAATACTTTGGTTCAAGAGGATATTACTTAATGCTTTGTCTAACGTGGTTATTTAATACTTTGGTTCAAGAGGATATTACTTAATGCTTTGTCTAACGTGGTTATTTAATACTTTGGTTCAAGAGGATATTACTTAATGCTTTGTCTAACGTGGTTATTTAATACTTTGGTTCAAGAGGATATTACTTAATGCTTTGTCTAACGTGGTTATTTAATACTTTGGTTCAAGAGGATATTATTTAATGCTTTGTCTAACGTGGTTATTTAATACTTTGGTTCAAGAGGATATTACTTAATGCTTTGTCTAACGTGGTTATTTAATACTTTGGTTCAAGAGGATATTACTTAATGCTTTGTCTAACGTGGTTATTTAATACTTTGGTTCAAGAGGATATTACTTAATGCTTTGTCTAACGTGGTTATTTAATACTTTGGTTCAAGAGGATATTACCTAATGCTTTGTCTAACGTGGTTATTTAATACTTTGGTTCAAGAGGATATTATTTAATGCTTTGTCTAACGTGGTTATTTAATACTTTGGTTCAAGAGGATATTACTTAATGCTTTGTCTAACGTGGTTATTTAATACTTTGGTTCAAGAGGATATTACTTAATGCTTTGTCTAACGTGGTTATTTAATACTTTGGTTCAAGAGGATATTACTTAATGCTTTGTCTAACGTGGTTATTTAATACTTTGGTTCAAGAGGATATTACTTAATGCTTTGTCTATCGAGTTTCACTCGTAATTAGCGTCGTATAATACGACACCGTACGCATAGTTTCCCTTTTTTATATTACATGGCAGATAGTTTAATAGTTATTTTCTACGTGACTTAAGCTGAACGAAATGATACTAAGTCTGAACGAAGAGGGACTTGTTCAATGTTTGTTAAACATTTACGCTCTTGCAATCAAATACACATATCGTAAGGAACAAAGATATTATTTTATATAAGTGCCCAATTGGATATTTGAGTGATGAAATCATCTGTGTAACTTAATCTAAGTTATTCTGGGCCAATATTCAATTATTATACGTGGAAGAATCAGTTGGATTCTATTGTTGCCTCCCCCTCTCTAATATGTCGTATGTCTTGTTCTATGGTTTACTCTATCTCGCAGATCGCCATATAATTAAAACACGATCAGGCCTTTTCACCAATAACTAAAATAAAACATGCAAGTAATTTGTTTTTCTAATGACGTTATGCGTCTGTAACTTAACACCGTGGCGTTTATTCTGGGACTCGAATGAGATGACGTATGGTTGGCCAAATTATTCTTAATTTCTTGTTTTCAAACATACACTTGCAAGAAAAGGGTATTACGTTTTTGTCGTTTTTTAAATTATTTTTTTTAAATACTTGATCTTTTGCCTTGCGTTTTTTAGTGTATGACTGAGTTCTCCGTACTTTTCTGGCGAGTTCTCCTTTATCGTGTTGTATCATTTGCTATAAGTATTACTGAGATGGATGTTCAAAAGAATACGAGGTGTTTCGATTGATCGCTGTATACTCATAGGCCACATTAAGCAACATATTGACGAACGAGAGTCCCTAGAACACTCATTCAATTTATTGAGAATCCCTAGAACAGTTGAAAGAACTCATTCGATTGGTCTTGGGTCCCTAGAACAGTTGAAAGAACTCATTCGATTATCGCGATCTGATTACACTTGGTTTCTTTGAAGAAAAGGAAACCAAATAAAAGATTCGCATTTCTTAAGTCAAAGTATCTACTATGAATACTGATAAATTTGTCTACCCTTGATCGAGGTCCTTGAGGTCTTCCAGTTTAAGTTCTTCGTCTTGTTTTTGATCTAAAGGTATAAAAAAACAAAGCTTAAAAACAGACACATGAACTTTGTCTAATCGGGATACATAAGGAACTTTTGTACTAAGACTACTAGAAAAAGGCACATTGCTTCAATTGTAGGATTAACGCGAGCATCCTGTCACGCTAGCCACTAAGCCACACGGCATCATTAGATCCATGAAAATGTACACATTCATTTGTGTTCTTTTCCAAATTATTGCTCTTAGGAAATAAATGATGCAGCAATGTTTTGTATCACATTCCTTAAGTATTGTTCTTTTTACTCTGACCATATCTCAGTCTTCATTGTCTGACTATATCGCAGTCTTCATTGTCTAACGATATCCCAGGCTTCATTGTCTGACCATATCTAAGTCTTCATTGTCTGACGATATCCCAGGCTTCATTGTCTGACCATATCTAAGTCTTCATTGTCTGACGATATCCCAGGCTTCATTGTCTGACCATATCTCAGTCTTTATTGACTGACTATATCGCAGTCTTCATTGTCTGACCATATCTCAGTCTTCATTGTCTGACCATATCTCAGTCTTCATTGTCTGACCATATCTCAGTCTTCCTTGTCTGACCATATCCCAGTCTTCATTGTCTGACCATATCCCAGTCTTCATTGTCTGACCATATCTCAGTCTTCATTTTCTGACCATATCCCAGGTTTCATTTTCTGACCATATCCCAGGCTTCATTGTCTGACCATATATGTCTTCATTGTCTGACCATATCTAAGTCTTTATTGTCTGACGATATCCCAGGCTTCATTGTCTGACCATATATAATTCTTCATTGTCTGACCATATCTCAGTCTTTATTGTCTGACTATATCGCAGTCTTCATTGTCTGACCATATCTCAGTCTTCGTTGTCTGACCATATAATTTAAGTACATTTTCCCCTGACTCTATCTCAGTCCGAAGTCATTTAAGTACATTTTCCCCTGATTCTATCTCAGTCCCAAGTTATTTAAGTACATTTTCCCCGGACTCTATCTCAGTCCTAAATCATTTAAGTACATTTTCCCCTGACTCTATCTCATTCCTAAATCATTTAAGTATATTTTCTCCTGACGCTATCTCAGTCCTAAATCATTTAAGTACATTTTCCCCTGACTTTATCTCAGTCCTAAGATATTTTAGTACATCTTCCCCTGACTCTATCTCAGTCCTAAATCATTTAAGTACATTTTCCCCTGACTCTATCTCAGTCCCAAATCATTTAAGTACATTTTCCCCTGACTTTATCTCAGTCTTAAGATATTTTAATACATTTTCCCCTGACTCTATCTCAGTCCTAAATCATTTAAGTACATTTTCCCCTGACTCTATCTCAGTCCCAAGTCATTTAAGTACATTTCCCGCTGACTCTATCTCAGTCCTAAGTCATTTAAGTACATTTTCCCCCTGACGCTATCTCAGTCCTAAATCATTTAAGTACATTTTCTCCTGACTCTATCTCATTCCTAAGTCATTTAAGTACATTTTCCCCTGACTCTATCTCAGTCCTAATTCATTTAAGTACATTTTCCCCTGACTCTATCTCAGTCTTAAGTCATTTAAGTACATTTTCCCCTGACGCTATCTCATTCCTAAGCTACTTAAGTACATTTTCCCCTGACGCTATCTCAGTCCTAATTCATTTAAGTACATTTTCCCCTGACTCTATCTCAGTCCCAAGTCATTTAAGTGCATTTTCCCCTGACTCTATCTCAGTCCTAAATCATTTAAGTACATTTTCCCCTGACGCTATCTCAGTCCTAATTCATTTAAGTACATTTTCCCCTGACTCTATCTCAGTCCTAAGTTATTTAAGTACATTTTCCCCTGACTCTAGATCAGTCCTTGAATTACCCTTAGGCTCGGACTATATCTCAGTTCTAAGTCATGTAAGTTCCATATATCAATCCTTCAGTTTCTGTACGTTTTTCCATTATCATATCTTAATCCGTAAGGCATTTAAGTACCCTTTCCGCCGTCCATAAGATATTTAGGCACCGTTTCCGCCATCCATACCTGTTCTTTCTGACGATAACTTGGACCTTACGTCATTTGATTAGCTTTACCAATTACCATATCTTAATCCGTAAGGCGTTTAAGTACCGTTTTCCATGACCATAATCCTGCCAGTTCTCATTAAGGAAAATTTAAAGTCTGTAGAGATAGTTTATATCTTTGTCTCCTATATTACGCATCTTTAATTGCAAGTAGCTGCCATTTTTTCTTGAAGAAAGACAAAGTTTTCGTTTGTTATTGAGCAAGTTGGATTGTGTAGCCGATATAAGCCACGGATGGCATTCTGTACACGTATAACTTCAAATAAACCTTAGCTTCTGATGAAGACTAAGAAATTGTCAATTTGAAGAACTTCGCATCCTGCATTTGAGAGACCAGTCTGTATATTATACGAAACTAATATACACGTATTGGAAAAGTGTTGTATTTTACACGACTAGTTACAGTCGAAATGCTCATTCTAGTCCTTATAGTAACCAAAAAATACAGACTGGCTGTGGGATTGAATATCATGTTCATTTATCTCTGGTTCTCGTTTGGCTTACGATATTTTGTGTAAGCAATTTTTTATGTAACTTACCTTTCTTTGAAAATACGTTCCTCAGCCACATTGTCGTATGGGGATATAAGCTTACTACCTTCCAAAATCCAACACTTCTAAAGGACGAACAATCTTTTTCCCCGTCGGATTTTATATAGACAAAGGGCAATAACTCTCGCCCATTACCTACTGCGATGTATATTTAATTTGCATTATTTATCAGTTAGGCTTTTAAATACCTTTTATTTCATTCTATAATATTGAAATGTAGCGTTGCATGTCATTATTAACCTCGTCCAAAATCAATAAATTTCCCCTTTTTAAAAATCCTGCAAACAACTAATACGTAGCTAAAATATCCTCTATATGTTTGAGTTTAATATCAAGAACATAATTAAAAGAAGTAAAGATGTTTATTTGGTCTGGGTCTAGGTTATTTGAAATTCTGTAGAAATTACCTGGTGTATCTGAAATTGTTCATGTTATGTATCCTAACTGTACAAATTACCTGGTGTATCTGAAATTGTTCATGTTATGTATCCTAACTGTACAAATTACCTGGTGTATCTGAAATTGTTCATGTTATGTATCCTAACTGTACAAATTACCTGGTGTATCTGAAATTGTTCAAGTGATGTATCCTAACTGTACAAATTACTTGGTGTATCTGAAATTGTTCATTTTATGTATCCTAACTGTACAAATTATCTGGTGTATCTGAAATTGTTCATGTTATGTATCCTAACTGTACAAATTACCTGGTGTATCTGAAATTGTTCAAGTTATGTATCCTAACTGTACAAATTACTTGGTGTATCTGAAATTGTTCATGTTATGTATCCTAACTGTACAAATTACCTGGTGTATCTGAAATTGTTCATTTTATGTATCCTAACTGTACAAATTACCTGGTGTATCTGAAATTGTTCATGTTATGTATCCTAACTGTACAAATTACCTGGTGTATCTGAAATTGTTCATGTTATGTATCCTAACTGTACAAATTACCTGGTGTATCTGAAATTGTTCATGTTATGTATCCTAACTGTACAAATTACCTGGTGTATCTGAAATTGTTCATGTTATGTATCCTAACTGTACAAATTACCTGGTGTATCTGAAATTGTTCATGTTATGTATCCTAACTGTAATAACAGACTTTCTAAACGTTTTATTTTGTAAACATTATGAACTTTCTAGAAGGCTATCTCACTAAAACATGATATACTTGGACATAAACATTTATTAGGATTTAGAGTAAATGCCAACCTGCAATTATATTACTGTGCTTCAACAAAAAAAAATGTTGTACAACAATAAAATACAGTCCACCACAGACACAGATATACCTTCAGCGTTGGAGTTAAAAATTCGGATTTCTACTAAAGTTTATTCAGGTCTTTGAAATATTGGCACTTTGCGCTTGTAATTATAGGGTTATATTTTATTTAAACCGCAATACCATACGTTCTATATTGTATTCTATGGAAATAAATTATTTGCTGACAAAACAAAATTTGTTGCTGTTCACTATTTTCTGTTTCTTATTTTAAGAGCATGACTCGTAACAATTGATATGCGTACAATAAATAGTTTACATTAAGCAAAATGAAACTTTCAAATCAAATTTCTAAAAATCATACAATTTTCTGAAGATTTTGTGTGGGGTTCGACAGAAGTTATTTACTCAGTTACCCGACTGCAATGTGATGTAATATGCATTATGCATTGTCCGTGTATATTGTGACAACGTATGTATTTGGTTAGTGTACGGTTATATTGTCAGCGTTATCTATAATGTAATAAAAAGCTTGAATAGCAAAGAAGGAAATAAATGGTGACATAAAATGTTAACAAGGTCTGTATCGTAAGTCCGATGAAGGCTCAAGCATAACCTATTGTTATGCATTAGTCTGACTCTCATCTGGAAGCTATTCAGACATTTTTGATTCAGTTCACCTACCTGACTGGACTGGTTGCGGACCATTCGGGAAAACATGGTGAACAATTTCAATAAAAATATCCAGTATGTGAATTAAACTGGTTCGATTTCCCGCCACGAGATTTTCCCCGGTAATATGCGAGATTGGTTCATGAAGACAGTCTTCCAAAGTATTTATAATTCTCTGTAGTGTTCCAGCCTTTTCTCTTTCTGTGTTGAATTTCGACTGATTAGCTGAAACATTGAGATGAAGTTGCTATTATATTCTCTTATTGATTATATTGTACTTTTCTTTTGCAATATCACTTTTAAAAAAAAAATAATGTGATGAAAAACAGTACAATGAGTTAAAATATTAGAGTATACACATATAGACAAAATTATTGAAATATATATATATATATATATATATATATATATATATATATATATATATATATATATACGAATAATAATTTAATAATTTCGACAAGGCTAAATTTCCAGTCAAACTAGCAAACTAGAGATACGTCATAAAGGCGTTATGAACAATTTCCAGCCAATGTACTCCATGTGATATAGTGACAGTCAGATGTTTGTTTCCACAGTACCACAGTACTGTTATTCCTGTGACTTTTGACGTCATCATTAACACTTTAAATTTTTGAGGAACGGTCAGACAAAAGGATTGCGAGTTATTTATTCTTGGCAGACAACAAGCTGAAGGCATATTCTGTTTTCAAAGTCTGCTATCGGAAATATTTCTACCATGACTCGAGCATGAAGTAAGATATAAAGAGATCATCAAAAAATGTCTAAAAACGTATATATGTTTATTTCGACGAAAAAGATTATTTCATTGTTTTGCAAAACATTCAACAGGAAAATATGCATGTCAGAATAGCTAAGAAAGCAATGACACTCCTGCCTATAATTTATGAAAGAAATGTCAATAAAGGTAAGAAAAATATGTTTATGAACAAAATCTCACCCAAACCTATCAAGTATCCATTGCGTTTCAAGCTACGAGTATTTGTGTTGCATTTCTATAGCATATAGTGATACACGAACTGAAAACCGAGTTGGTCAGAAACTTTCGTGTTCAGTGGTTTGCAGGTTTGAAATTTTCAAAAACAAATCTGGTCTGCGACCGCGGTGTATCTCCATACAGTGTTTTTCAATGCAATTGTCTGTCAAATAAAATGTCCTCAATGTGTTGATGTGCATATAAACAGCAATCAAATGAACATTAAGTGACCATTTCCGGTGTGTGTTAGGATGTGATCTTTATTTCGCGTTGTCGTCCACCCTTTGTGGTTGTCCATCCTTCGTTGCTGTCCATACTTTGTGGTTTCTCCATCCTTCGTTGTTGTCCATACTTTTGGTTGTCCATCCTTCGTTGTTGCCCATACTGTATGGATGTCCATCCATTCTTGCCGGTTTCCTGTAGGTTATTATGTTTCATTTAACTCGAACAGCATCACACAGGTGAATCATAAGGCACAGGTAAACAACGCAAAGACAAGGAAAACAAGATCAGAAACAAGAGCACCATAATAATACACACGTTTTCCCTAAAATTTAAGGAAATGTAAGATGAATCCTGAAATTAATTAGCCAACAGGTTACAAGTTAATTCGCCTAAAAAAGCAAGCGAATGCAAGACGTTATTTGAGAATTGTCAATGTTAGTATTGTGTAATATAATCAAATGAAATGCTCATTTAAATACGACGCCAGACACTAACCTAATATCTGGCAAATACAGCTGTCATTTTGACCGTAACAGTTGCACACATATGATATTTCCTTGGATGACTGGAACTTGGTTCAGACAGGGACGTACGTCTTTTTTTTTTACCAAACTGACAACCTTAACGTTTTGCCATGTTAAATACAATAATATGGCGCGTAGGAACGTGTCTGCTGAAACAGAAAACTTTTGGGATTAGGATAGAACAGGATAGGTCTTGGCATTTGACTGTAAAATGTTTGATATTAGTGATACCTGGACGTGTGGGACAATACGAACCAAAACCTGATATTAATATTAAAAAGACAGATTTGCAAAAAATTTGATAGGTTCTGACATTGAGTAATCAATTTTGAACTTTAGTTATCTGTACAGGATAAAAGTGGCTATTGTAGTACACCATCATGGTAAAAGTACATAACTGTATATTGGAGCCCGCTGATTGGTATTGGTTATGAGCTTTGTATTGCACTAGAATGGGCGTAAACGCGTCACAGTCTCTTATCAAAATATACCTAATAATGGGCTAAATCTTCGCAGAACATAGACAACATTACATTAAACAAAATTCATTTAGCGATTACTTTTCATTGCATTGACAAGTAAATGACATGGTAAGTATAATGTTATTAACATGTATTGTATGTTTGGCCTTTTTCCGTAAATGAAGGTAGACGTTCAAGCTACCTGGCCTCTTTCAGGTTTTCATGATTTCAAGTTATAAATTGGTTGTTTACTGATATCAGAATTCAAGATCTTGATTTATTTACCAAATTAGAATGTTCTGGAAACGAACGTCTGATGGTATGGTGGTTTTTGCACGATGTCTTCAGATATAATTTGAGCAAAATCATTCATTAAACAACTTTACTTAAATTAGAAAGTATTCATGACAGTTTCGGTTAAATCACTATTTCAGGAGTACTGTGAATTCATTCAAAGCCATTCTGGATTATATCATTGTGATACATCAAGACCATTGGTACATCAACCTATTCAAGACTATTGGCAAGTTCATCATACCAATTGGTATATCGGTGTGCATCATCACGTTCAATATTGAAATTCACTCGGAATAATACATTTTGGAATTTGAATAGAACAAAAGTCATTCAGAATTCTTTGTGATTTAATTAACAACAATGTTAAATTATCCAAGACAACCTAACAACTTTCTTACATCCAACAGTGGAACAACTTGATAACTGCCTGCGTTCATTGCTTGAAAAATATGCCCCAGCCACCAAATGCGGAGTATCAATAAAAAAAAAAGTGTTCTCCATGGTATAGCAGTGTTATTGACCAGCTTCGCACTGCTAAAAGACATCGCCGAAAAGCAGAGAGGAATTGACTTTCCACCAAACTCACTATTCATAAACAAATCTACGAAGCCGTTAAGAAGAACGTCACAAACATAGTTCATTTAGCCAAATCATCCCACTACAGAACTAAGATCACGGAGAGTTCCAGCTGCAAAGAGCTCTTCGAGATAACTAACAAACTAATGTCAAGGAACAAATGTATACCACTTCCAACAACCTTCTCTCCACTAGACCTACCAGACCAATTTGCAAATTTCTTTGATGACAAAGTACAAACCATTAGAGATTCGCTTGACAGCACAATTTCAACTGATTCGTCACCATACAGTTATGATGCAGAATTTCAGCGACAACCATTAGAAGCATTTGAACCTGTTTCTATTGATTTAGTACGGACAATCGTGATGAAAGTGCACCAAAGTCTTGTGAACTTGATCCAGTTCCGACATCACTGCTGCTTGAGTGCTTAGACCCAATATTGCCTTCACTAACTGTTATTAATATCTCTCTCATCAGGGGAATTCCAATCATTTTTCAAAACTGCCATCGTAAAGCCACTGCTGAAGAAACCATCACTGGACCATAACGATTTAAAGAACTACCGCCCAGTTTCTAATCTCCCATTCATATAAAAAATCTTAGAAAAGGTTGTTTTAACTCAACTTGTATCTCATTTGAATTCAAACAGTCTTTTTAGCAATGTACAGTCTGCATATCGCCCTTGCCAAAGTACGGAAACTACTGTCCTGAAAGTATTTAGTGACATTCTCTCTGCTTTGGATAGTTGAAAGATTACAGTCCTCACTCGCCTGGATTTATCTGCAGCATTTGACACAATAGACCATGATATATTACTTCACCGTCTCCAGCATGTATTTGGCATTCAGAATATAGCCTTACAGTGGTTCAAGTCCTACTTAGTTAACAGGACACAAATTATATATGCAAATGGAATACACACCAGCCCAGTTGACGTATGTTGTGGTGTTCCACAGGGATCTCTTCTTGGACCTGTTCTCTTCATTCTGTATACTCAGCCGCTCTCAAGTGTCATAAATCATCACCCAGTGTCGCACCAATTGTATGCTGATGACACCCAAATATACAAATCTAGCCACCCAACTGAAGTTGATGCTATCATCCATGGAGTAGAGGAGTGCATTTCTGATGTGAAATCATGGATGACATGTAACAAGCTGCAGATGAATGACGATAAAACTGACGCTATTCTGATCACAACACAAAGACCTTCTCATTCACATCCTTTACCTCAGACAATAAATATCAGCAACACCAACATTAAATCCTCACAGTCAGTACGGAACCTTGGCTTTTACTCTTGACAGTACTCTCAACATTGCACCAACATGTCATCAACATATGCAAGGCTGCATATCTTAAATTGAGACGCATCAGTTCTATTCGTAAATATTTTTCAATTGATGCCACTAAAACACTTGTGTGTTCATTAGTACCTTCAGGACTGGACTATTGTAACTCAATTCTGTCTGGTTCGTCACAATATTTACTCCAGAAACTTCAAAAAGTTCAAAACACAGCTGCACGGATCATCTTTAGAGTACCTCGATCAGAGCACACCTCACCACTGCTCTGTACCCTTCATTGACTATCAATTCGATACAAAATCAAACACAAAATTTGTTCTCTGTGCTATGTTTCAATGACAAACTCCAGTCCAACATACCTATCCAGCCTCACCCATGTGTATACACCAGCTAGATCCTTGCGCTCATCTTCTGATAATCGTATACTCATTGTTCCCAAGGTGAAAAAGTCATATGGACAACGTTCGTTTGCACACCAGGGCCCGTCGACGTGGAACGAATTGCCCATCGAAATCAGACACAAAGACACAGTGGTCAATTTTAAGAGTGCTCTTAAGACTCACCTGTTTCGACTGCAGGGACAAACTTAGCGACCTAATCATGTTTTGTATCTTATATGTTTTCAGCATGTTTTTATGTTTTCCAATTTCATTGTTTTTGTCATTTGTTGTTTTGTAGTGTAGTCATATCATTATTGAAGGTGTAAAGCGCTTAGACCTTCGTAAGATTAGGCGGTATACAAAGTCCTCATTATTATTAATTATTAATTCTCTTAAAATCACATCTTGCAACCTGGATAAATACGTGTGTTTTTCTTGATCGAAACTTGTTGGTTTCGATTCTTTCTATTGCAGTTTAATAATATATAGTCGTAAAAGTAATGAATATGTATATAGTGGGAGCTTCGTTCACCGTTGCATTAGCACTGTAAAAATTTATTTGCGATGAAGCAATAAATTAGAACGATAGAACAATACACACATATCCGGCTTCTCCCACAAACTATTCAAGATTTTTGATAATGTTATTTTCAACACAAGTATGTCGTTCCGCTTTTAAAATTCCTTCCGTGAATTTATTTACTGTTATGTTCATAATTCGAGTCGTGTGCTCTCTTGAGATATTCATGGAAATTGATGATGTGTCTTTAATTAATTCTTCGAAAGTGAATATCTTTGATGCAACGCTCACTTAAAGGCCTTGTGGGTGTAACTCTGTGCAGTTGTTTTTAACCCCGATTTCTTTATTACGGACAATAACGAGTGATTTACATTTTTAATGTAGCTTATAAAACGTTTCATTGTCGTGATGTCTCCGGTGTGGCTGCTTATAGTAATGTCTTGCACTGGGGCATCGTGCTGTAGACATGATGCATTGTGTCTCACCTAGTAACATAATCCTGACACCAGACCGAATGAATAGTCATAACCTCTTAATGTTGAGCGCCTAGCAAAGCAGCTGTTATTACTATTTTAATGTCTTTGGTATGACTCGGTCGGGTTCGAACCAGCGATCTTTCGCATTTGAGGGGGACAATCTAGCCACATAGGCAACAGAAGCGGTCATTATTGACAATATGGTGAAAAGAAAAAATATATTAGACACAGAGTGTAAATATTACAAGAAACAGCAATATTATCTTTATGTGAGAAGAACCGAAACATGAATGTTCAAATCTATAGAGACCCCCTTTCCCATACCTGCTGATGCGTACCAATAGTATTCTTTTTGGGCTCTCGCTGTTGTTAATGCCTGTTTCAACACCTACCTTAGGCTGCAATCAAAACCATTGAGTGCTCACATTGTATATCTACTCAAAACAAACTGCTATCATTTGTATACATGAATGTGTACAAATTATTAAACTGACGTTTATACTTGAGTGTCCCTAAGCTTTTCCTAATTACTTACCTGGTAGATCTCGTCCGATGATTCTCTCGAACGTCGCCAAAATAAGATGAAGTATTAAATCAATATCTAGCCGTGTCACGTGTGCACGTCTCCATATGAATGGCGCCAGTGTGTTAGTCCTTGACAGGATATCTGAAATGCAGAAGTTGCATGGAATGAAGAATGATGATCTTTCTTAACGTACGTGACAGTTATTCTATGTTGACTTTAATATAGTTGAAGACATTATAAAGTCGTTTTAGTCATTTATCGTCATGTGTATGTGTGTCTGACACTCCGATTACGGGCATGCTAGATTCGGCCAAATATCCGGTCCAAATCATTTGCAAACAAATCAACCAGATGCAACACATGACTGGTGGTTGTTTTAATAGCAACGGTAATTATCAGATCGTACAGATCAATGATGAATTTCAACGCAGAATTAAATCTTTTACAGGAAAAGAATAAAAAAAATAGCTATAACGGTTCACTAACCAACAAGATCAGCCGCGATAGAAATAGAATCACTGGATTAGGCCGTGAAGATATATCAGTCATCAATCAGATCAGTGTTAGGATGACCTGAAATAGCACCAGACTATAAAGGACCTCCAGAACCAACCCAGGGTGATTTTTCTACTAACAAATTATTTTAAATAACGGTAACAGAGTATAGAAAAGATATTTGGGAGAGTTTTTAAATCCAAACACATGAAATGAAATGATATCAAATAAAAGCTTTGGGGGTTATTTAAGACTTCAGATTATTTAGTAATTGTGAATGAAGAATATATTAATAATTTTCAACCGTAATTACCCCCGAGTTTGCGTGTATGTTTGAGAAATTTAATATAAAATTTGTTTGTTAGCATAACACATTTTTATTCTGATGAATAAAGAGAACAAATTATCGAGAAAAAAATCCAGCATTTATATCAGATTCAACGATGATATCGAGTAATCAGAAATTTCGTAAGAATGTGATAAAGTTTAAAGAATATCATGATTATGGACAATCCGATATCGATTCCGATAAGGCATTTCTTGATTATTATAAAATAACCGAACAACAATTACCAACATTTGTAATGCCATGATTTGCAACCGATGAACTAAAGAACATACTCAGCAATCTTATCAACGAAAGCTTTCTTAAAATACTAGAGTCATGGAGAAATATATATCACCGGGAATAGTAAATGTAATCTCGGCGATCGCAGTCAGTCTTGTATGTGATGCAACTGATGGTAGTTATCAGACAACTAATGAAATAACAAATCAGGCTCAACAGAGAAAAAATCTATATACATTTACCTCTCAGGTACACCCTGGATATTTGATTGTACAAAACCCCGTTAATTCGACCTACCTCCGATATCATAATTCATTACTGAAGAGTATAAATTTCAAACTTACTGACCAAATCAGTTACTTAGTTGATTTAATGAGAAAAGTCTACAACTGAATATCTAAATAAATTCGTAATAATATTTTACTTTCGGAAAGGTCACTGGCCTGACAAAAAATATTTTATATTCTTCTATTTCTAATAAGATTGTCGCGAATTCTACTAGTTAACACTCCGTCAGAACATGCAATTCGGACGATGTCCACGATTTCTAACAGCATTTACCCTTTTGCAAATCGATCGATTTTTGGCGATTTTTACTACCTATAATCCTATCAAACTTTACGAATCGTGAATAATATACAATATTATCAACGAAAACTTTCTCAAAATTGTTGAGGTATGGAAAACAAATATATTTATCTCTAGGTATTCTCAAAGATAGCAGTGCTCCGTATGGTAATGGTCGTCATATTTCACCAGGAATTGCAAATAGGTCGCGGCTAATCTGGTATGTGATTCAACTGAAGTCATCTATCTGCAAATAAACTCAAGCTCAGCAAGGATATATTCTATATTCTATATACATTTATTCTGGAAGTACCGTCTGGATATTTGATTCTACAAGAAACAATTAATCCGGTTTATCTACGATGTCGTAATCCTTTATTATCAAGAATACATTTCAAACATACTGACCATAGCGGGCACTTGATTGATTTGAGATATGGAAATTAAATTTGAATCTTTACGGAAAAATATTAACGATTTTAAAATAGTAGATCTTTATGTAGTCTTTTTGTCGCTGGCAGCTCGCCACTACTAATACATCTTCCCGATGGTCAAAGGACGACACCTCGAATTCCGTCTCAGACATTTTTAATGGTGAAGCAGCAGAGAGGGTGAGCCGGACAACATTTTTAGACAAGTTTTCACTGAAATCAGGCTTAAAACAATGAAAAAAAAATCAATGATCAGGCAAAAAAAATCAAGGAAATCAGGCAAAAAAATCAATGAAAAATCAATGAAATCAGGCAAAAAATAATAATGAAAAATCAATGAAATCAATGAAATCAAAAAAATGACTAAGCCTCCATTCGTCTTCAACCGAATATTTGATCCAGTCCGATACGATATCGTGTTCGAGGGTCATGTAAATCACTACGACGAAAATCACTACGATTTTACAAACAGACTAATTTGTAAAACCTCCTCTTGTAAATCAATCAGATTATTAGATTGGTCAGTGAGTTTGAAATTAATTCTGGTTAATGAATTATTATGACATCGCATATAGACTGGATTCACCGGGGACTCAATTATTAAAAACCCTGGAGGAGCTGTTGGTGCAAATGAATACAAAATATATCCTTGCTGAGCTTGATTTGATCGTTCTAAATTTATTTGATAGCTTCCTTCGATCACATCACATACTAAATTGAGCGCAATCACCGTTGAAATATTCACATTGAACGGAGCAATATGCCTGCCACCACCATCTGGGTCATTATTATGTTTGAGGATTTTTTTTATTTCCGGTGATGCTGTTTTTTTCCACGTATCATGAATTATTTTAAAACCGACATCGATGGCATCACTGAGAGATTTTTGTAGTTCTAAGATATTATATCCTGGTAGATGGAATTCGGACATATTTTTTAAGCTTATATATTTCATCGCAAATTTTATTTTTGTGTTAGTGTTGGCAATGGATACCTCTCGCATGATTAGTGAATGAAATGTTTCCATGTCACTGAGGATTCTGTTACATGTTTCTATGACGCTGTTAAATTCATCTCGGGTGAGAGTACCGGATTTAAGGGATATTAACAACAGTGAAATATCGTTATTGAACGCTGTGAAATTTTCACTGATTTTATCCTGTCGAGTTATGTAGTATTTCTCCCCTCCCTCATCTAATTCAGTGAAAAAATTCAATTTGTCATAATCGCTATAGCTTTTTATTGGATTATCAGGTTTTATTCTGTCGGTGATATAATCGGTTTTTTGAGGTTCTGGTAAATCAACGGTTTTCCCCCCTGGTGGGATTTCAGGCCATCCTAGTACGGTTCTTATAGAACTTTGATAGATATCTACGACATAACCCTCTGTGCTTATTTCAATGGCAGATGATAGTGTCGGCACATGAACTGTTATAGCTATTTTTGATTCTTTTCCAGTAATCGATTTTATTCTACGCGCGAATTCATCATTGATTTGTTCAATTTGATATGATCCGGTTGGTATGGAAACAACATTCCAGTCTGGGGTACCGTCGGGTTTATTCTTATTTGCAAATACCAGGGAATTATTCGGTTGTTGACCACCAAATGATTTTGACCTAATATTTGGCCAACTGTGGTATACTCGTAATTTTGCTAGCGCTATCTCCTTCACTGGGACTGGAGAGGGGAAATTCACACTGAATTCTGGATTCGTTGAGGTTATTGAGATCATGCTGGTTTGTACTGGGTTTGTGTTCTCCACTATTTGTTGAAGTAATTCCATCTGTGTTGTCATTGTTATTATACTCATGTTGTATTTCTAATTTTGACATCGCAGAATCATATATATCTACCATCGCTGAAAACTCACTCTCTGATATAATTGTATCATCGAGCGATGACGATATCAATGAGGATAATTGCGAGTATGCAGTGGACACAACATGAAATTGAATTATGTAGTCTTGTAGTTTCCGTTGGCTGCATGAGGATATTTTTTTTGTGATTATTGAAATTATTCCAGCGATTGTTGTTGCCGCAGAAATGCAAATTGGAACAGCTATCGGGGCCATCATTGTCACTGAAGACAGTATAATACCGGCTCCGGTGATTACACCACTCACAGCGTACACAGTAACATCAATTGCGGTAATTCTCCTGCGATATTTTTTAATTTTCATTGCATACTCCTCAGACAAGGTTTTGAGTCTAGTTTGATACTCTCTGACCTGATCATAGCGATATTGCGATGATGAAATCATTTTTTATTTTAAATACGCTATCGTTTTCAATTACGATTTACTTAAATCCGCTACGAATTCCACATACCACGTTGTTGAGACCCTAACCAAATTTTTATCAGTAGATGTGATTGTAAACTTTTCAGTTGTATTCTTGTCGATGATCGTTGAAATCGTATTATTGACCCCGGATGAACTGGACGATGAAATATTAAATTGAGATAATGGTGTTACTAGTGTTAATCGATAAATACCCTTAACGGTTGCAGTGATATCTAATTTGTTGTTTGTAGGTTTCCACTCAAATGATCCGTGTTGGATCGTGTATACTACGTTGTTGGTTTTCTCATGAGGAATTTTTGTTTTTTCAATGGCTGTTATCATCCTCGTTGCATCCCCTTTGATGCCTTCGATGAAAGTTTTCGTCTCATCGATGGATTTTTTAATATCAGGGAGTTTTATTTCAATTTTATCTAACGGGGTTCCAATAAATTTATCAATGATATTTCTACGAAAAGCATTATAACTTCGTATATGATCATCCAGCTCACGGCTGTGGGTGGTAATCTTGTTGTCTTGGGTGGTAATCTTGTTGTCTTGGGAGGTAATCTTGTTGTCGTTGTCGGCAATCATGCGGTTGTTGGTGATAATCATCTTGTTGTGGGTGGCAATCGTGTCTGTGATCGTAGACACAAGTGCGCCTGGTTTAAGTCGTCCGTCGTTGGAATACAGCGCAATAGAGTTTTCAGCGGCGTCGCGCTGCCGTATCAAAATATCATCCAGAGAAATATTACTGGTTTTCAATTTACCCTGATCGGAAAATAACGCAACGGTGTTCTCGATTGCGTTTCGTTGTTTAACTAAAATATCATCCAATGACACATTACTAGATTTCAATTTGCCCTGGCGATCTTGAAATACAACTATTTCGTTCGGGTCAACATTTACTAAATTCAACGTCTCAGCGATTTCATCTTTAATTTTTTTTTTTATATCTTTGATAGAATCAGGGGTTGCAGTGTCATCGGGTTTGGGTTTCAGAGGTCTTCCCCAAATATCAATCATGTTATTGTAAAACTCTTTCTCTCTCTAAAAAGCGATTACTAGTGTAGTCATTAACGACAATATGAGGTGGTTTTCTAGATGCTGAAATAGCGTCAAGGACATTTAATACTTCACTGCCGCATATTGGTGGGTCATTGATTTGTTGTGTTGGTAGCGTAGAATACCAAGTCTTCATTGGAAATTGTTTTATGTAACGCATACATTCTTTTGGTGGGGCTAATCCATATGAATCAAAATAGACAATCCCACGTGGATCAATAGCGTATGCAACCCAGTGAGTTCCAGGTCCGGTGCTGTTATCGAGATTAATAATACCTGTTTCAGTTTTGTTTGGCTGATGTGGTAATTGATCTTTCATAAAAACACCTCTGAAATGTTTAATCACTAGTTTGTTAGCAGCATCCATTAAATCAAACTTGGACATTGGAATCATAGACTCCTCAATTAATAAATCTTTCCTGGTAGTCTCAGGCCTGATCCGTGAACGGATCTCCCGCTGTACCATGAATACGGGGTCCCTGGTAGTCTTAGACCCTTTCCGCTGTACCACGAATACGGGGTTCCTGGTAGTCTTAGACCCTTTCCGTGAACGGATCGTCTCTTTTTTTATATCCTTGTCCAGCTGCCTTTTTCAACGCCATTCCTGCTGCAGTACCAACGGCTCCTAACGCCGCTGCTTTAGCCACCGCTGGGGCTGCTGCTGCAATCAATGCTGGTATTGCAGCTAACAATGGAAATATACCACCCGTTTTCATCATATTTTTAATAGCAGCCGCAGAGAGAGTAATCTGAACACCTTATTTGGCTGCAAGTGCATCATTGAAATGTTTCACCTGACGAGTTGTCAGCGATAATTTATTTGCACCACCAGTCATTTGATTAGGTTTCAACGTGATTGTGGTTCCACATTTTTTAGCCGATTCTGATTGCAATTTTTTGATTTGACCAGGAGTTAACGTAACACTAATAACACTATATGACATTATATATAATTGATTGATTCTAATTCAATGAAAAATCGAGAAAAATCGTTCAAAGATTTTCTACTGGGGCATCTACCACTCTCATTCTTCCACCAACACCTTCGAGTAGCATTGATTTATCACTGAGAATGACAGCAACCGCTCTATAATCAGCAATAGCACCACGAGTCACATTAGCTCTAAAGTGTATATCAACAACTGACTGTCTCATCAAATCGAGATGTTCCAGTGAGAAGTAATAGATCGGATACAGATTTTTAAAATCATATTGTGATATTTGCAAACCAGTATCCACATTTTGATCGCGTGCCATAAATGACAACAGACGATGATAAACTTGTGCAATATGATTTTCTGTGTAATTAAGTTGTATATCCTCAGATGGTTCCTGTTGGCCGTTTATTCTCAGTGAGACGTCTTTCACACCTAATTGATCAAATATCATATGACTGGAGAGTTGATTGCCAACTCGTGCGTTATCCTGTAACGCAATAAATATATGACGTGGCGCAGAAACGCCTTGTTTTGATGCTAGGTTCCAAGTGAATAACCCGTTGATATTTGATTGTTTCACATCTGTACTCACGGTTAGCCAACTTAGTAATGATTTTCCTCCTTGGTCCATAAATGATAGTAATCGTCCTTCTGCGGTGATTGCTGGAGTCAACACTGGCATCCACAATGATATTTTTGTTAAATCGACTCTACCGGCATCAGCATTGGGGGCTGCAGCATCTGCTGCAATCCTCCAAATTGCGTCGTTATCATCACCCTTTCGTACAAGCGATACTGTATGCTTCGCCCCGTAGATAACTTTTCTGACGTTTCTACAGAATCCAAATATGTGATGCAGTGGAATCGCGCATGAAAATGATTTACGCTCTCCTTGCAACATTGCGTTTCGTGTTGCAGCTCCTAGATTGAAATTAGCATCGTTGTTTATAATCATATTCTCGACATCAGAATCACTATTATCACGTTTTTTTGGTCGTCTTACAACAAATGGATTTCCACCAGCGGTATTCTTACCATCTTTTGCAAACATCATAGAAGGTCCAGCTGATCTTGTATAATCATCAGAATATCTCGCTAACCCGATTATTGTTGTGGCCACATCAACATCACGATCTATGGACTCAATTTCTTTTCCATCAATGAGATATCTAGCACTCTCAAATAGCGCCATAATACCATTATTGACAAAACCGACTTGAGTACCAGCTGGATACGGTGCTGGTACAGCAGTAGTATCAGCAGCTGTTACAATTTCTCCTTCTACTTCAATAAATGCTTCACAGGGTAAAAAGTATTTACTGGTATCATGGACTTGAAGATCAATTCTTGCTCGACTATTTGAGTTTATGGCATGATAGGCGTAATATTGATAATCGCGTACAGAATCATCCTTGCCAACTGGGGCGTCTATATCAAACGCCGGATCATGTGATTTTTTGAACATTTTATTCTATTTATCAGAGTCTAAATAGTGAAATCGTAAACGATTTTTCCATTTTCATCGTCGTAGTTTTTTAAAGCCACTTCCTGCTATCATGTTTGCAATATTGCTTTGGTCCCCTTGATTTACCATCGACGCTAATTTTTCATCTACTGCGTTATTTATTATTTTACTAACACTTGCAGGCATTTCTTCTGTAGACGGTAACGGTTTCTTTTTTCGCCCCACTAATGATGTTATTTTATCCTTCGCAGTTGAAAACGCTTTCCCGGCAAGATCTCCAACAGTACTAATACCCTTATCACGAATAACATCAATGGCTTTCATTGATAACTGTTTAGCTAACGGCATCACTTTTGGGGCCATTCTTGAAAAGAATCCTAAAATGGTATTGCCGAGGCCATCTCCATAGTATGCTTTATAAACTGGAAACCGTGAATTAACTACATAGACGGGGGTTGGTTTATCATGATTGTAATGGATGATCATTATTATAAAAACAATAGTGTTTTCAATTGTTATTTAATCACTATGATACCCATTTGCTAACTCGTCAATGAAATCTCGATAGGTTTTGATATCCATGATACCGCCGGCAAATAACCGTCTACAGATATCAGCTGCTTCATTAATTATTTCCGGTGAATTATTTCCAGCTCGGAATCCTCCTACAAGAACATCTAATCGTGATATATCATTGATAACACTATCAGGACAAGTGTTTCCAATCCTTGGATTTTGCAGTACACTTCCGCTATAACCAGCTGCTTCATCTAGTTTTTCTAAATTCGTTTCTTGTAAATAATCATCATCATCATCATCATCATCATCATCATCATCATCATCACGTGGTAGTTGTTGTTTTTTAGGAGAGAAAGATATTTTCTTTGCAGGTTGCTGTCGCCGCTTTTGCAATTTTGGTTGTTTAAACTCTTCGTATTGATTATACACGTGATCCACCGCATCGATATATTCGATGTATGATGCACTATCTGTCTTTTTTTGACTTTTTCCAGTTTTGATTTTATAAAATATATCAGCCCAATGAGTGAAATTCTTAACAAACTTATGATGTTCTGGTTTCAACCATTTTTTTCTGTTTTCATAAGACATCACAACAAGCGAAGGAATTTCTGTTGGATCAGTCTTATCAATTGCTGCTAACCCTTCCTCGTTAAATCTCACGCGTAAATCATCTACTGTTCTTTTTGATCCCATTTGTTTTGTTTGTTCAGTTTTCGCTGCTATTTTTTCGAGTTCACCAATAACAGATTTTCCCGTCTCGGGACCATCTCCCAGTATAGCACGCTCTACCCCTTTCGTTGCTGTGGCTACTGGTTTAAACAACTCTTCAGACCCCAGAGCAAAATCAGTTTGTAAACTCTGTCGTTGTTGCAGTTTGTTTCTTACAGAGTCACGAATTGGTATAAATCTCCTGATTGCATCCAGTCGTTCACGAGCCAATCGGGTTGTTAATGCTTCATTGACCATTATTTGAAATCAGAAACCATTTTTCAATTGTAAAACAATTTTTCAATCCCGACCTAACACCATCGTGCAACTCCCTTTTTGACATCAGTGACATGTCGGATGATTTTTAACACGGTCATGGAAGTGTTATTTCATCATAAAATACCTTCGTCCATTGATGTTGAAAGTGTGGAAATCCTTATAAAAATAATTAATACGACACTTTCAACATTCTTTTTTTGATCAATCTGACATATCGTCCATCGATTTTTGACATCTCCTTTGAGGGTCGGCTAAAAAAAATGAGGGTCGGAATGATAAATGGTCAGGCAATCAATGGTCGGGCAATCAAAATTGTTCATTTTCTTGAATTAATGCTCGTAGGTTTCTAATTTTAGAGTTGACTTCTTTTTTCAATTCGTATTCGTTACCTAATTCTTTTCGTATTCCCTCTACGATAGTATACAACGGAACGAACACACTGATGTCACTGGAAAATGAAAGAGAGTCTTTAATAGAATTCTGAATTCTTTTGATGAGTGCATACTTCTTGGGTAGCATATATTTGTTAGTGTTAACCCCGTATTCTATATCCTGAAAATCAGACACCATTTGATCAGGATTTAACCCATCTGATAGTTTGATATCCTGATTTTTCAATTTTGCTATTTCAACTATGATGCTATTCATGTTTTCAGAATTCATTATTCTATAAGAATGACATATCTCTAATTGGAAATTATGACGCATTAGACATAACTAAATTGAACTTTTTGCCCCGTCTTTTTTGAAATAGCAGATCGATAAATCCCCTCTGCAACTCTTCGTACTGAAGATCGACAAATATTGAAATACTTACCGGCTTCATTCATTGATTGAAAAATCATTTCTTCATTAGTTGTTGTATTCAAAGATGTCACAGGTCTCTTCCCAACCGTTTTGCAAGTGCCAGTCTCCCCTCTTTTCAAATTCTCACTCTGTGTGATAGCTTGCAGATTTGATAAGGAATTGTTTTTCGGATTAGAATCCTTGTGATCGATAACAAAACCATCTTTGATCAATCCATTAAAACATTCAAATGCGAAACGATGATTGAGATAAGTTTTCTTTTCTTTTCCTCCGCCAACAGTAAACATCAAGTACCCGTGATTATTCACAAAACCAACTGATTTTTTCAGTCTACGGTTTCTGACAGTACCATCACTGGATGCTTCATATTTTGTAATCACTGGATGTGGTCTGAATTCTTGGTTCATATATACTATTCTATTGTTTGTCTAATTCAGTGTTTGGTTCAATAATTACATCACTGGAAAATCTTTCGATATAGTCTTGCGGAGTTCTTATGATTTTGTCAGTGACGTTATCAGGGTCAAAGACTTTTTCAGGGTCATAATTTCTGATGGATTGTCCATTTTTTATTCTTTTATCATAATAACGCTTCAATTCCCTATATCGCTTACCACCACAATCAATACACAATTGTGATCTTCCCTTGACCCCAACCCCACATCGAATACAGGGTAACGGACCAAGACTTCCACGTCGAAAACTTTGCATATGATACCTACAGTATTCATTTTTTCTGCATGATTTGTTACACGGGGTTACATTTCCCATCATGAGCCATTTGCAGTGATTCATTATACATAAAACTTTCATTTAAATGTTTGTTTTATGTATAACATGAAGGAGTTCAAGAGATTGACTTCGAAAAATGCTAAATTCAATGCTGATAGAGAGTTCAAGAGATTATTGAAAATCAATCCTAGATTTAATCTCGATAGACCAAAAAAACGTCAAAAACGTCCAAGAGACGGAAACATGAAAGAGTTTAAGAGATTATTAAAAATCAATCCTAGATTTAATCTCGATAGACCCAAAAAACGTCCAATAGACGGAAACAAACGTAACAAACGTCCAAGAGACGGAAACATAAAAGAGTTTAAGAGATTATTGAAAATCAATCCTAGATTTAATCTCGATAGACCCAAAAAACGTAACAAACGTCCAATAGACGGAAACATGAAAGAGTTTAAGAGATTATTGAAAATCAATCCTAGATTTAATCGCGATAGACCAAAAAAACGTCCAATAGACGGAAACAAACGTAACAAACGTCCAAGAGACGGAAACATGAGATCATCATGGAAGGATGCTCAATTCAATCTTGATATAGTTTCTAATACACCCAAGAATAAAATTCTTGATAAACCCATCAGAGACTGTTTTAATGAATTCAAGCGTGATGGAGCATCTTATTGTTGGTCAACATTTCGAATTGATGGTGTTGTTGACGCTACCATGAATGATGAAAAAGCAGCAGTGATCATTTCACGTGTTGGGGAAAAAAGTCATTTTTTCCGAATCAAATTCATTATCCGTGAGGATGGCTAATGGATTATTAGGGATAAATTTGAACCCATTCTCAGGGGTAAAAAAACTGTCACCGTGAATCAGGATTCAAAACCGGGAATTTTGACTGGAATTGATAAACCCTACTACGAAAGATCTTATCCTGTCACAGCAGTTGTTTACGGGATCTATCCGCTCAACGAAAAACCTGATATTTCAAAACTAGCACCCATGAAATATTCGACAGGGCTCAATTGTGTAGCAGAACGAATAATAGAACACTTCACAAATGCGTCCCGAGGAAATAAACTAACTGATCTAAGACGAAAAAAAATAACCGAGTGGGAGTTCACGGTAAAAGAGCATGGAGCAACAATTCAGGATATAACTAAATTAGAAACATCATTGAGATTTCCAATATCGGTAAGGACAATCACCGGTGAAGTATTAAAAGAACCGAAATATCAATCAAAAAAAGGAAAACCCATTGAAATTATTGATCATAACGCGCACGCGTGGTCATCTGCAGTAACAATATTCCCACGGGAAAGAACCGTAAAATATCTATCCCAAACTCTGTTTGGAACCGAAGAGTTTTTTTCAGAGCAGAAATTATTTGATGCTATTTACCATTTGAGTAAAAACGATCCTGTGTCAGCGTGGCTATTTCATAGTAATTCAGACGAAGAATGCAGATTTGATCAGTTTGTAAGGCCTAACGGAGAATTATACCGTACTGAAGAACTGCAGAATCAAATGAAACAACTAGCTAGTGAGTTTTCTGAGGGGGAAATCGAAGATCAATTATTAGCAAACTGTTTCACAGTACCATCCATTGCAGCACATTTTGCTAGAAAGAAAAACGCGTGGAAACCAACACGAAGTGAGTTTTTATCAGAGGTCAAATTGTCCTGTCTTGAATACAGCCACGGCGGATTATGGAACACAAAATACACCGCTGATACCGTTATTTCAGTTGATATGATTGCATGTTATCCAGGAAGTTTTCTTGGGTATGGAGAGTGTGAGAAATATTTCAAACGATTTAGACACCCTACACACGAAATGACCCGTGTTGCTATTAATGGACCACTTCCTGATTTTGATTTAACCGGATTCGCTTGTGTAGTATCATTTGAAACGGCTACAGGACTTCATCCGTGTAGTTATCTTTGGATTGGTAAACACATGTCTGAAAAACACTGGATGCCAATAGTGTTATTACGGTATATGCTTGATTGTAAGATGTTAAAATCATTAATTGTCAGTGAAGCAATTATATCCTATCGAGCACAGAAATCAGTCTGGTTACCCCAACCTGATCTAGAAAAAATAATTAGTGAAGAGCGAAAACTGTTTCCTGATTTTAATGAACAACAAATCATGGATTGGTCCCAACAGTTATTTGAAATCAGAAACAATGAAGCAAAAAATCTTGGACGAAGAATAATCGGTAAATTTACCCAAGGTGGCAAAGATGATAATACGAAATATTCTTCACGATTGATTATAGACAACGCTGAATACGATTTTGTAATGGCGGATTTAACGAATAAGGGCCTATATGTCAATCGTAAGGACGCATTTCTGTCCGATGGAACCAAATTGGGTACAATTGTTACCTACAATGATGGATACCATCCGCAGTACACACATTTGAGAGCTTCTATGCTTGGTTATGCTTCTATCAATCTGTTTTCAATGATCGATAGATTTCCTACCACCGCAGTTAGAGTTGCTACTGATTCATTTTACATAAATAGCAAAATGGCTGATTTTAAGGCTACTGGCAACGAGAAATGGGGATCATGGAGAATTAAGAAAGAAATGATTCATGATTATATTCAATCAGCAGATGTTACCATTGAAAATAATTGTTCAGAATTTTCTAGTGCACCACCGATTTCTGATCCAATATGCCTGTATAAAACAGTTTATTTAAACGGCTGTGGTGGGTCAGGAAAAACAACCCGGGCAATTGAGTTATTTCGTGTTTCCAATCCAAACATGATTGTGCTAACACCAACTCATAGACTTGCAAGAGAAATGATACAGAGAGGGGTAAATGCCTGCACTTATCATAGTTTCTTTAGATGGAAGGGAGATAAATGGACTCCTGAGCGCATGGGAGAGAAATTTATTCCTGAAATTATCATTTGGGATGAAATAGACACAGTGTCAGAAGATGTCTTAAAAAAATTTCTTGAGTGGTTGTTATTGAAGAATACAAAAGTCGTCATGTGCGGTGATCACGGGCAACCACCACCATTTGTCGGTGCATCTCCCCATGAATGGCTAAAGGGTTTTGTAGACTATTATGAAGAAATTGATACTGATCATAGATCACTTGATAATGAATTAAAAGAATTGAAGAAACTAATTAGATTACAACCGGATAGAATCCAGTGTGAAATAACCCGTGAAATAATTTCGGAAACTCCCATGAATGATTTCTGGGAAATGTGGAGACCAAACGATTTGATCATTGCAAGTAGAAAAATAGTCAGGGACACACTTCAGATGAAGTTATTTGAATTGCATAAACAAAAATTTGCAACACTTCCAGTACCCCTCTGTTATAGGCCATCGGATACGCGAAAACAGAATATTGAAGTTGATATTCCAGGCCTGACAGAGTCAGGGCGTGAAAAGAAGATTCTCGTATTAAATGATATTGTGCTGGTTGATATCAATGTCGTTGAAGATGCATTGCGTGCTAATAAATCCCCATGGACGCTAGGATACGCAGCGACGATACATTCTTCACAGGGATTGACTATATCGAATACAATTGTTTGGATGGTAGATAATCGCATAGAATGGTCGAATTTAGTCTATCTCGCAGTGTCTAGAGTACGAAAAATAAATCAACTTCGAAGAATTGTCCTGACAGAGTCAGGCGATGATGAAATCATTGGCGATGATGAAATCATTGGTGACGATAATGATATTATTGATAAAAAACTCTCCGGTTACAAACAACAAGACAAAAAAAAACAACGAGAATTTGATATTGATGCTGAATTAATAATCACTTTGAAGAAACAACAGAATAATCACTGCGCGAGTTGCAATTGTATAATGCGTTGGCAGTATTCGGATAAGGATCCTCGCCAATTCATCGTAGACAGAAAAAATAACAATCTCGGTCATGTCAGAAATAATGTGATGTTGACTTGTCTTGAGTGCAATAGACGCAAGGGTGCTAGTTAAGCCCATGGGGTGGCAATTGAGTATCCTCGGGTATCACTTGTAATTGTTGTCTAGTAAAACCCCGTTGAGGGGCAGTTGAATCCAGTTTATAGATTGGAGGTCTACCCGTAGATCGTGTTATACTAGATATCTTATGCGTAGTGACGCTCCAAATAGGATCAGTAGCCCTTTTTGTACCACCCTCAAGCTCTCCTGGTTCATATAAATACCTCACAATGACATTACTACCAAGAATTGGTTCTTTGAAATCTTTTTGTGGTTTTTCAGGTATCGACTTCTTTTTAATCGCGTTGATAGGTTTCATGTTGATGGTTCTAGTAATCTCGTTATTCAGTGCGGTAACTACACCTGGTAATCTCTTAACCCATTCACGGGATCTTTTTTCTTGGATGAATTCTTTTGCATATTGATATCCAAATAACCGCTCAGCAAGAATCCGATTAAATCGTTCTACAATGGCCTGATCACGATGCAGTGCAGTATGCCCTCGTCTGATAGCGACATTGTGATATTTCATTGTAGATAACACTGCACCCTGAAATTCCTTGCCCGGGTCAACTTGTAACAGATTTGGCCAGTGCAGAGGGCTCCTTCGATAAATCCTTTCAAATGCAGAAGCCACTTCAGTGGCTGATTTTGTTTTTAACGGTTCTGCTTCTTTGTATCGACTTGCAATATCAACTACAGTTAACGCATATTTGTAACCACGATCATGTGGCAGAAATAATAGATCAGCCTGATGAACTTCATTAGGAAAGGTCACATCAAAATGCGAGAATTGAATTTGTTTAGGCGGTGGTATATAAATTTGCCATAGTGCCTGTTTGGATAACCAATGAGCCGCAGTGGTTTTTTTCACTTTTGCGGCGCTAGCGAGTTTACTGATTGCAGCGTTACCCTTCCAGTATCCTCTTGGGGAATAATAAATAGATTCCATGTTGTTATTAATTACCAGCACCTAACATCAATTTACTTTTCATAGCCGATTTTATCAAAAATGAAGCCAATTTTTCTTTGAAGGATTTATCAGGAATGGCATTCAACGCATGAATTAATTTCACATCTGCTAGATGCCTGTGTTGCAAATTGCTGCTTTTATAAGCAACATCATGAAGGTGACAGGCCTTATCAATAGCGTTTATTGGTTCCTCACCGGGTCGGGGCTGATTTTGATCATTGAGTCTGATATCAAGTCTTGTTCCCGGTCCACAATAACTATACCCTGGAAGGTGTTTTTCTCCGGGGTATTTTGCCCATGGGGTTCCAGGGAGTTTTGCTAATTTGGCAGCGATATCACCTCCTCGTTTTTTTTTAAAGGTTCCTTTGGTTCCTTGGGTTTAGAAACAAATCTAAATTTCTTTGTACTACACTGTACGCATTTACCAGAAAGCGCTGATCGGTTATTTTTAGTTGTAATCGTCGTCAAGTCATCTGTGCCAGTACGCGCCTTACACTTCACGCAATATAGATCCATAATTTATGTATAGAGATATGAATATAATTGATTTTTCAGCGACTAAAACAAGAGAACCAGTGAAGCATCATGCAGCGCTACCAAACTCTATCCGCGCAATTATAATCGGACCATCTGGATCCGGTAAAACGCAATTGTTGCTCAATTTAATAATGAGATGGATGAAGTGGGATAAGTTGTATTTAATTGCCCCTAGCGTAGACGACCAACGATGCTATGAAGTGCTAAAAGATTTTAATGAAAACGCTTCAGAGATTGCTGGCGAGGATGTTATTGAATTTATAACCGATATTGACGAGGCGCCATCCGTGAATGACCTCGATGGAAGTATCAACAATTTAGTTGTATACGATGATGTCATGTTAGATAAACAAAAAAATCCTGCTAGAATATTTTCCCGAGGCAGGCATAAAAACACGGACGTGATCTATGTCACTCAACGCTACACACAAATACCAAAAGTAATTCGCGATAATTGTAATATGCTTGCTGTATTCAACGGCGTTGATACACATACGCTACGAAATATTTGGCAGACATGGTGCTCCGATATGGACTTCAATCAATTTAGAAATTTCTTTAGTCATGCTCAGTCTACCCCCCACGGATTTGTAACAATAAATTTACATGACCCTCGAACACGATATCGTATCGGACTGGATCAAATATTTGGTTGAAGACGAATGGAGGCTTAGTCATTTTTTTGATTTCATTGATTTCATTGATTTTTCATTATTATTTTTTGCCTGATTTCATGGATTTTTCATTGATTTTTTTGCCTGATTTCCTTGATTTTTTTGCCTGATCATTGATTTTTTTGCCTGATTTCATTGTTTTAAGCCTGATTTCAGTGAAAACTTGTCTAAAAATGTTGTCCGGCTCACCCTCTCTGCTGCTGGTGACTACAGCGATTTTTATTTATTATTGTATACGTGGGAAAGGTTTATAACTTATTTACTGTCATTGGTTTATAAAGTGACTGTAATAATAATAACTTATTTAGTAAGTATCGGACAAATAATAACTTATTTAGTAAGTATTGGACAAATGCGGATCTCCAAAGAAATACCAGTTAGTATTGTTCACTGCTCATAGTATACAACTGATGCGTAAAATAATTATACACTCTTTTGCTTGTTTGTCTGATTAATTTTTAACGGCGCACCAGCACACTTAGGCTATTTAGCGCCATACAATAGGTTCTACTTATACATGATTAAAATCCTAAAAGGTTTTATATCGACCAGCGACATAGGAAACCAAATATTTCAAAGTAAAATCGTAAGATGTTGGTAACAGTAAAATATGAAGCTTCTTTTGTAACAACTACCACAGTGTCTATTAAGTTTTGTATGTATGTATCATACACCGTTTTGTGACGACCAAAAAAAAAATTTCCAAACTAAAATCCAAATCTAATTCTTATCAAAACGAGATAGCAGCCATCCCCTTCTTCGGAGACAAGCTGGTTCCAAAAGGTAAGCACTGTTAATAATCACTGGACAGCCGTCCGAGGTAGGTAATTACATCAAATTGGTACTTTGAGTGTTTATTTGTTGTCTATAAATATTGAAGTTCCAACAATGTTTTCTGTGGAAAGATCACATTTAATATTCGAATATTCCAAGTCAGTCAAGTATTTAGGAATGGCAGTTTATAATACCAACTGTTCCTGTTCAGTCAAGTATTTAGGAATGGCAGTTTATAATACCAACTGTTCCAGCTCAGTCCATTATTTAGGAATGGCAGTTTATAATACCAACTGTTCCAGTTCAGTCCATTATTTAGGAATGGCAGTTTATAATACCAACTGTTCCTGTTCAGTCCAGTATTTAGGAATGGCAGTTTATCATACCAATTGTTCCTGTTCAGTCCAGTATTTAGGAATGGCAGTTTATAATACCAACTGATCCTGTTAGTCCAGTATTTAGGAATGGCAGTTTATAATACCAACTGTTCCTGTTCAGTCAAGTATTTAGGTATGGCAGTTTATAATAGAAATTGTTCCTGTTAGTCAAGTATTTAGGAATGGCAGTTTATAATACCAACTGTTCCTGTTAGTCCAGTATTTAGGAATGGCAGTTTATAATACCAACTGTTCCTGTTAGTCAAGTATTTAGGAATGGCAGTTTATAATACCAACTGTTCCTGTTAGTCAAGTATTTAGGAATGGCAGTTTATAATACCAACTGTTCATGTTAGTCAAGTATTTAGGAATGGCAGTTTATAATACCAACTGTTCTGTTCAGTCCAGTTTTTAGGAATGGCAGTTTATAATACCAACTGTTCCTGTTAGTCAAGTGTTTAGGAATGGCAGTTTATAATACCAACTGTTCCAGTTCAGTCCATTATTTAGGAATGGCAGTTTATAATACCAACTGTTCCTGTTAGTCAAGTATTTAGGAATGGCAGTTTATAATACCAACTATTCTGTTCAGTCCAGTTTTTAGGAATGGCAGTTTATAATACCAACTGTTCCTTTTGTCAAGTGTTTAAGAATGGCAGTTTATAATACCATCTGTTCCTGTTAGTCAATTATTTAGGAATGGCAGTTTATAATACCAACTGTTCTGTTCAGTCCAGTATTTACGAATGGCAGTTTATAATAGAAATTGTTCCTGTTCAGTCAAGTATTTAGAAATGGCAGTTTATAAGACCAACTGTTCCTTTTCAATCCATTATTTAGAAATGGCAGTTTATAATACCAACTGTTCCTGTTCAGTCCAGTATTTAGGAATGGCAGTTTATAATACCAACTGTTCCTTTTCAGTCCATTATTTAGAAATGGCAGTTTATAATACCAATTGTTCCTTTTCAGTCCAGTATTTAGAAATGGCAGTTTATAATACCAACTCTTCATTTTCAGTCCAGTAGTTAGGAATGGCAGTTTATAATACCAACTGTTCATGTTCAGTCCAGTATTTAGGAATGGCAGTTTATAATACTAATATTTCCAGTTCAGTCCAGTATTTAGAAAGGGCAGTTTATAATACCAACTGTTCATGTTCAGTAAAATATTTAGGAATGGCAGTTTATAATACCAACTGTTCCTGTTCAGTCCAGTATTTAGGAATGGCAGTTTATAATACCAACTGTTCCTGTTAGTCACGTATTTAGGAATGGCAGTTTATAATACCAACTGTTCCAGTCAGTCTAGTATTTAGGAATGGCAGTTTATAATACCAACTGTTTCCGTTCAGTCAAGTGTTTAGGAATGGCAGTTTATAATACCATCTGTTCCTGTTAGTCAATTATTTTGGAATGGCAGTTTATAATACCAACTGTTCTGTTCAGTCCAGTATTTACGAATGGCAGTTTATAATAGAAATTGTTCCTGTTCAGTCAAGTATTTAGAAATGGCAGTTTATAAGACCAACTGTTCCTTTTCAATCCATTATTTAGAAATGGCAGTTTATAATACCAACTGTTCCTTTTCAGTCTAGTATTTAGAAATGGCAGTTTATAATACCAACTGTTCCTGTTCAGTCCAGTATTTAGGAATGGCAGTTTATAATACCAACTGTTCCTTTTCAGTCCATTATTTAGAAATGGCAGTTTATAATACCAATTGTTCCTTTTCAGTCCAGTATTTAGAAATGGCAGTTTATAATACCAACTCTTCATTTTCAGTCCAGTAGTTATGAATGGCAGTTTATAATACCAACTGTTCATGTTCAGTCCAGTATTTAGGAATGGCAGTTTATAATACCAATATTTCCAGTTCAGTCCAGTATTTAGAAAGGGCAGTTTATAATACCAACTGTTCATGTTCAGTAAAATATTTAGGAATCGCAGTTTATAATACCAACTGTTCCTGTTCAGTCCAGTATTTAGGAATGGCAGTTTATAATACCAACTGTTCCTGTTAGTCACGTATTTAGGAATGGCAGTTTATAATACCAACTGTTCCAGTCAGTCCAGTATTTAGGAATGGCAGTTTATAATACCAACTGTTTCTGTTCAGTCAAGTGTTTAGGAATGGCAGTTTATAATACCAACTGTTCCTGTTCAGTCCAGTATTTAGGAATGGCAGTTTATAATACCAACTGTTCCTGTTCAGTCAAGTGTTTAGGAATGGCAGTTTATAATACCAACTGTTCCTGTTCAGTCAAATATTTAGAAATAGCAGTTTATAATACCAACTGTTCCTGTTCAGTCAAGTGTTTAGGAATGGCAGTTTATAATACCAACTGATCCTGTTCAGTCCAGTTTTTAGGAATTGCAGGTTATAATACCAACTGTTCATGTTCAGTCAAGTATTTAGAAATGGCAGTTTATTATACCAACTGTTCCTGTTCAGTCCAGTATTTAGGAATGGCAGTTTATAATACCAACTGTTCCTGTTAGTCAAGTATTTAGGAATGGCAGTTTATAATACCAAATGTTCCTGTTAGTCAAGTTTTTAGGAATGGCAGTTTATAATACCAACTGTTCCTGTTCAGTCAAATATTTAGGAATGGCAGTTTATAATACCAACTGTTCCTGTTCAGTCAAATATTTAGGAATGGCAGTTTATAATACCAACTGTTCCTGTTAGTCAAGTATTTAGGAATGGCAGTTTATAATACCAACTGTTCATGTTCAGTCAAGTATTTACGAATGGCAGTTTATAATACCAACTGTTCATGTTCAGTCAAGTATTTACGAATGGCAGTTTATAATACCAACTGATCCTATTTACATTTATTGAATCTCTTCTCTGCAAAACTAATTTTCACCAGTTATTTTATCATTCCACAAGCAATTACAAAGATTATTTATGTATATGCATGTAACAGTTACGTATGTAGCAATAGTAGAAACGCAGCCTTGGGATCAGGATAAGAATTAGGATCCGGCTTTGTCATTTTGTAATCGAGGGTGGAATGGGGTTGGATGCGAAAGGAATTCTCCCTTTCACTTTAATGTGTGATGGGCTCCAATACGGAAAAGCAATTTTCAAATACTATAATTACCAGTTAGCATGCAAATCAAATCAAATGGGTGTAAGTAACTATTCATATCGAAACATACAATGTGCATTTTGACCATTAATACAGTGCAAATTAGACAGAATGTGTGGACTCTTGCTTAATTTGCCCTTACCTGCCACTGAATTCAGTTGGTCAGACTTGTCTGACTTGCGACTTTGCGCCATGTGCTTCTCTGCATATATATGTACAATGTTGCAAGCGGGTAAACATTATTTGTACTTCAGTTGGAGAATATTTGCAACGCTAAACCACGTGCATCTCGTGCTTCTATTTATATCCTCCAGACTGAGTGTTGACCCAATACGTTTGATTATTTTAATCAGAGGTTGTTTAGAAAAGAGTATTCTTAAACATTGGATGATCGACGTTATCGTCTGAGGCAAAGTTTACTGCAGATTTTTAAATCAATTCGATGAGTGTGTGCTTATAATAAAGGTTTATTGCCCCCGTGAGAACATCAGGATTGTTTGCGCTCAACAATCATGCTCTTCTGTGCTACTGCATTAAAACAAATATTAATGAATTGTGTACTATTGCGTAAAACAAATAATATGAAAATATTGTAAGCAGGAAAAATGATATATCAAACGAAATACTATGCCGATGTCAATCAAAAGAAAAACCATAGATGCCAGGTGTAGTGAACCGATCTAATTGATTCAGCGATTAATGACTAGACCAATTTCGCGCTAATGAATAAAGTGAATGAACAGTATACCAGATTGTTGCTGTTGAAATTTGATGACTAAAATGTTTAAGAGAGTGTTGTTTCTCAACGCTCTTGCACCGTTGTGTCTTCATTGCACATTGTCGGCAGAGCCAACAATAAAAGTGCGACAACAAACTTTCTGGAACACTCAGATTTAAGTAGATAATATAAATACACCAAGATAATATGGACTGTTCATATGAACACGAACCAGTAAAAGAATTATTACACTTCGTTTTCAACAAGATCAAGAGTTGTTGCACCGTCAGAACTACTAAGACAATGAGAACACAATACACAAATAAAAGTACTAAGTAGCATGATAGCATGCCCTTATGAAAGATAATGGGCACCTATTATGTAAAAGATGTAGAAAACGTTTACTGTATTAGAATATGAAAACGTTTAGTGTATTAGAATATGAAAACGTTTAATGTATTAGAATATGAAAACGTTAACGCATGCATGTATGGCGATTTTTTTATTGATCATCAGAGGTTAAAAAGAGTGCATACAAAAAGGTGGGGGTTAAACCAGATGGTACATTTACGAAAGGCATAACTTGACAACAGTGTAGACAGTCTGCAATCTGGGTAGGATATAAAGTCACAAAGAATGAAAAGAAACAACATATACGTGTTTGAAGTTGATTTCAGCTACATTAAAGAAAGCTGGAAACAAAATACAACATAATTTGCTACAAGTTGGTTTGTAATGTATGAAACAAAATAAAACATAATTTACAACAAGTTGGTTTGTAATGTATGGAACAAAATACAATATCAATGTTGGACATAACAATGCTTTACAGAGATCCAATGATCAGTTTAAATTGATTTATGCCATAACACCAATATTATACAAAGGTTGTAAAGTCAATATATTGACTGACGAACATTGTCTCACAAAAGAGCAATATATTCTTGAGCAAAAAGACGACAATGTATGTAAAGATTTTGTAGATAACTGAGATGTTCCTTCTGGAAAGCCACCCAATGCTATGTAGTTCCGTATCTCCAAATTTATAAAGTCGGCAATCAAATTCATCTATTGGGAAAAGAATAGTTTCAACTTGTCATTTCCCAAATACTCACAATTTAATTTACTTATAATACTTACTTTGGTTCTATTCAAGTAAATGGTAACCATTATGTACAGTGATAAGTAAATATCTTTACCGCCGTATCTGTTTTCGATTTATATGTTTATGTCAATACATATCACATGAATATAGTTTTTTTACAAAGCAAAGCCAATTATTTACTACACGTTTACTTAATTCAATTTAGGTTTGTGTCCTAGATTTATGGGTAGTTAACAAACTTTCTTGCCATACGTTAATTGTATCTAAATGTACTAGAATATATCGGTTGATTGCCCATATACATAGTCTTCGCTGATGTAATATTCAATACATATATTCAGTTTTAGTTCAAATAATTCATCACCTTCAACAATTTTATGTTTTTCTTTGTCTACTCCATTTACAAGTGGTTTTTCTCTTGTTTGTGTCTTCAGTCTGTTCTTATTTGTAATTACCGGTAATTATCACGAAAGACACAAATACATCTTCCGTACCTAAAAGTTGACGAATCTTTTTTCCCGTAGAGCTCGAAAAGTATCCAGATGCAAGCACAAGGGTTTTAACAGAATTAGTCTCTCATGGACATTTAAAGGGACCATATTCATGTTTTATTTTGTGCTAAGTACTGTTCGTAAAGAGTGCTTGGAGTGTCTGTATTGGTGTGGGTGTTTGGTAGAATTGATCATTGTAGCTGAGGTCTTAGGTTCTTTCAGAACAAAACTTTTCTTTCTCACTCTGTGTTGATAGTATAAATAAGGGATTATTTATTCACTCTGTTTTAATAATATATATTATATATTGATTTTCTTCTTCACTCTGTGTTGATAGTATAAATAAGGGATTATTTATTCACTCTGTTTTAATAATAGATATTGATTTTCTTCTTCACTCTGTGTTGATAGTATAAATAAGGGATTATTTATTCACTCTGTTTTAATAATATATATTTTCTTCTTCTCTCTGTGTGGTTAGTATATTATGGTTTGTATGCGTTCGCGTACGTTGTATGGATCATGTAGTTGGGTTTATTTCTTCTTCTTCCTTCTGTGGTGTGTGTGTGTCTTTGTGTGTTTCCGTGATTTTGCGTACGTTTGCGTAGATAGTAGATATAGTATTTGTTTTTCTCTCTTCCAGTGTGTGGATTGTATATTCTGGGAATTTTTTTTATTCTTCTCTCTGTGTGGTGTGTATTTTTTTATTCTTCTCTCTGTGTGGTGTATGTTTTTTATTCTTCTCTCTGTGTGGTGTGTGCATGTTTTTTATTCTTCTCTCTGTGTGGTGTGTGTATGTTTTTTTATTCTTCTCTCTGTGTGGTGTGTGCATGTTTTTTATTCTTCTCTCTGTGTGGTGTGTGTATCTTTTTTATTCTTCTCTCTGTGTGGTGTGTGTATGTTTTTTATTCTTCTCTCTGTGTGGTGTGTGTATGTTTTTTATTCTTCTCTCTGTGTGGTGTTTGTATGTTTTTTATTCTTCTCTCTGTGTGGTGTGTGTATGTTTTTTATTCTTCTCTCTGTGTGGTATGTGTATGTTTTTTTATTCTTCTCTGTGTGTGGTGTGTGTATGTTTTTTATTCTTCTCTCTGTGTGGTGTGTGTATGTTTTTTATTCTTCTCTCTGTGTGGTGTGTGTATGTTTTTTATTCTTCTCTCTGTGTGGTGTGTGTATGTTTTTTATTGTTCTCTCTGTGTGGTATGTGTATGTTTTTTTTTTCTTCTCTCTGTGTGGTGTGTGTATGTTTTTTATTCTTCTCTCTGTGTGGTGTGTGTATGTTCGCCAACGTTGGTGTGGATAGTATATTTGGGTTAAGTTTTTCTTCTTCCTTCTGTGTGTGTGTGTGTGTGTGTGTGTGTGTGTGTGTGTGTGTGTGTTCACGTACATTTGTGTGCATATTACATGTGTTGTTTGTTTTGTCTTCTCTCTGTGGTGTGTGTGTGTGTGTTTGTCTGTATGTGTGCGAGCGTAAGTTTGTGTATGTATGTATTGGTCTTTGTTTTTCTCTTTAAAAAGTCTTCTTTTATCCCTGTCAATTACATTTCACCTACCTACCTTCAGAAGCGCGCATTCAGATCAGCTACGTGCAGCACCGTTGGCAGTATTCCCCAAGTTTTCAGTAGTGACGTCATTGAAGCTAAAATATTTGAGGCTATAAATGGAGACTTGTGTGTATATATGTATATATGTTTATGTATTCATTACCCGCCACCCGTTACACTATCTGAACTTTGCCGTTACCTGCTTTCCGCTGAAACAGCTGAACTCACCCGCTACCCTTTACAACAACCCAACTTTCCGTTGTCCCTAAACATACTCAATATTCACCATGTTCAATTTCCCTTTCCCTAAAAGTTCCCAGGGTGATCTGAAACGTATTGTCCTTAATCTTGCCCACTACCTTTTTGTCTGGATTTCCTAGTCCCGACACAGCCCTCTATTCCTACTAGCATGTCTACAATAGAAAATTATCTAAATACATAACCAAATCTTATGGAGACATAATAGCTTTGTAATCTGTTTGTTACAAATAAAATGTCACCAGACAGGCATGCCAATATAATCGATATTCATGGACAGAAAACTTAAATACGCAATGCAAATTAAATACACATTACAACGTGCATAGGATTGTAGTAATGGCAGTAGCAATTATGTCGTTTTATATATGTATTTCATTAAATCTTTAATAAACAACACAGTGATTGACACAGAACTTGTAAATGTTTAATAAAGTCACCATTTTATCAAAACTAGACACTAGAGATGTTGAAGTAATACATGTGTGTAACTGTAAGTGCCATATCCTTAAACATACAACAAACTGAATTACGGAGTTATCCACTTCATCGACCCACATTTAGGGGACAAGAACATGCGAGATAAATACGCCTGTCGGTGATTAGATAAGTCAGCGGGCCATTATCATGTAAGGACTGTGGCGACGAGGGACACATTGTTAAAAGTAAACTTTGTCATGTACTGTTTGTTTTTCAGTTATGTTCGATTTATGTCATAATCATGATGATTATGAACCTTTCCACGTTTCAAGTTGTGAAATACACAATTCACTGGCCCGAGTTTAGACTTATAACTAACTTTATTATGTATGTTGCAGATACTTACAATTCAGATTAAGTTATTTTTTTGTCCTGTACCGTGCATTTTAAAATATTTTATCAATCAATTTACAGATATAAACCACCGTACATGTCTGCTTATTAGTCCATTCAATTGTAACCATTATAGAACATGATCTACCTTCGCATAATGAAACGGCAGATCTAGATATGACGGTCTTCAAAGACCCCGATCTGGAGGCACAGACCCAGATATAGCGGTCGTTATAGACCCCTATATGGCCATCTTCATACATCTAGTTATGACGCTCTTCAAAAACCCGAAAATGGTTGTCTTCATTATGCCCGATATGTTGGTCTTTATAGACCCTAATATTATGGTCTTCATAAACCCTAATATGGCAGCTTTGAGCCTAATATGTTGGTCTTCCTAGACCCCAATATGGTGGTCTTCACAGACACCAATGTGATGACCTTCATATACCCATATATGGCGATCTTCGTACATCTATTTATGACGGTCTTCATTGACCCCAATATGGCGGTCTTCTTAGACCCCAGTATGGCCGTCTTCATAGACCCCAATAAGGCGGTCTTCACAGACCTCAATATGGCGATCTTCATAGATCCCGATGCGGTGGCTTTGAACCTGATATGGTTGTGTTCATAGATCCTGATCTGGCGGCATATTATGAGACAGGAGATCTGGTTCCTTGTATTTTGCTGGTAGACTTGACTTACACTATAGACGGTACATGCGAAGACTGATGTACGACCTAGTCAAATATACAAATGGATTTTGAACGCTGATGTTTTACTAAATGCTCTGCCTAATTGTCTACAACACACACACACACACACAAACACACACACACACACACACACACACAGCGAATTGTCCATTGTATTGCTGGAATAATACACATTATTATTTTCCACAAGCTAACACTTAAATTATTAAACAACAAAGGGAATAAAAATTTGTCAATTCTGAATGAGAACAATTGTTTGATGCAACTGAAAAATGACAAATAACATTCTACATCCTGCATAATACAGACGTGCCACTAAAAATTTTAGTACAAGTGTCAAGTATCTCAATCATCAAGCCCTTTATTGAAGTGGATGTTGAATTAAAGTATGTTAACAAACTGCAATGACTATTCATGAGTAATAACGGATGTGGAACAATGTAATAGGAACAGCGGGCTGGCAGGATTTCAACAAAATAGAAATACTAATAAATATTAATAGGAAATCAAAATATGCGACCGTATTTATGGCCGTTAAAAAAGAATTATCCTTTTTCAGTTTTGATACAATATTAGTTTAATATCTTGTATTTACTTGCAGTGAGCGCGCTATGATATTTAATATTAGAAATGAATTTAGATTTCTAAACCTCGTTAACTCTTTCCCGATTTCTAGACATTTTTTACTCTTCGCAGTTTTCTTGATTATTTTGAATTTGTAGAGATTTATTGTTCTCTTTGACATTTTTTTAGGTTTCTAGACCTCTTCGAATCAATTTAGATTTCTAGACCTCGTTGTCTCTTGATAGATTTCTGGACCTCTTCGTCTGTTTATAGATTTCTTGACCTCCTTAACTCATTATAGTTGTATTGATCTCTTTGACTTTGTATAGGTTTCTAGACGTCTTCGTTTCTTTAAAGGTTTCTATAACTCTTTATCTATTTATAGATGTCAAGGTATCTTTAATACTTTCTTGACCTCTTTGTGTCTATAGATTTCTAGACCTCTTTGTGTCTATAGATTTCTAGACCTCTTTGTGTCTATAGATTTCTAGACCTCTTTGACTCTTTACAGATTTATAGACCTTATTGGCTCTTTATATATTTCTGAATCTAATTGTGTTTTCACAGAATTCCAGACCTCGTTGACTCTTTATAGATTTCTAGGCTTCTTTGGCTGTTTATATATTTCTGAATCTAATTGTCTTTTCATAGATTTCCAAACATCTTCGACTCTTAATAGATTTCAAGACCTCCTCAACTCTTTATATTGCTATTGACCTCTTTGACTCTTCATAGATTTCTACACCTCCTTGATTACAGATTGCCAGACCTCTTCGACTCTTTATATATTTGTACACGTCTCTGACTCTGAATAGCTTTCTTGACATCTTCGACTCTTTATATATTTCGAGTCCTCTTTGACTCTTTTTAGATTTCTAAACTTAGTTGAATCTTAATAGCTTTGAAATCTCTTCTTAACTCTTTATAGACCTCTTTGACTACATGATTTCTAGACCTCTTCGCCTCTTTATTGATTTATATGCTTCTTCTACTCTTTATAGATTTCTATACCTCTTCGACTCTATTGATTTATTGACCTCTAACACAATTTATAGATTTCTAGACCTCTTTGACTCGTTATAGATTTCTAATCCTCCTGTACTCGTTTAGCTTTATCGAACTCTTTGACTCTTTGTAGTTTTCTAGACCGCTTTGACTCTTCATTAATTTCCTGCCCTCTTTGAATCTTTACAGCTTATTAGACATCATTCATTTGTAATAGATTTCTAGACCTTTTAAACTCTGTATATATTTGTAGCCCTCTTTGATTCTTTAAAGATTCTAGACGTCCTGGACTTTTTATTGATGTGTAGCCCTTTTTGACTGTTTATATATTTCTAGACGTCCTTGGTTCATTATAGATTTCTCGCCTCTTTTAATCTTTATATAGCTCTAGCCCTCTTTGAATTTTTATTGATTACTCGACCACTTTGATTCTTTAAAGAATTTTAGACCTCTCTGACTCTATATACTTCTAAGCATTTTCGTCTCTTTAAAGATGTATCGACCATTTTGGTTCCTTATAGATTTCTAAACCTATTTGAGCCGTTTTTTATATTTAGACATCTTTGATTCTTTATTGATTTATAAACCGCTAAGACTTTTTATACATTTCTAGACCTCTGTTAGCCTTTATAGATTTCTAGACCTCTTTGACTCTTTGTAGAGTTCTAGTTCCCTTTGAATCTGTATCGATTACTCGACCACTTTTATTTTTTATAGAGTTTTGTTTACTTCTCTGACTCAATAGATTTCCAGTCTATCTTCGACTCTTTATTGATTTCACGACCTCTTCGGTTCTTTATAGATTTATCAACCTTTTGTGACTCTTTATAGATTTCTAAAACCTATTTGACTCTTAATAGATTTCTAAAACCTATTTGACTCTTTATAGATTTCTAAACCTATTTGACTCTTTATAGATTTCTAAAACCTATTTGATTATTTATAGATATCTAAAACCTATTTGACTCTATATAGATTTCTTAAACCTGTTTGACTCTTTATAGATTTCCAAAACCTATTTGACTCTTTAAAGATTTATAAAACCTTTTTGACTCTTTATAGATTCATAAAACCTATTTGACTCTTTATAGATTTATAAAACCTATTTGACTCTTTCTAGATTTCCAAAATCTTTTTGACTCTTTATACATTTCTGAAACATATTTGACTCTTTATAGATTTATAAAACCTATTTGACCCTTTATTGATCTTTCAACCTCTTGAGTTTATTAAAATCTGTATACATTTTAAAAACTCTGTTACCTTTTATAGATGTCTAGACCTCTTTGACTCTCTATTGATTTATATACCTTTCTCGCTACTTATAGATTTCTAGAACTACTTGACCCTTTAATGATTTCTAGACCTCCTTGACTCTTTATAGATTGTTATCCCTCTTCAACGTTTTATTGATTTCCAGCCCTTTTTCGTTATTAGATTTCTAGACCTGTTTGACTCCTTATAAATATCTTGAGCTCCTTGACTTTTTATAGATTTCTAGATCTGTTTTACATTTGTTAGCTTTCTAGACCACTTTGACTCTTGTTAGATTTCTAAACCTCTTGGACTCATTATAGATTTATAGACCTCTTCTATTCGTTATAGATCTTTAGACCTCATTCATTGTTTATATAATTATTTGACCTCTTTGACTCATTATAGATTTCTAGACGTCTTGACTCTTTATAAATTTTCCGACCTGCTTGACTCTTTTTAGATCTAAACGTCTTTGATTCTTTATAAATTTATAGAGCTCCATGAGTCTTGATAGATTTCTTGAACTCTTTTACTTTTGATAAGTTTCAATACCTCTTCGACTATATATATTTTTTTTTACCTCTTTGAATCTTGATAGATTTCTAGACCTCCTTGACTCGTCATAGGTTGTATTGATCTCTTTCCTTTTGTACAGGTTTCTAGTCCTCTTTGTCTCTTTAAGGATTTCTAGAACTCGTTATCTCTTTAACGATTTCAAGATATAGTTAATGCTTTCTAGACTTCTTTGTGTATTTATAGATTCCTCGACCTCTTTGACTCTTTTCAGATTTATAGACCTCCTTGGTTCTTTATAGGTTTAGTGCCTATTTGGCTCTTTATAGATTTCTAGGCCTTCTTGACTCTTAAAAGCAGGTGCGAGTCTAGAATATCTATTACGTCTGTTATTTTTTCAAACATCGTATTACGCTCGTTGTTTAGGGCTTGGCAGTATAGTAACATATGCTTGGCCCTGTATGTCGTCAATCTCTTGCAGAGTTTACATTTGTGTTCATTCTATGTTGCAATTGAACACATAGTTAAATAGGCAATGTTAGCGAAAGTCTAGACAGCATGTGGTTGAAGATTAGTACAGAAACATGCATAATCTAAAAGTTTAGGTCTCATTTCCAGTATAGATCTCCACAATGATTCTTCGCAGCAGTGAACTGCCATTTCAATATTCCTCCTCCAGACTGGTTTCGGGACAGAATATAGGGTGTTCAGGTATAGGTGGAAAAACCGCCAAGCTGGTATTTCAAAAGAACTCGATATATATCTTTAACAAAACTAACAATCGTGTTCTCGTGTATCAAGAAGTCAAGAATTCTTCTGTTGCATATAATTGTCCATGCTAGTGAACCATTAGATCTACATATCTTATTGAAGAAACCTAACTTGGCTGTATCCACATATCCCCCAACTGACCACAGTCCAAGACTGATAATTGTTCTTTCTGTATAAGACGTGCGCTGATCAAGACCTATAATTCTTCGTGCAGCTTTTCTTTGACATACTTCCAGATCATATACCTGGGACTGGCTCAAGTTGGACCATAATTCGCATCTTTATGTCATTGCAGCTAGATCTTCTTTTGACCATATTTTAGACCAATTAATTGGATTTATTCTATCCTTTCCAATGCCAGTCCCAACAAGGGAATACACTAATGATCTTCCCTTATCGCAAGCATTTTTAACTGCAACAGTATTAGAAAGACGTGTGGAGAGACTGACTCCAGCATATGTTATAGAAGAAACTATAGGGATTTGTATCTCCGAGAATGAACATATACTTTTTGTGATTTTTGTCTTCGAAAATATTATATTATTGCTTTTATCAGCATTGTTCCGGAGTCTCCATTTCGATGCATAGTCATGGAGGTTGCGAAGTAAAACACACATGCTATTAAATGACGAAGATAGCAAGGACGTGTCATCCACCAATAAAACACAGTGGATAATTAGGGTGCCAACCTGTATTCCATATTTGATGAACTCCATCAAGGATTATAGGTCATTTATCATAACTAAGAATAACCAAGCTGATAGCCTTCTTCCTTGCCCTACCCCTTGATTGACTGAGTATGGTTTCGAATGATGCCCGTTGAGCAGAACAAGGGACCTAACTTCTCAAAACAAATGTCTAATCAATCTTCAGTTTTTCTTTAGCTCAAAAATAGAATAGCTTACAAAAGAGGCCATCATGCCATACCGTATTAAAGGCCGTCGCATTATCCAGGAATGCAGCATAAACTTTTGAGTGACCTTCTAAATAATGTGCTATTGCCTATTTTATAATAAAAGGCTGCAATGATGCCACTGCATTGGCTTCAAAATCCTTGTTGTAATGAGTGATGCAAATTGATCCTTTCTCTAACAAAAATTAGCCTTTTCAACAATATTTTTTCAAATACTTTTTGAAAAACGGGAAGGATTGAGATATCTCTATAGTAATTAATATCTAGCCTGTCCTATTTCCCGCCTTTAAAGATAGGCATACCATTTACAGTTTTTAAGTAGTCAGGATACGTTTCCAAGAAAAATATGCTATTGTATACTTTGTACAAAATAAAACTAATCGATTGATAGGCAAACATTAAATGCTCTGCACATGTTTTGTCATGTCCACATGATTTATTTTTCTTCAGCTCTCTTCAATGTTTTTCTGTAATATGGTTTCACATATATCCTTACCTGCACCTTCATCAATATTTGAATCAACAATATTCTGCATTGTGTATGTATGTATGTATGTATGTATGTATGTATGTATGTATGTATGTATGTATGTATGTATGTAGGTATGTATGTAGGTATGTATTTATGTATGTATAATATTCTATATTTCTGTTGTTATGTGACATTGGTAAATCTTTGGTTCCAACAAATAATGTTAAAGTGAACTGGCAATGAAACGGGCTAAAGAGTTAGGCAAACGGAATGAAAACACACTTAAATGAGAGACAAAAATTGAACATTTGGAAAATTCTATGTTTGTCATGGAGTCATGGGGAAAAACATCTTATACTTTAATTTTTAAACAAAACTGGAATAAATCACAACATGGTTCTCCTTACCATCTTGACGGGTTTGAACTCCCATTTAACGATTTCATTGGATCTATTTACAATCCATGAAGGGGTCCGAAGTGACCGAGTGGTCTAAAGTGCTCACCGTTACGGATCACGGCCATCTCACCTGTCTGCATGTGTTCGAGTCTCGGGCTCGGCCACGATTAGTATGCAAGAAAGCTTGCCAATAGCTTATTGCCATGTATAGCCTATATTGTGCTGAAATATATGTGTTAAACCCTATAGCAACAAAAACAATCAATTAACTGTCCCCATGCACATCGTTTGTGCTTATGGCTTTCAGGCAATGCAAGAGTATGGTACTAAAAATGTTAGGATAGATTATTTTAGTAAAATTAATAAGATTGCCATTTTCTATAAATTGTATGAAACTAATGTTTTATCCATTTATATTAAAGTAAGTTTCTAAAAATATTAAGAGTAATTTCATTTATTTTTAAAGCACAACTATATGGAACAAAATTAGTTGCTGCGCAAGCGAAAAACAAGCAATGTATATTGCCAAAAACTAGTAAGATAACTGAAACTTTACCAAGAAACAATGTGTGTGAATTATGTTACAAAAACCATTATACATGCCATATCGCTGATTTAGATAGAAACTCCTAGCTACAATCAGTAAAAACATATATTCTGTAACCCAGACACTGGCGAATTTCCAATTCGGTTAATAAAAGTGGGTTAACCTTTCTCTAATGAACTTCTAGTGACACAAAACAAAATGGTTCTCAACAAACGGATACCCATATTTGGTGTGACGATGCCAAATGAATATAAATAAACCACAAGACTAAGTCTTACCTTATGTCTTATGACATAAAACAAACTGGTTCCTAATTGATGAGGAGTAGACATCTTTGCTGGCCGGTATACTAAGGGTGTGATCTTATTTAACCTTGACATAAGCCAAATGCGTATAAATAGTCGCGCACATGGCTCAGGTCAGTTCCTGCACCGGCAAGATAGCAAAATGTTTGTCTCTTCATTGCAGGTAAGAACTGTATATGTCGTAAACTTCTTTTAGAAATAAGTACTTTTAATGTTTGAGATTTTAATGGTAACATTGATATGTTAGCAACATTGTTCACTTAAATCTTTTATTTATAATAGATTTTAATGGAATGTTTAAATGTTTTAAAGAATTCATATTTAATTATATTTATGTAACTTTTATTGTAAAAGTTGAATTCGCTATCATCTTCTTGTTTAGATTTAATGTTGAAATAAATTATTCTTTAAGCAAGAAAGAATAATATCTAGCAACATATTCTAAATCAATATTCTATTTTAAAGTGAGTAAAATGCATTTATGTTATTGCATTTTATACTTTTGTTATCTTGAAATTGGTTGAAAATCAACTATTTGTATAATATTCTAAAATGCAGAAATTATGCGAATGAATGAAGTTGGAAAGCTCAATAAGGAAAATATAATATGTATTTCATGAATTTTGATTATAAAATTATATATGTGTTTCTCGAATGTAGTAATATATATGTGTTGATTATTTAAATAAAGTTCCTGCACCGGCAAGATAGCAATATGTCAGTCTCTTCATTACAGATACGATCCCGTACCTGAATTTTCCCCAAGACATTTCCATCATCTGGTGACATCCTTTATCTAGGAACTCATTCTTCTCTTCTTTCTATCGTCCTGAGTTCCCAGTATGTGTTTATGAGAACAAACCGTAATTTTTCGCATAAAAACGTCTCATAAAAACAACTGTTTCCATTCTTTCGCTCGCCCTACGTTATGAGATTTCGCTGTTTAAAAAGAAGGTGTATGGACTTTGTATAGAGGAGGTTTATATAGGAGGTGTTTAAATAGGATGTGCGTATGCTTAGTTAATTGACGTATTGTCAGGTTGCCAGGAACGCGTCAACAAATCATCTGCATTTGAGGATGACAGCATTAATGTGACATTAATTTGGCAATGTAAATAAAATAGTTTTGCCACTGTCGTACATATTGTTTGGAAATACAGTCGTAGATATTGTTGGCCATACTGTCATGCATATATTTGGCGATAGAGTCATACATATTGTTGACAATACAGTTGTACTTAGTGATGGCGATACCGAATTGCATATTGTAGACGATACAGTCGTACATATTGTCGACGATACAGTCTCACAATTTGAGACATCTGGATCCTCGGTTCTAATATGTGATATAGAATTTGATCCCACCCCCTATTTTTTCGGAGTCTTTATTCGATAAACTTAGAGGCTTTCCAAAGATCATAACTAGACAAACGACCTGTGCCTTCCTATTCTTGAATTGTAAACGCAACCCTTAGATTTAACTGTTAGGCTGATAATCTATGAATTGAGTTCATTTCAGACCGATGTCTTGTCGTTGTCGGAGTAATATTTGTCCTCCAGGATGGTGTACCCTTCCTTTGCATAGATATTATATATAAAAAAAGATATATCTGTTATAAAAATGTAACCTACAGGAAACATCCATCTCTGAATGTAACCTACGGTTGTACAGGAAGATCATCTTTAAATGGTAGCTACAAAGATACATGAAAACAGGAAGTCTGTCTTAGAATATAACCCAGAGCTATACAGGAAGTATATTTGAGAATATAACCTACATCAATACACGAAGTCAGTGTTGACTCTAATCTAGCTATACACGAAACCTGTCTTAGAATGTAAATAAACAGCTTTACTCAAAAAGTCCATTTTTGAATGTAACCTACAGATTTACACGAAAAATCCATATTTGAATGTAACCTACAGGTATAAACGAAAAGTCCATCTTTTAATGCAACCTACAACTATACACGAAAAGTCCATTTTTGAATGCAACCTACAACTATACACAAAAAGTATATCTTTGAATGCAATGTCTTGAAAGTAGTATGAACACAAAGCGTTTTAGCTGCATCAACTGAAAGATATTTGCGAATGGAGCTGATGCGTCTCAGCTCAAGATATGTATTCTTGCATATGTTCATGACATGTTGGTGCAATGTGAGAACACGGTCCAGATTAACACCTAGGCCTCGTACTGACTGTGTGAATTTAATGTTGGTATTTATTATTTGAGGTATAGGATGTGATTGAGAAAGTATTTGTTTTGTGATAAAAATGGCCTTAGTTTGGTTTTATCACCATTCATCTGCAGCCAGTTATATGTTATCCATGATTTCAAATCCGATGTGCACCTCCCTACACCTTGGATAGTAGCATCAACTTTAGTTGGGTTGGTAGATATATATATTTGAGTGTCATCAGCATACAATTGGTGAGACTCTGGATGATGATATATGACACTTTAAAGCGGCTGAGTGTATAGGAATGAAGAGTACGGATCCAAGAACAGATCCCTGTGGAACACCACAATATAGATCAACTAGGCTGGAGAGGATTCCAATTGCGGACACGATTTATGTCCTGTTGACCAATTAGATCGTGAACCACATTATGTCTGTATTTTCATTGCACAATACAAGACGCAGACGGTGAAGTAATATATAATGGTCTATTTCGTCAAACGTTGCAGATAAATCAAGGAGGAGGATTACTGTAATCTTTCCATTATCCAAAGCAGAGATAATGTCATTAACTGCTTTCATAAGAGTTGTTTCAGTACTCTTGCAATGGTGATATACAGACTGTACATTGCTAAACAAAATACGGATGGAATTCAGATGAGATACGAGTTGGGTTAGAACATATTTCTCTAAGATTTTTATATGAATGGGAGATATGAAACTGGACAGTAGTTTTTTTAAATCATTATGGTAGAATGTTGGTTTCTTCAGCAGGGGCTTTAAATGACAGTATTGAAAAATGATGGGGTATTCTCCCATGAGAGAGAGAGGTATTAATAGTATCAGTTAGTGAAGGCAAAACTGGATCTAAAAACTCGAGCAGCAGTGATGTTGGAATTGGATCAAGTTCTCGTAACTTTGGTGTACTCTTCATCCCATTTGTACGTACTAAATCCATAGAGACAGGTTCAAATGCAGCAAATGTTTGCGCTGAAATTCTGTATCGCAAGTGTGTGCTGTCGTTCATAGATTTGCTTATGAATAATTAGTCTAGAGGCAAGCCAAAGCCTCTCAACTTTACGGCGGTTTCTTTTAGCGGTGCGAAGCTGGTCCCTAACAATGCTATACCACAGAGTACACGTTTGAACTGATAATCTGCGCTTGGTCGCTAGGACATGCCTTTCAAGCAGTGAACACAGACAGTTACTGAGTTGTTCTGCGGTAAGGGGTAAGTTTTAGGTTTGATAGTATGACATGCATTAGTTTGGTTATATTTATCATTTGGAGGTTTCTCTGAGTAGCAAATAAAGGAGGGTTAGGGAATGAAACGTCAAGATGGGATATAATGCAAAGGTGATCTGATGCAAGTAGACTGTAGAATATTATTACCCGTTATATGAAGAATCCAGTCTAACGGATGACCATGTTTGTGGGTGGGTTGGTTAACTGACTCTTTGGGGTTGAACACATTAATGGAAAATAAGAGTTTTTATGTGTATGGGTTTACAGGAAAGTCAAAGTGAAAGTTGAAGTCTCCAAGAATAATCAGGCTGCCACCTATCGAATTTCCATACTTCTATACATTCAGAAGCTACTCCTAAAAGAGTGATTCAGTCAGCTTTTTCTTCTACAAGGAGGAGGTCGGAAGAGGCAGAAAAATGGACTGACTTTTGTTCCAGTTTGTGTGTGGTTCGGACTAGTTCAAACGATGTGTGGTACAATTTGGTACAATTAATGGTTGTGGTGTGGTTAAGACGTTTGATCATGGTTTTCTTTGTGATGACAGCAATTCCTCCTCCGCGAGATTGGCGGAGGAACAACATGATGGTGTAACCGGTGGGTGTTAGACTCGCACAACTGGGCTCATCGCCTGATGCTTTTAACAATGTTTATGTCAGGAGAATTACGTCGATATTCTGATAGTTGACACAAAGGTTGTCGATTGAGTAGGGATTTGAATCAAGGTATCTAAATTAACGGCCTACGATTTAAATTATTGAGCCGGAAAAGGCGAAAGGGATATAACTGGAATTCTTCTTCCTGTTCTACGATGGCCAGCTTTGAAACAACGTGTTTCTTGTTTCGCTTCCGTTTACATCTATGCAATGTTGAATTTAGTCCCATTTCGTTTAGTCTAGAGCACAATGTGGTGTGGAGATCTAAGGAGTGGTCATTTAAAGCCATTAATGAGGGTTCATCATAGCGTAATATTAAAGATAAATATGTCAAAAACTAGTCTCGTACATAAGAACATTATGTTCGGAGTCAGAGTGACTCGACCTACCCCAAAAACAATTTAAATGATCCAATGGACAGGAAACACGCTGGATGATTATATAATTCTGCTATGTTTTAGGTTGTATTTGCGAAGATTAGGAACCTCTTGAGCTTTAATTAACATGCTATATCTTAACTTCAAGACCAGTTATGACCCAGCATGGAATAACTTAATATACCTGATTCTGTTTTGATATTGATCAAACTGTTGTAGATGTTTAAACATTTCGGATGGCTCGCCATGTGTCATAGTGAAGTTATTGCTTTGAAAATATTTTGCTTGCATTTCTATTCGTTTCGTTGCACTGAACAAATATGAATCAAGTTACCCACTTATGTTGATTTATTCACTGAGTGTACTTTCGATTTTGTTAATTTTATCTGCAACCGAGACAGTTGATTTTACATTCATTGCATTGCGGGTAATACATAAAATATTGCAACAAAATCGTCCCAGGCGCATGAATATGCCGCATTGCACAGGCAACAAAAATAAATTTTGTCTTTATTTTCAACTTCGATATATTTAAGAATGTTCTCTTAGATATTGAAGGCATGATAATATTCACCGAGTGATTACAGTGGCTAGTTATTGAATGCAGGAAACCAATAGTCGGTGATTACATTGGCTAGTTATTGAAGGCACGATATTACTAGTCGCTGATTACAATGGCTAAATGGTGAAGGCAGGATACTAGTAGTCGGTGATTACATTGGCTAGTTAGTGAAGGGAAGATACTGCTAGCCTGGTGATTACTGTGGCTATTTGATCAATATAAGACATTGGTCCCATTCAATTTACACGTGTTCTTGTTGGTACTAACCAGCGCAGTACAATGGACAACACTCTGGCTGGAATAAGGCATACCTACAGTAACAAGCATTTACTTTCAAAACGTTTGAAAGCACAACAATGATTACTGTATTGTTTGGTTATAAAAACAAAAAGTAGCTTGGTATAAAACCTGATAATCGGGGCGGCAAGAGAATGAGAGACCCAGTTCATCTACTCTTGTTAAGCTATGTAAATTCGTCTAATTGTCAATCATCTGTTGAATTTGCCAACGTATAGTCATTTATTGCTTTAGAAAATAGCAGTGTCCTACTTTTATACTTTAGTAGACTGCTCGTTGCAGAGTTTTCAGACTCATTGCAGACCGATTCTTACAGTCTCAGGCTCTCTTCCTTAGATGTATGTTAAACATGTATGCTGATGCCTGTGTTAATCGTACATTCTCGACACTAAATGTATTGTCTATTGTTATCCTAATAGACTATGCGATATTATTGATACTTGACTTTAAAAAGTATCTGATTGTAACATAAACTTACATCATGTGGATAATATTAAAATTGTACCCTTGAGTTACAATTTATGAAAGAGCATATTTTGGAGTCTGTTTTGCATTTCTCCTTCAATTGTACTCGAGGTAATAACATATTTGGAATGTATTAAAAACTTATCTTTGAATCACACTGTACTGTACGAAAGAGCATGTTTCGAGTTTATTAAAATGTTCTCGTTAAAGTACACTTGACGAAAAGAGCACATACTAGAGTGTAATACAAATTTTCACACTGCAAAAACCTGCTTTGGGATGTATTACAGTCGTATCATCATCATCAGTCTCAAGACCTAGTGTGGTCTTTGATGCACTGTACTACTGAACACCTGACCAGTTCCCTCCACTTGTATCGATCATGTGCCAATGCCTGTGTCTCCGCAAAATATTTACTGGTCCATTCTGTAATGTTGTCACTCCACTTTGTTCTCTGTCTACCTCTCCTACTGCCATGCAGTACTGTTGTGGATAGACGGTTGGCTCTAGTGACATGGCCATACCATTTCAGCTTTTTCGTTTTGACAGTGGTGAGGAGATGTTCATAATGGTCTACTTTGTGCCTGATGGTGTTGCGCACTTCTTCATTTGTGATGTGGTACATGTAAGAGATGACAAGGATGGTTATGTAGCATCTCTTTCAAGTGCCTGGATTCTTCGTTGTAATTCTGCTGTCAGGGTCATGGCCTCACATGGTTACAGAAAGACTGAGATGACTAATGGTCTCAATAGTCTGAGTTTAGTTTTCAAACAGATATTCTTGTCTCTCCAGATGGGTCTTAGCTTTGACATAGCTGCCTTTGTTCGTGCTGCTCGTGACATAATTTCTGCTCTTGATCCCTCTTCGGTGAGTATGGAACCAAGATATTTGAATTGGACCACTGTTTCCAGTTCCTGTCCTCTGACTTTAATTTTGGTTGATATTTGTTTGCCACTATTTGTTATCAGCTTTGTCTTCTCTGCACTTATCTCCATGTCACATCTGGAAGATGTTTCATCCAGGTTCTTCACTAAGGTGGCAAGTTCATCTTCACTGCCTGCCAGCCCATCAATGTCGTATGCAAAGCGTAGGTTGGTGATGTTATGCTCTCCAATTCTGACTGTCCCACGGTGGTTTTCCAAGGCGTCGCTCATGATGCGCTCTAAGTAGATGTTGAAAAGCGTGGGTGACAGGAGACAGCCTTGCCGTACTCCAACTGTTGTCTTGAACCAGTCCACCACAGAACCTTGAGCAGTACATGCACTGGTAGCCTTCGCGTACAGCTGCTTGATGGTATTCGTCAACGTTTGACCCATGTGGTACTTCGTCGTTGTGGCCCACAATGCCTCATGCCACGCTGTCAAAAGCCTTTTTGAAATCTATGAAAACATGATAGATGTCTTGTTGATGATGTGAGTACGTTTCACACAGAACCATAAGATTGAATAGATTTATCAATGTAACAAAGCTGTCTACACATCTAATATATCTTTCCTTGTGAACATTTTCTAACCATCTTTTCTATCCAATTTACGTTGGTGAATAAAATATATTTCTCGTCTTTATTCGGTACGATCTTTACTTATATCTATATAAACTTTCCCTTGAATGCGAGTTATAGGCAGACACATTATGAATGAAAACTGGAATCAATTGTAGATATTTAAAATTTAAATTGTTTATTGATAATGCTATTTTTAGCCTGTGCAGAGGCAGCGATGTAGTTTTATTTTAAAAAATGTAAACTGGACTATGTTACATTGCTATTGTTGTGTCACATGCAATACAGACCATTTGCTTCATATTTCGTGATCTCCAGCTTGTCGAGGACAGTATGTTTCCAAACGGCTTTGCAAATACCTGAGTGCAACAGTCTTGAATTGAATTAAGGTGTAGAAAGAACATCGGTGTAATCTGGTTGTATGTTTTTGTTGTCCCAAGATAGATCTGGTTGATGCGGGAAAATTATATTCATTTGTGCTACGATAATTTTAAACGCAAAACAAAATATTTAATATATGATGACGCGTTTTAGATCAAATAATTGTGTATTATCCAGGCCTAATAAATCGAGTGATCTAGATATATTCTTTTGAATTCTGACAACTTTTAGGTCCTACAAATTTATGTTACAGACATATTTAGTCACGAAATGCAAATTTTGATATATCTGTAATACCTAAGCAATGGTACCTTCCATCATGTAGTTATAAAGACAATCAACGAATCCAGCTGTGTTAGTGTTATAAGTCTAAATGCTTTAATATAATTGTGATTGGCTGTGTTGCATTCCCGTCCCAATATTTCATTCACCGATACAGACATATCGAATTCATTCTCCACATTTGGAAGCTTGTCGTTATAAACGTACATTTATTGAACCAATAACGGTATATATACATATTCAGAGGATCCATATAGATAGATAATCAATAGGTGTATTTCACCTAGATTCCACAGCATAATAGAAAGATTAATAATAGTCATCTTCTTACAATGACAAAAGCATGTTTGTTCTTCACTCATTAAAAACATATACGAATTTCATATTATTTATCTTTATTTACTGTCAAATATAAATCCATTTTCGGCGAAATAATACATTACTACATATCATTGTCAAGTTTGCCAGGTTTGACAGAACCAAAATGTATATATGTTCAAAGGTTGGATATACATACGTATCAATCATTTTCAACTTTCGTGATATATTAAACTATCTAGTGTTTACCTATATTCTATCTATATTACGAACGGCAAGTGGCTTTTACGCTTACATAACACTCTCGTATCCTATCGAACGATACCATTTCTAGACACACGAATATATCAGTAAACGATACTTGAGATGCAAAATATGTTCGAGGTTTATAAACAACTACTAGAATTGTTTTATCATTCTTACTATTTTTCTATAATGAATTATATTAAATTCATAATCTTATATTGGATTCGAGACCATCCAACCATGTAATGATAGCCAGGTTCAGTTAATTACATGCACGTCTCAACGAGAGAAAAGTAGTTCGACTACATTAAAGAAATAAATCAAACTTTACAAATAATCACACTTAAAATTGGTTATTCTTTCTTCTTCTGATCCTTCACACTTAATTAATGTAAAATTAGTTTTCTATATTCTTGTCATATAATTTGCATGGAGGAAACTGACCTAGGAGAGTATCCATCTACATTTATTATATTTGCTTGTCTTACAGGCTATCAAGAAATGATTTTATTCCTTCCAAACCTTCGTTAAATTGGATGATAGGGGAAAATATTTAAAAACGGCGGCGTTGGGACGTTAAGGTCGGAATTGATTTTCCATAGAGTAAAAAAGCCTATTTTCATTCAATCTTTGTCTGTCCAGTCAGTCACTTAGCTGTTCTCTTTATCGTAAATAATATTATTTTAAAAACAATGACAGATGCGAGAATAAGGAGTAAAGTCAACAAGATGCATCCATCGGAAAGAAAATAATTTTACATATTGTTTACAACAAACTTGATGAAAAGAACACTTTCAATTTCCCCTTAAATATGAAGAAAGAAAAGTTAAAACGCCATATACTTTGAAAACGTAAGCGCGAAGTATATTCTGGTCACGTTTTTAAGTTATGTTCTGCGAATCATCCCCGATAACATCATTAATATCTCGGCAGTTTTCAATCGATGCAAGCAATTGCGACCAAAATAGTTGTTTTCCATTCTCTTCTTCACTCCAAGTTATCATATTTCTTTGCTTTAATAGCACATGCAGTGACTTGGTCACGTGACGTATCTTCAAGTCGCCAAGAACAACAGGTATCAACCAATCAGAGCCAATTTGGACGGAGCGGTTTTGAGCCACCTGCAATTGATACTGACACCATGGACACGACATGAAGTTGCGGGATATGACCAAAATAGCCTTTCTACTGTTGTACATATTATCGACTATAGAGTCACATTTTGCTACACCCGGATCCTCGGATTTGTCTCTGATATATAGCTTGAACCCCTTTTCGTTTTCGAGTTTTCTCCAAAGCTCGTCTCGAATCCATTCCCTATCTTTGTCTGAGTATGCGACGTAGATGTCATACTGAAAATCTGCCTCCTGCAAGGGTGTGTACTTCATCCTGCGCTTCAACATTGCATGCAAGATATATCGGATATTCCATCTTTGGATATATAGTACCGCCAAACATGAAAAGACGATCACAACAGTGCTTGATGTTATTATGATTTCCATAAGCACGTGACCCCAAGGTCTACAATCTTCATCCGATGGGTTGTAACTATTTAACAGCGTTCCTTGCAGAGGATAAGGCGTTGCGCACTGGTAAGATTTAGGATAGTTATTAGAGAAAATATCTGGTTTTTGACGCAGAATGTTATTCATCCATTTTCTAAACCACAGATTTTCACAGCTGCAGTCAAATGGGTTGCCTGACAGATCCAATGTGGTCATATTGTCCATAAAAGATGAGGGGAAATATCCTTCTTTGATAACTTTAATTCTGTTGTTTGACATTATAAGTTTCACTAGCTTGCTGACATTACTGAATAGTGTACTGGGCCACTCAGCTATGAGATTCAAACTTAGATCTAACTTTCGTAGGGAAATGAGTGGTTTGAAAAGGTCTGCTGGAATATTCTTGCAGTTCGTCGCTTGGAGCTTGAGATCTGTCAGCTTGTGCAGGGGAGACAACATGGACATTAAGGAAGTAGCATTAACGTGTCGCAGATTGTTCGAATCCAGTGCCAGTGTCTGAAGATTTGGACACCATCGAAAAAGGTTTGCATAGTCTAAGTTATCGTTTGTAAACTTGCAGCAACTATGAAGAAACAGCGAATGTAGATTTGAGTTGTTGAAAGCAAAGCTTGAAATGGTCACTAGCTGCACTGATTGTAAATACAAACGGTTAAGTCTCTTTAACTGTGAAAAAACATTATTATTCAAAGATTGAATTTTGTTCCCATCTAAGTGCAGCTCCTTTAAGGATGTCAAGCAAGACCAAGATGTCTCGTTCAGTATGTCAATGAAGTTGTTGTCTAGCTTTAATATAGCAAGATTTGGAAATTTACTAGATCCGTTCACACAAAAATTTGGCACTTCATCCAACTTGTTAAAACTGAACTTCAGAGTTTCCAAACGACCAAAACCTGATAATTCCACAGCATTAATGCTGTTGTTTGACAAATCTATCTGTTTCAGATGTTTGAAAACTTGGAATGCCATATCATTTATCCTGTGCAAGTTGTTGTTTTGAAGATGGATTGCTCCCAATTCCGAACCGATCATACCCTTGAAAAATTCCGAGTCAAGATAATTTCCCATATTAATCTGATTCAGATAGAGCGCTTTTATTCTCCTTAATTGTTTCAGTGAAGAAGACAATTGTTGCTTGTTTATGCCAATATTTCCTGCCAGATCTAATATCTCTAATGTCGAATTAAAGTTGTCGAGTGCATCAGAAGTGATGTTTTGTATATCGCATCTTGAAAGCAGAAGTTTCTTTAACTTTAGGTTTGTTATGTTTGAAAATGTGTTTCTAGTTATCAAAGGTAAATAATTGTTGTTAAAAACAAGATCTGTAGTCTTACTTGGGAGTCGAGGAATATATGACATGCGTCCTTTGCAAGTTACAGTCGTATTCTGGCATATACAATGTGGATTAGGACAAGGAACATCAGCCCCGGAAAAGGTCAAAATAGCATGGAATACTATCAAAATACACACCCGATTCTTGAGACCGACCATCACATTGTGTTCCAAAATAGTCATATTGGATATCTGAAAGTAAAACAAAAACCCATCACTTAAACATTTAAAACAATGTATGGGATTCCCGTATGTCTTCTTGCCTACTAGACTGAATATAGGCCACACAGTTATGAGTACGAAAACCGGAAACCAATTTCGAATGCGTATTATTTTCTTTTATTTGTTTGTCAGTTAGTTCATTGTGATATTGCTTAGTTTCTAAAGTTGTCATCACTCATGTAAAGTTCTCAGCTGTGAAGTAAATTTTAAGGAATTAATATTTTACAAGTTACAGATGAATATAGTAAACTTATAAACAAGTGTACATGAAACGCCACATCTATTATTCTGAACAAATTATCTATAATTAGCATGATGTGTTTCGACTACGCCGGTTAATATGAAATAATCTAATATTAATGCTCACTAAATCAAGTTTGATGCTTGTTAATACAAGATTCAAAGACACGTGTTCCCCTGGGAAATTTTCTCATTCTAGATGTAAACTTAATCTTTGTTTCCAACCATTTTAATTTCTGCTGTAATTGTCACGAAATGTTTGGCACAGAATCGATTTAACAGATAAATGTTAAATTTCGATTCCGAAAATGAAAGAAAACATTTGTCATGTTAGTCAATTGTACTCTTCTTTCTAGTATCACTGGTACATTAATAGTCGTTGTCGCTATCTTAGATGGTTGTGTTTGGACCCTGATGGGATGTAAAATAATGTTGTCCACCCGATCACAGATTTCTACATTTTGACCATTCGAATTTAAGTAAAAACTAAATTTTTAAACAATGCACAGCGCATATGCATCCTTTCTGAAAATAAACTTGATAGCATGCTTTTAAATATTTGATTAAGAAAAGAATCTATCAGAAATATCATGAACATTCATGCGCATAAGATACTCGGTGTTTAGTAACAACAAATAAAGACGCAAGTAATCAGACAACATGCAACAAACCAAAATTGTATAATTTGAATTTTATAAAGGTTAAATTCGCTGACAAAGTTCTATTTGTCTTCTCTTTCACTATACGTAATATATCATCTCTTACATGTGGTGTGTTATTATCAGTTAACATGGTCCAAAAATGAATAATCATTTAGTTGTTGTTGTTGTTGTTGTTGTTGTTGTAGGGTTTAACGCCATTTTTAAGCACACGATAGGCTATACATGGCGGCCGGTATTATTGGTGGAGGAGGAACCCGGGAAAACCCCAGGTAAGAACCACCGACACATGAGAAGCAACTGGCGAGGTTTCTCACATAACTACATTAGCCGAATCTTAGACTCGAACCTGCGCAGACAGAGGTGAGATGGCAGTGATCCGTAACGGAGAGAACTTTAGACCACCTGGCCACTCGGGGCCCCTAAAATCATTTAGAGACACATAAATAATACTTATATCTACATCTCGAAATTTGATGAGGAAATATTAAACTACATAGAGATCTAAAATTATTTACCGTTTGTTTCTTTATTTTGCGAATAATAAGATGAGATTTTGCCCAGTGGATTGTTCATCATGCACTCTGCATTCACTTGTCTTGCACTCTGCACACACTCGTCATACATTCTGCACTCGCCATACAGTCGTAATGAACTCTGCACTCGTCATACACTCGGCATGCAATCTGTCATTCTGTCATTCACTCTGCACTCGTCATGTACTCATTTACTCTGCACTCGTCATACACTCGTAATACACTCAACATGCACTTTGCACTCGTCATGCATTCTGCACTCGCCATACACTCGTCATGCACTCTGCAATTGTCATACACTCGTCATGCAAGTTGCACTCGTCATGCACTCGATATCCACTTTGCACTCGTCATACACTCTCACTCGTCATACACTCGTCATGCACTCTACACTCGACATACATTCTGCACTAGTCATACACTCGTCATGCACTCTGCATTCAGCACTCGTCATGCACTTTGCACTCGTCATACACTCGTCATGCAATCTGCACTCGTCATGCACTCTGAAATCGTCATGCACTCGTCATGCACTTTGCACTCGTCACACACTCGTCATACACTTTGCACTCGTCATGCATTTTGCACTCGTCATGCACTTTGCACTCGTCATGCACTCTGCACTCGTCATACACTCGTCATACACTCGTCATGCACTCTGCACTCTTCATACTCTCGTCATGCACTCTGCACTCGTCATGCACTTGTAGTAAGACAATCGACTCAGAATATCATCTGATTAAAATCAGACCGTTGTCGTTCTACGTGAAGATCAGAAGACGATATCTTTTAGGGGTCAGGTTCTGGTGACCATTGAATTAGCCAACTGAAATGCAGCTTTCCGAAATCTGAAAGTGAATCAAATGGTTCGGTACATATTGATGCTCTTCATCCGCACTACTCAGTCTCCAAACGCGAAGATATAAGACATCACTGTCACATCAGCTGATAAAATTAGCGATTATGGTAAAGCATGAGTTACCAAAACATGACCTCTAAGTAGTCGTTGCAGATATTCATGTATAACAGTAGAGATCTGATTTTAATCAGATTGCCAAGTACAGCACATGTTGACATTCGGGTTACAGTGTAAGCAAAAGGTATGAAATTCTTACGTCACTAAGCATAAACAATTAAGACTACTTTAAATGCACTCATTAAAGCTTGCAACAAAAGTAGGCAAGCAAAGCCGATATCGGCAGATTCTGACAGTAGACAGTTTTACATTGTTAGGCACTGTAAAGAGTGGAAATAAACATCGTGTTTAGCTTTAAGACGGGACATTTAATACAAATGTTATATGGGTATCATCAGATTGATATTAGGATTTTCATAGTCGAGAACCACCTGGAAAATAGACGTAAAATTCACTTTTTGTATCTTATAAACAACTGGGTGTGTTCACCTTATACCTAACACATGGAAAACTTGGAACATAAACTATGCCTGTGTGTGTGTATATATATATATATATATATATATATATATATATATATATATATATATATATATATATATATATATATATATATATATATACAGAGAAACATCTGCTTATGATAATACGTAATATACCACTGTTCAGACTAACATGTGGAGAGATAACACATATCATTCCTGTAATCATGAATATATTATTCACATATGAATATCCACTAAATCTGCGATCAATATGCATAGAAACTCCTGCTTTCTAACGAGGATTTCAATATTACATCAACGGCAGGCTCGAGGCAAAATTGTGGTCTGTGGTTACTTTATATTCGTCGCCTACTCCCTCTACCCACCCACCACCACCATTTTTCATTTTATCGAACAGAACAAAAGAAAATGCTCTCTATGAAGTTTATATTTTTATTATTTTTATTTACTGTAGAATATCAAAACGCACATCACTTTTAAGTACATTTTTCGTAAGTGAGAAATAAAATAGAGACACTGCTTCATTGCTGGAATTTCAGTCCTTTAACACATTAACCCCTGGAGGTTGTTGCTGTTTTCGCATGAAATGCGAGTAGGAAACACATTTTTGGGGACCTTTTTTGAATGCATCCTAATACGACGACTTACAAGCAATATTCCATTAGACAAATGGCTAGTTGTGATAAAGAAAATGCTTGTCATTGGTTAGTTTGCTGGCGCATGAGCAGAAGGATTTGGATTTATTTTTATATTTTTATTTTTGCTTAACGGACCCATGGTCGTATGGAAAAGACTCTTTATTCAAAATATCCACCTTATCCTACTTTTTGCACAGGTCACCTGTCTGTGTGCGCTTCAGACCAGTCTGCCGTAGATCTGAGGCCATAATGTCTAAAATCTGGACACAATTTCGGATTCCGACCATGGGCGAATTTTGGGTGAAGAAAAAAAAAACGGGTCCAAAACATAGGTTTTTCCTTCTGTATTTTGTAGTGCATCTAAAATGTCCAGATTATATGGTATCATTGTAGAGCTAAATATGTCTACCTTTATAATACCACCCATTTTAGCGTATCATGCATGACCTTGACGCTACAAACCTTGGAAACAAGCTACTACCTCATGCCCCGTAAACCCGTCGCTAGGGGTTAATGTGTTAACAGTTTTGAGTTTGGAATACTCATGGCTAAAATAGCACCTGATCCCTTAATGCAGATTAAGATTTTAAGTTCAACAACTATATTATTTAACACATTTCCATACATAGATTAAATAAAGAAGGTACGGTACGCATAAAGTTACTTCGTCACCTTGCGGACAGAAAATATTATTTATTAATGTGTGTGTTAGTATGTAGATGAATAGAAAACACACGTGTTCCGATACATTATTGCGTGCATGGTTCTGCATTTTAAAGTTGCTTGTCTGTATTTATTGCGGATAGAGAATATTATCATTAATTAATGTGTGTGTTAGCATGCAGGTGAAAATAATGCACTTGTGCTCCGCTACCTTATTTACACGCATGATTCTGATGATGGACAAGTCAATTTTTTTACAAGTCACAGCCAGTATCACGGACAACAAAGCACATGTAACACTGATGCGAGACAAGTCAGTTTTATAATTCCCAATCCTTGCAGAATTAATAGCCAAATAAAAGATTTCGAACATTTATGTCCTACGAATTACAACTGCCAGCAAGGATTATTAAAATAGCTGATAAACTACACAACATTCTCAGCATTGATAACTTTGTGAATTTTCTTTTGCTTATGTTGTCAGATTATCTGTACATTTTGCTCTGCACACACACACACACACACACACACACACACACACACACATACATACATACATACATACATACATACATACATACATACATACATACATACATACATACATACGTACGTACGTACGTACGTACATACATACATACATACATACATACATACATACATACATATCACTTACCGTGTGGAGGTGCTGTGGTAACACTTAGAATTCGCGTAATATTGAATAGATTATCCACATAGGAAATTCCACGTAACAAGTTGTCAGAAAGTTTATATAATCCTACATCCTAAAGTGGTCGGAATATTAGATCCATACAATGCAGTTATTACAGTGCTACAAATTCACAAACCACTGATATATGTCAACCCGTTCTTGATTGATATAACTGTCATGACTTTAACAGCCACATATAAGTGGTTTATTTCAATTAAGTAATACAGTCGTTGTACATGTATTTCACGTGGTAGGGAATATCCCTTCAAGTTATCCCAGTGTAAACAGCGTTGAATTCAGCTCGTCACCCAGATATATTTAGTAACAGCATAATCGTTACCTAGTGAGATAAAGCGCTGTCAGAACTTGCGCGCCTCGGCTATTATAGTCTGGTTCCCTGCTTAGTATGCTCCCACATATTTAATTGTCAAGGTAGATTTGTTTTATTACCGGTAATTGTTGTCCTTTCTTTTTCCATAGGTTGTCATTAACAGAGGAAAATGTCCCGCAGACATACCGGATATGACCGAAACTATGTGTAGTGTTCCAATACAGTGGATATTGTGAACTGTCAACGATAGATTTTTGTTAAGTATAGGTTTAACCTACATTGATAAAGGGAATGGTACATGAACAAAGAGTGCAAGCTTATTAGCTCATCTATAAAAAAAAATATTAAAACACACTTATTAGAAAACTTTATGTGAAAGACATTACGCTTCTTTTTCCTGCGATATCCATCTACAGTCACGTAAGGGGTTAACTTGTACGTCGGTTCGTTCGTTAAGATTTGCATATATGTAAACTATCAGCTACTGAGTGTTACATTTCTGTGTGTGTGTGTGTGTGTGTGTGTGTGTGTGTGTGTGATTTGAATTTTTAACGTAGCTTTAAAAAAAAAATTCAGTCATTTCGTTACGATATCCGCAGTGAGGCAGTTTATAGTGATCTTTAGCACTGGGACATCATGCCGCAGACATGTAGAATGATGTCCCATCCAGTCACATAATCCTATCACCAGCTGCCTTAGGTTCTTCACTGCGGTTTTTTTTTTTACTACTCCCTTAGCCTTTGGCTAACCAAACCCGACCTGCAAGGCAGCATGAGACTCGTGTATAGGCTGGTGCGTCCATTTCCTGAGCAGATAAAGCATCTGTCGCTGACAACATCACAGAATGGACCAGGAAAAGTTTGGCAGAGACACAGGCATTGGCATATGATTGAGGGAATTGGTCAGATGTTCCGCAGCACAATGCATCAGCAACACTTGATCAAGGTACTGATGGTGATGGTGATTAACAAATTAATGAACTTAACTGACAATAAATTGTGTGAACTGGACTGGTTAATAATTGTGTGAACTGGACTGGTTAATAATTGTGTGAACTGGCTGCTTATACATTTTGCGAACTCGTCTGGTTATAAATTTTGCGAACTGGTCTGGTTATAAATTTTTTGAACTGGACTGGTTATAAATTGTGTAACCTGGACTGGTTATAACTTGTGTCCTGGTCAGTAAACAACGCGTGTTATACGCGAATAGTTATTGATTGAACATCTGATTATCAAATGTAAGCAACCCACTGATATGCTCCTCCGCCATTTTTCTCATATATTCATCACCGGCTTCGCAACCAATGAGACTGCAGCCTCATCCCCGACCTACACGTCATTAGAAACACCATATGTGGTATCCGTCGCACCCGACCAACATAGTACGGTAAAGGTTAATTTGTACCTTCCCCTTTCTTTTTCGGACCACATAGACGGGAATACCCTGATTAAGTTGGGACAAAGTGTTAAAAAAATATCTTAACCGCTATCTTTTGTTTCCCGCCATGTGCACCAAAGTTTTCCGCCAAATCTCGTATCTCTCACAACTAGTTGACTCTCAGATCCAAAGGTCATATGTTTGATAGTGTCTATTGAGCGACCTACATTCTGATGATGGTGGGACTTCTTAATACTACCGCAGACACGTTGCAGTCCCTATACATATCGTGTGTTATATACGGCGTGTCGTTCTTCACCATTTCCAAAGTATTAAATCCACATGGAATTTTTCCTTTCAAACATTTGAATTTCTCGACGAATCTCTAGTCATACTGTGACTAATACAGCTTTAGGCTTTAACAAGGGTTATAAAGCGTTGTAAAAGACTAATACAGCTGTAGGCATTAACAAGGGATATAAGACGTTGTAAGGGACTAAATTATTCCTCTTATATTACAAAGCATTGGAATTAACTAGCTCTCAAAACGCGCCTCTTGATCTGGGTGGATTGTCTTTGGGACCAATGCTGTCCCACAAACATCTTACCCCTTCCCATTATTTTAGCCCAACGTTTGAATTTTCCAAATAAATATGCGTGTGTGAATATTTTTGTTAGGAGAGGTTGTTGTCATTTTTTTAGGAGAGATATATTTTCTTGTTAGGAGAGGTAATATTTTTTTGTTAGGAGAGGTATTTTCTTTTTGTTAGGAGAGGTATTCTTTTTTGTTAGGATAGGTATTTTGTTGTTGTTAGGAGTGGTATATATTTTTTGTTAGGAGAGGTATTTTTTGTTTGTTAGGAGAGGTATTCTTAGACTGCCAACCCGTGTGCGCTTTATTTCGATACAAGCACGCACTGTTGATACCTAGTGGCTTACAAGCTCTCCTAAACAAGAACGAGACAGACAGACACCCAGACAGATGTAAAAATATACGGGTTACTGAAAAATTCACTCCGTTTTCAGTTATTTGGCAAGCTATAGCCATCATCATGCTCAACAACAAACCAATCAACCACCCACTATAAGCAAAATGAGCCACCCTTCTTCAAATCGTGTAACCGTTGTAATAATTCTTCAGTCTCTGTACCTTATGTTTTAATTACCATAATTAATTGCATGTGTTGTCATTTTATGCATGCATCTTCTACTTTTAATATATGATGTGTTCTCTATTTTACATATTTTGTATGTTTGTTGTAAATTAGATCTTTATAATGAATTTATTAAATATGTTATTATTACTTCAATTATTTAGTCTATGTGTATTTGTAATTTGAAACACGTTAAGTCTTAATTGTGTCATTCAACTCAACATTGTCTATGCTGAATTAATAGATGTCATTTTATGGAATGTTCACATACTTAAAGTTAGAATGTAGTGCAAGATTTATTTTCAAGGACTAAATTTTGGAATGTACAGAGCATCTGTTGTTTACTGCATCTATTCCTTTAGAGATGTGTGTTTTGGGGTTGACAACAGCGAATGGCAAATACACGCTGGCAATGTTATCAGACGTCCGGTGTATAGCAGCTAATTGAACCCGTGTCTCCAGTGCATCCAATGGCAAAGGGTGATAACTCGTGTCTGCACCATTTCACTCATGGTCTAAGGACAATAACTCGAGCAACAAGGAAGGTGAACAGATCAAGTTTTCAAACAAAAATAAGGCCTCTACGGAGACTGAAACTATTTCAGACAAACCGAAACTATTTCAAACCGAAACTATTTCACATACACAAAAAAGGCTGCTACGGAGATAGAGCAAATAGACCCGGCGCCAATGGTGCTGCGGAGACGAATTGTTTTAACCGAATTTGATCAAGTCCGACACGATATCTTGATCTAGGGTCATGCAAATTTATCGTTACAAATCCATGTGGGATTGACTGAGCGTGACTAAAGAAATTTCTAAAGAGATTATAATCCATATCTCCACTGCACCAGGTCTGATGAATATTACTTAGCGTATGTGTGTCAACTCCATTAAATAAAGCAAGAATATTGCAGTTATCTCTGATCACTTTTGTTATTTGTGTATATCTCTGAGTGACATATATCACATCAGTATTTGTATGCCTACCTCTGGAAAATATCATAGCGGGATTCTTTTGATTGTCTAGCATCACATCATCATATACGACTAAATTGCTAATATTTCCATCAATAACATCAATACTCGGTGCTTCCTCGATATCGGTTATAAACTCAATAATATCCTCCTCATCGATTTCCGATTTCGCTCTTTCGTTAAAATCCTTTAACACCTCTTAACATCGCTGATCGTCTAAACTTGGGGCTACTAAATACAACTTGTCCCATTTCATCCATCTCGTTATTAAATTAAGTAACAACTGCGTCTTGCCACTTCCAGATGGTCCGATTATAATCATACGAATATAATTTGTTAGCGCTGCATTATGCTTAACTGGTTCTCGTGTTTTTGTCGCCGAAAAATCAATTACATTCATATTATTCTAAATAAATTATGGATCTATATTGTGTCAAATGTAGTACGCGTACACCAACAATTGACCCAACACCTAGTACGACACAAAAAAAACAGAGAAGCTATCACTGGCAAGTGTGAACGATGTGGTATAAAAAAAATTAGATTTGTTAAAAAAAACAGGGGGAGGGAGGTGATATTGCAGCCAAGTTAGTAAAATTACCAGGAACACCATGCGCAAAATATCCGAGAGAAAAACATCTTCCAGTGTATAGTTATTGTGGACCTGGAACCAGACTCGATAACCAACTCGATGATCAAAACCAACCCCGACCCGGTGAATATCCAATAAACGCTATTGATAAGGCGTGCCATGCTCATGACGTTGCTTATAAAAGCAGCAATCTGCAACACAGACATATCGCAGATGTGAAATTGATTCATGCGTTGAATTAAATCACTGATAAATCCTTCAAAAATCATCGATAGCAAATTGATAGAAACATAAGCCAGCATAGAAAGCCCTTGTATGGCTATATTGAGGATTGTCCCCCTCTATGTAAGTAGCCATTGTACCGGATATGTGAGACCAACTGCCGCTTTTGATGTCACAGATACTAATCCTGATTACAACCTAGGGTTTTCAGCACGCGTAGCAATGTTGCAACGAACGCGTAGATTATTTTCATGCGCGATTCCACTATCTCATATATTTGGATTTTGCAGAAATGTTAGAAAAGTTATCTATAGAGCGAAACATACAGTAGTACTCTCGCGGAAGGGAGATGATAATGATGCAATCTGGCGTGGTGCTGGTGTTGATGCTGGTGAAATAAATATAACAAAACTCTCTTTGTGGATGCTAGTAATGACTCCGTCAATCACTGCAAAAGAAAAATTAATATCATTTATGGATCATGGAGGAAAATCATTGCTATCATGGCTAACAATGACCACAGATACTAGTGAGACTAATATTAATGATGTATTTACATGGCACATGGCATCAAAACAAGACGTTGCTGCGCCGAGACACATATTTGTTGCGCTACAGAATACTGCTCAATTAAATGACCAAATACGCAGTCATATGATATTTGATCAACTCGGTGTTAATGAAGTATCGTTGAGGATAAATGGCCAACAAGAACCATCCGAGGATATACTACTTAATTACGGACAAAACCAAATAGCACGCGCGTATCATCGTTTGCTGACATTTATGGGACGCGATATTAATGTGGATACTGGTCTGCAAATATCACAATTGGATTTTAAAAATCAGTATCCCATCTACTACTTTTCATTGGAATATCTTGACTTAACAAGACAGTCCCTCGTTGATATACACTTCCCAGCTCGTGTAAACCCTCCTGGTGGTACTAATTACAGAGCAATTGCTGTCATACTCAGTGACAAATCAATGCTGGTGGACGAATGAGGTTTAGTTGATACACCACTGGACAATATATAGAGAATTAGATCAATCTCGTATTAAATAAAATGTCATATAGTCATGTTAATGTCACGTTGACTCCTGGTCAGATTAAAAAATTACAGTCAGATTCAGCTAAAAGATGTGGAACTACGATATCGCTAAAACACAATCGGATGTCTGGTGGTCAGAATAAACTATCACTGACAGCTCGTCAGATTAAGCATTTCAATGATGCTATCAAAGATAGAAAAGGTGTTCATCTCTCTCTCTCTCTCTCTCTCTCTCTCTCTCTCTCTCTCTCTCTCTCTCTCTCTCTCTCTCTCTCTCTGCGTCCGGGATCAAAGACATGATAAAATCAGGTAGTATATTTCCACTTCCCGCTGCGATTCCAGCACTAATTTCAGCAGCGGCCCCAGCGGTGGCGAAAGCTGCTGCGTTAGGAGCCGTTGGTACCGCGGCAAGGATGGCACTAAAGAAAGCAGCTGGGCGTGGATACAAACAACGAAACGATCAGGAAAGGGTCTAAGACTACACGGAACTCCACATTTATGGTACAGCGGAAGCGGCCTGTGAATACCATGAACAATTTAATAACAATATCGCAGATATCACCGATGTCAAATTTTGATTTACTCCATGCTGCTAAAAACTAGCGATAAAAATCCTTAGAGGTGTTTTTATGCGAGATCAAGTATCACAACAACCAGACAACACTGAAGCAGGTATCATTAATCTTGACAACAGCACCGGACCTGGAACTCACTGGGTTGCATACTCGATTGATCCGCGTGTAATTGTTTATTTCGATTCATATGGGTTGGCGCCGCATAAAGAGTTTATGCGTTATATACACCACTTAAACATCCCTCGTTGGTATTCCACGCTACCAACACAGAAAATGACCGACCCACCAATATGCGTTTTAGAAGTATTAAATGTCCTCGACGCTATTTCATCATCGGTTAAACAACCTCATAAAACCGTACATGAATATACTAGTAATCGCTTTTTAGAGATATCTTAGAGTATAATGATTGATATTTGGGGAAGATCTCTCTCATGCCGGAAAAAATCTACTATGGAAATATCTGCAACCAAGGATGCAAAACGAATAATCGAAGATGAAATATCCGAGATGCTAAACCTCGCAAGTGTGGATCCCAATGAAATAGTCGTATTTCAAGATCGTCAGTGAAGATTGAAAACGAGTAATGTTTCCCTAGATGATATTTTGGTCAGCTGAAAATACTATCGCGGTATTTTCGAATCAGGGTAGGCTGAAACCGAGTGTCCTCGTTTCAACTATTGTGGATAAAATATCAACACTCGATAACAATTATATATCCTCGGCAAATTCATTGAATTCACTAGTGTCACCGGCTCAATTTAATATTTCATCGACAAGTTCAACCGGGGTCAACAATACAATATCAACGATCATCGAAAAGGGAACAACTGAACGATTCACAATAACATCCACCGATAATAATTTGGCTAGGACACCAATAACATGGTATGTGTAATTTTTTTTAGCAGATTTGAGTAAACAACTTAATTGAAATCTGTTGTAATAAATATAATGTCATCACAGCAGTATCGCTATGATCAGGTCAGAGAATTTCAAACTAAACTCAAAACACTCATTGAGGAGTACCAAGTAAAAATAAAATAATATCGACGAAGAATTACCGCAGTTGATGTTACCGTGTACTCGGTATCAGGTGTAATTACTGGAGCCGGTATTATACTATCATCGGTGACAATGGTTGATCAGATAGCTGTTCCAATTTGTATATCAGCGGCGACAACAATCGCGGGAATAATTTCAATAATAACAAAATAAAATATCATCATGTAGCCAGCGTAAACTACAGGATTACGTAGTTAAGTTCCATGTTGTGTCAACCGCGTACTCCCAATTATCCTCGAAGATATCGTCCAGCCTCGATGACACATTAGTATCCGACGATGAGTTCTCGAAGATGGTACGTAGCAGCAGAGGGGGTGAATCGGACATGGATTTCAAACAAAATTAGGGCTTCTACCATCGAGTCTCCTTATAGAGGGGGTATATGTCAGTCGTAAAGACGTATTTATGTCCTATGGAGAGTGATCGGGACGTAAAAAATCGATTTAATTCCTACGAAAACTAAAAAAAGAATAAAGTCTCTATTTGGCAAATAGAGACTTAGTGATTTAGCATCAAGGTGTGAATCGGACATGGATTTCAAACATGAAAAATCCAGAGAGGAAAATCGATTTAATTCCTACGAAAACTAAAAAAAAGAATAAAGTCTCTTTTTGGCAAATAGAGACTTAGTGATTTAGCATCAAGGTGTGAATCGGACATGGATTTCAAACATGAAAAATCGAGAGAGGAAAATCGATTTAATTCCTACGAAAACTAAAAAAAGAATAAAGTCTCTATTTGCCAAGTGATTTTGTCCTTGCAAGGGTCTCCTTTGGGTTAAAAAAACTCACACGTTGATTTCAACCGAATATTTGATCAAGTCCGATACGATATCGTGTTCGAGGGTCATGCAAATTTATTGTTATAAATCCGTGTGGGGCCGACTGAGCATGACTAAAGAAATTTCTAAATTGATTGAAGTCCATATCAGAACACCATGTCTGCCAAATATTTCGTAGCGTATGTGTATCAACGCCGTTGAATACAGCAAGAATATTACAGTTATCTCTGATCACTTTTGGAATCTGAGTGTATCGTTGAGTGACATATATCACGTCAGTGTTTTTGTGCCTGCCTCGGGAAAATATTCTAGCTGGGTTTTTTTGTTTATCTAACATTACATCATCGTATACAACTAAATTGTTGATACTTCCATCGAGGTCTTCTACTGATGGTGCCTCGTCAATATCTGTAATAAATTCAATAATATTCTCACCGGCAATCTCTGAAGCATTTTCATTAAAATCTTTTAGCACTTCATAGCATCGTTGATCATCTACGCTAGGAGCAATTAAATACAGCTTATCCCACTTCATCCATCTCATTATTAAATTGAGTAACAATTGCGTCTTGCCAGATCCAGATGGTCCAATTATAATTGCGCGGATAGAGTTTGGTAGCGCTGCATGATGCTTAACTGGTTCTCTTGTTTTAGTCGCTGAAAAATCAATTATATTCATATTCCTATACATAAATTATGGATCTATATTGTGTGAAGTGTAAAACGCGTACTGGCACAAATGATGTGAAGACGATTACAACTTAAAATAACAGATCAGCACTTACAGGTAGATGTGCCACATGTGGTATAAAAAAGTTTAGATTTGTTTCCCTTGATAAAATCAAGGATTAAAAAAGAAACGAGGAGGTGATATCGCAGCCAAGTTAGTAAAACTCCCTGGAACGCCTTGGGCAAAGTATCCAGGAGAAAAGCACCTTCCAGGATATAGCTACTGTGGCCCCGGAACACGATTGGATATCAGACTTGATGATCAAAACCAGACTCGACGTGGTGAAGAACCAATAAACGCTATTGATAGGGCGTGTCACGCACATGATGTTGCTTATAAAAGCAGCAATTTGCAACACAGGCATCTCGCAGATGTGAAATTAATTCATGCATTAAATGCTATTCCTGATAAATCCTTCAAAGAAAAATTGGCTTCATTTTTGATAAAATCGGCTATGAAAAGTAAATTGATGTTAGGTGCTGGTAATTAATAACAACAATAGAATCTATTTACTATTCTCCAAAAGGATACTGGCGGGGTAAAGCAGCAATCAATAAACTCGCTAGCGCTGCAAAAGTGAAAAAAACCACTGCGGCTAATTGGTTATCCAAACAGGCGATATGGCAAATTTATCTACCACCGCCTAAACAAATTAATTACTCGCATTTTGATGTGACTGTCCCTAATGAAGTTCATCAGGCTGATATATTATTTTTACCTCATGATGGTGGTTACAAATACGCGTTAACCGTAGTTGATATTACAAGTCGATACAAACAAGCAGAACCGTTAAAAACAAACTCAGCAACTGAAGTGGCTTCTGCATTTGAAAGGATTTATCGAAAGGGTCCTCTGCGTTGGCCAAATCTATTACAAGTTGGTCCTGGCAAAAAATTTCAGGGTGCAGTGTTATTAACAATGAAACATCATAATGTCACCATCAGACGAGGACATACTGCACTACATCGTGATCAGGCAATTGTTGAACGATTTAATCGGACGATTGCTGAGCGGTTATTTGGATATCAATACGCAAAAGAATTCATCCAAGAAAAAAGATCTCGTGAATGGGTCAAAAGGTTACCAGCTGTGATTACCGCACTGAATAATGAGATTACTAGAACAATCAACATGAAACCTATCAACGCGATTAAAAAGAAGTCTATACCTAAAATGGAAATTCAAAGAGATTCTAGCGTTTCCCAACCAATTCTTGGTAGTAATATCACTGTTAGGTATTTATACGAACCAGGAGAGCTTGAAGGTGGCAGAAAAAGGGCTACTGATCCTATTTGGAGTGTTACTTCACACAAGATATCTAGTATAACACGATCTACTGGTAGACCTCCAGTCTATAGACTGGATTCAACTGCCCCTCAACGAGGATTTACTCGTGAACAGCTGCAAGTGATATCCGAGGATACTCAATTACCTCCGCGGGGTCTTGACTAGCACCTCTTCGTCTGTTGCACTCAAGACAAGTCAGCATCACATTATCTCTGGTATGATTTATACTGCTATTCTTTCTGTCTACGGTAAATTGGCGAGAATCCCTATCTGACCAACACCAATTCATTACACAATTGCAACTCGCGCAGTGATTATTCTGTTGCTGTTTCAACGTCATTATTAATTCAGCATCGATGTCAAATTCTCGTTTATTTTTTTTATCCTGCTGTTTATAACCAGAAAGTTTTTTTTCTGATTATGTCCTTGACTCTGTCAAGGCTGACAGTATCACTTATTGCATTGTCATTAGGATTTTCAAGGACAATTCTTCGAAGCTGATTTATTTTTCGTACTCTGGATACTGCGAGATAGACGAAATTTGACCATTCGATTCGATTATCTACCATCCAAACAATTGTATCCGATATAGTCAATCCCTGTGAAGAATGTATCGTCGCTGCGTATCCTAGCGTCCATGGGGATTTATTAGCACGCAATGCATCCTCAACAACGCTGATATCAACCAGCACAATATCATTTAATACGAGAATTTGTTTTTCACGCTGTCCTGGAATATCAACTTCTATATTCTGCTTTCGTGTATCCAATGGCCTATAACAAAGAGGCACTGGAAGTGTTGCAAAGTTTTCTTTATGCAATTCAAATAACTTCATCTAAAGGGTGTCTCTGACTATTTTTCTACTTGGAATTATCAAATCATTTGGTCTCCATGTTTCCCAAAAATCATTCATTGGAGTTTCTGAAATTATTTCACGCGCTATTTCACATTGGATTCTATCCGGTTGTAATCTAATTAACGCTTTGAGTTCTCGTAATTGTTCATCAAGTGATCTATAATCAGTGTTAATTTCTTCATAATAGTCTACAAAACCCTTTAGCCATTCATGTGGAGATGCACCGACAAATGGTGGTGGTTGGCCGTGATCACCGCACATGACGACTTTTGTATTTTTCAATAACAACCACTCGACAAACATTTGTAATACATCTAATGACACTGTGCATATTTCATCCCAAATGATGATTTCAGGAATAAATTTCTCGCCCATACGCTCAGGAGTCCATTTATCTCCTTTCCATCGAAAAAAAACTGTGATAAGTACAGGCATTTACCCCTCGCTGTATCATTTCTCTTGCAAGTCTGTGAGTTGGTGTTAGAACAATCATGTCGGACTTCCCACGGAATAACTCAATTGCACGAGTTGTTTTTCCTGACCCACCATAACCGTTTAAAAAAACTGTTTTATATCTACAGATTGGATCAGAACACGGTGGTGCATTAGAAAATTCTGATTGAATCTCTTTGAGATTCCTATAATTATTTTCAATCGTAACATCTGCTGGTTGAGTATAATCATGAAGCATTTCTCGCTTAATTCTCCATGACCCCCAATTCTTGTCCCCCTCACTTGTCAAGGAATTTATGAATTCAGCCACTTCACTGTTTATGTAAAATGAATCAGTGGCAACTCTAACTGCGGTGTTAGGAAATTTATTTATCATCGAAAACAGATTAATAGAAGCATAACCGAGCATAGAAGCTCTCAAATGTGTATACTGCGGATTGTATCCATCGTTGTAGGTAACAATTGTACCCAATTTGGTTCCATCGGACATAAATGCGTCTTTACGATTGACATATATCCCTTTATTCGTTAAATCCGCGATTACAAAATCGTATTCAGCATTGTCTATAATCAACCGTGAAGAATATCTTGTATTGTCGTATTTAACACCCTGGGTAAATTTACCGATTATTCTTCTACTGAGATCTTTTGCTTCGTTGTTTCTGATTTCAAATAATTGTTTGGACCAATCCATGATTTGTTGTTCATTAAAATCTGGAAACAGTTTTCGCTGTTCGCTAATTATTTTTTCTAGATCAGGTTGTGGTAACCAGACTGATTTATGTGCTCGATAGGATATTATCGCTTCACTGACAATTAACGATTGTAACATCCCACAATCAATCATATATCTCAATAGCGTTATTGGCATCCAGTGTTTTTCAGACATGTGTCTACCAATCCAAAGATAACTACACGGATGAAGTCCTGTAGCCAATTCAAATGATACTACACAAGCAAATCCGGTTAAATCAAAATCAGGCAGTGGTCCATTAATCGCAGCACAGGCCATTTCATGTGTAGGGTGTCCAAATCGTTTGAAATATTTCTCGCATTCTCCATACCCGAGAAAACTCCCTGGATAACAAGCAATCATATCAACGGAAATAACGGTTTCAGTGTCATATTTTGTATTCCATAACCCTCCATGGCTGTATTCAAGACAGCTCAATCTGACATCTGATAAAAACTCACTTCGCGTTGGTTTCCAGCGTTTTTCTTCCTAGCAAAATGTGCTGCAACCGAGGGAAGTGTAAAACAATTTGTTAATAATTGATCGTTGTCTCCCCCCTCAGAAAACTCACTAACTAGTTTGTTTCATTTGATTATGCAGCTCTTCAGTACGGTACAATTCTCCGTTGGGTCTTACAAACTGATCGAATCCACATTCATCGTCTGCAGCACTATGAAATAGCCACATTGACACAGGATCCTTTTTACTCAAATTGTAAATAGCATCAAATAATTTCTGCTCGGAAAAAAACTCTTCTGTTGGGGGAATATATTTTACAGTTCTATCCCGGGGAAATATTGTTACTGCAGATGACCACGCGTGTTCGTTATGATCAATAATTTGTGTTGGAGTTCCTTTTGATTGATATTTCGATTCGTATAATACTTCTCCGGTTATTGTCGTTACTGATATTGGAAATCTCAATGATGTTTCTAATTTGATTATATCCTGAATTGTTGCCCCATGCTCTTTCACCGTTAATTCCCGTTCGGTTATTTTTTTTCGTCTTAGATCAGTCAGTTTATTTCCCCGGGATGCATTTGTGAAGTGTTCTATTATTCGTGTTGCTACACAATTGAGTTGCAAAGAATATTTCATTGGTGCTAGTTTTGCAATATCAGGTTTTTCATTTAACGGATATATCCCGTAAACAACTGCTATTACAGGATAAGATCTTTCGTAGTATGGTTTGTCAATTCCAGTCAAAATTCCTGGTTTGGAATCTTGATTCACAGTGACAGTTTTTTATCCTTGAGAATGGGTTCGTATTTATCCCTGATAATCCATTCGCCTTCGACTTCGATAATGAATTTTATTCTGAAAAATTACCTTTTCTGCGAAAGATGTGAGATTATCACTGCTGCTTTTTCATCATTCATGGTAGCGTCAACACGGCCATCAATTCGAAATGTTGACCAACAATGAGATGCTCCATCACGCTTGAATTCATTAAAACAGTCTCTGATTTTACTAATCATGGTTCTATCAAGAATTTTATTCTTTGGTGTATCAGAAACTCTATCAAGATTGAATTGAGCATTTTTCCAAGGCGTAATTTCCGATAATCTCTCGAACTCCTTCATATCAGAGATTTTATCGGGATTAATTTTCAATAATCTCTCAAACTCCTTCATTAGACGTTTTGGTTTATCGAGATTAAATCTAGGATTAATTTTCGATAATCTCTTGAACTCCTTCATATCATAGATTCAATCGGGATTAATTTTCAATAATCTCTTAAACTCCTTCATGTTACCGTCTACTAGACGTTTTTTTGGTTTATCGAGATTAAATCTAGGATTAATTTTCAATAATCTCTTAAACTCCTTCATGTTACCGTCTACTAGACGTTTTTTTGGTTTATCGAGATTAAATCTAGGATTAATTTTCAATAATCTCTTAAACTCCTTCATGTTACCGTCTACTAGACGTTTTTTTTTGGTTTATCGAGATTCAATCTAGGATTAATTTTCAATAATTTCTTAAACTCCTTCATGTTACCGTCTACTAGACGGTTTTTTTGGTTTATCGTTACCGTCTATTAGACGTTTTTTGGTTTATCGAGATTAAATCTAGGATTAATTTTCAATAATCTCTTAAACTCCTTCATGTTACCGTCTACTAGACTTTTTTTGGTTTATCGTTACCGTCTATTAGACGTTTTTTTGGTTTATCGAGATTAAATCTAGGATTAATTTTCAATAATCTCTTAAACTCCTTCATGTTACCGTCTACTAGACGTTTTTTTGGTTTATCGAGATTAAATCTAGGATTAATTTTCAATAATCTCTTAAACTCCTTATCAGGATTGAATTGAGCATTTTTCCAAGGCGTAATTTTCGATAATCTCTCAAAACTTCTTCATAGTATAATTAAAACAAACATTTAAATGAAAGATTTATGTATAATGAATCACTGCAAATGGCTCATGATTGGATCAGTGACACCGTGTAACAAATCATGCAGAAATGAATTCTGTGGGTATCATATGCAAAGTTTTCGACTTGGAAGCCTTGGTCCGTTACCCTGCATACGATGTGGGGTTGGGGTCAGGGGGAAATCACAATTGTGTCTAAATTGTGGTGGTAAGCGATACAGGGAGTTGAAGCGTTACTATGACAAAAGAATCAAAAACTCTGACAAAGTCCTTGACGCTGACAAAGTCAGCGACAAAATCATAAGAACTCCCCAAGACTATATCGAAAGATTCATTATTAGACCAAACAGTGAATTAGACAAACAATAGTATATTATATAAATGAACCAAGAATTCAGACCACACCCTGTGATTACAAATTATGAAGCATCTAGTGATGGTGTTGTAAGAAACCGTAGACTGAAGAAACCGGTCGGTTTTGTGAATAATCAGGGGTATTTGGTGTTTTGCGCTGGAAAGAAGAAATATCTCAATCACAGAATAGTGTATGAATGTTTTTTATGGATTGATCAATGATAGTTTTGTTGTCGGTCATAAAGATTCCAATCCAAAGAACAATTCTTTATCATATCTGCAAGTTATTACACAAAGTGAAAATTTGAAACGAGGAAAGACTGGAAAATGCAAAAAGGTTGGGAAGAGACCAGTAAAATCATTTAATACAACAACTAACGAGGAGATAGTATTTTCATCTATGAATAAAGCCAGTGGGCATTTCGGTATTTGTTCATCTTCTGTTCAATTCGTTGCAGAGGGAATTTATCGATCTGCCATTTCAAAAAAGACCGAACAAAAAAATTAAATTCATTTATGTCTGATGCGTCATATTTTTCATTTAGAAATATAGAATTGTTATAGCAGATGAATTCTGAAAAAATGAATACCGTTATAGCTGAAATTTTAAAATTGAAAAGTCAGGATATTGAACTATCAGATGGGTTAAATCCTGATCAAATTGTGTCTGATTTTCAGGATATAGAATACGAAGTTAACAACAATAAATATGTGCTGCCAAAGAAGTATGCGCTAATCAAAAGAATTCAGAATTCTATTCGGGACTCTCTTGCATTTTCCAGTGAAGTAAGTGTGTTTGTCCCGTTATTTACTATCGTAGAGGGAATACGAAAAGAATTGGGTAACAAATATGAATTGAAAAAGGAGGTTAATTCTAAAGTTAGAAACCTACGAGCGTTAATTCAAGAAAATTGACCGACCGACCCTCAAAGAGATTTTCCCTTTTTTAGCACTTTTTGATTGAAAATGTCAAAATCAGTGAAAATATTTCACACACACTGAATAAAAAATCGATGGACCGTTAATGGATGGTTTTCTCGATATGATATGTCAGATTGATCAAAAAAAGAATGAAGGAAGTGTGGAATTATTTATTTTATTAAGAATTTCCACACTTCCTTCATCACTGATAGAAGCTGTTATAGGATGAAATAACACTTCCATGACCGTGTCAAAATCAGTGAATAAAAAATATTTCACACTGAATGAAAAATATTTCACACTGAATAAAAAATAAAAATATTTCACACTGAATGAAAAATAAAAATATTTCACACACACTGAATAAAAAATAAAAATATTTCACACTGAATAAAAAATCGATAGACCGTTATGGATGGTTCAGTCGATTGATCAAAAATAGAATGAGGAAAGTGTGAGTATTATTATTTTTTATACAATTTCCACACTTCCCTCATCGATGATAGAAGCTGTTATAGGATGAAATAACACTTCCACGATGATGTTAGGTCAGGTTCGGAAAAATTGCTTTGCAATTGAAAAATTGTTTACGATTTCAAATAATGGTCAATGAAGCATTAACGACCCGATTGGCTCGTGAACGATTAGATACAATTAAGAGATTTATACCAATTCGTGACTCTGTCAGAAATAAACTGCAACAACGACAGAGTTTACAATCTGATTTTGCTGCGGGATCTGAAGAATTGTTTAAACCAGTAACCACATGGTTAGAGCGTGCTAAACGGGGAGATGTTCCCGAGACGGGGAAATCTCTTATTGGTGAACTTGAAAAAATAGCAGCGGAAACTGAACAAACAAAACAAGCTGTACAAAAACTCCACGGTGATAAACTATCTAAATCAAAAAGAACAGATGATTTACGAGTGAGATTTAACGAGGAAGGGTTAGCAGCAATTGATAAGACTGATCCAGCAGAAATTCCTGAGCTTGTTGTTACGACTTATGAAAACAGGAAAAAAAATGTTGAAACCAGAACATCACAAGTTTGTTAGGAGTATAACTCACTGGGCTGATATAATCTACAAAATCAAAACTAAAACAGGTCAAATTGATACCGATAATGCATCATACATTGAATATATCAAGATGGTGGGTACAGTGTATAATCAATATGAAGAGTTTAAACAACAACAAAAACCGCAAAAATTGCAAGAAAAGCGACAGCAACTTGCAAAGAAAATATCTTTTTCACCTAAAAAACAACAACAACGAGATGATGATGTTTTTGATTATTTACAACAACCCCCGGATACAGAAAAACTGGATTATAGCGGAAGGGGATTGCAAGATTCCAGTGGAAACGCTAGCGTTGGAAATTCTTCGAGTGAAAATCCAAGGATTTCATGTCCTGGTAGTGTTCTCAGTGATATATCACGATTAGAAGTTCTTGTAGGAGGGTTCCGAGCTGGAAAAAACTCACAGGAAATAATTAATGAAGCAGCTGATATCTGTAGACGGTTATTTCAGGGTGGTATCATGGATATCAGCACATATTGAGATTTCATTGGCGAGTTATCAAGTGGGTATCATAGTGACTGAAAATCCTTTGGATTTTTCATCACCGGGACTGAATTTACAATTGAAAAATTGTTTTACAATTGAAAAATTGTTTTACAATTGAAATCTACAATTTATAATAATGATCATACACTACAACCATGACAAACCAACCCCCGTCTATGTAGTTAATTCACGGTTTCCAGTTTATAGAGCATACTATGGTGATGGTTTAGTTAATACAATTGCAGGGTTATTTGCGAGAATGGCTCCAAAAGTGATGTCGTTAGCTAAACAATTATCAATGAAAGCAATTGATGTTATTCGTGATAAGGGTATTAGTGCTGTTGGAGATCTTGCCGGGAATGCGTTTCAGCCGCGAAGAATAAAATAACATCATTAGTGAAATCACGGGGGAAATCCAAAGGATTTTCAAAGAAACCGTTACCGTCTACAGCGGAAATGCCTGCAAGTGTTAGTAAAATTATAAATAACGCAGTAGATGAAAAACTAGCGTCGTTGATAACCCCCGACCAAAGCAATATTGCAAATATGATAGCAGGAAGTGGCTTTAAAAAACTACGACGAAAACGCTAGCGTTTTTCACGATGAAATCCTACAATTCTTTTACGATGAAAATCGTTAACGATTTCACGATTTAGACTCTGATAAATAGAATAAAATGTTCAAAAAGTCACCTGATCCAGCGTTTGATATAGACGCCCCAGTTGGCAAGGATGATTCTGTACGCGATTATCAATATTACGCCTATCATGCAATAGGCTCAAATAGTCGATCAAGAATTGAACTTCAAGTCCATGATACCAGTAAGTATTTTCTACCCGCTGAAGCGTTTATTGAAGTAGAAGGAGAACTTGTAACAGCTGCTGATAATCCTGCTGTACCAGCACCGTCTCCAGATGGTACCCAAGTCGGTTTTGTCAATAATGGTATTATGGCGTTATTCGAAAGTGCTAGATACCTCATCAATGGAAAAGAAATTGAGTCTATAGATCGCGATGTTGATGTGGCTACAACAATAATCGGGTTAGCGAGATATTCCGATGATTATACAAGATCAGCAGGACCTTCTATGATGTTTGCAAAAGATGTTAAAAATACCGCTGGAAAAAATCAATTTGTTGTAAGACGACCAAAGAATAATGCTGGTAATGCTAATATTGATGCCGAAAATATGATTATAGACAACGATCCTAACTTCAATCTAGGAGCTGAAACACGTATTTCAATGTTTGGAGGAGCGCGTAGATCATTTTCATGCGCGACTCCACTGCATCACATATTTGGATTCTGTAGAAACGTCAGAAAAGTTATCTACGGGGCGAAGCATACAGTAGCGCTTGTACGAAAGAGTGATGATAATGACGCAATTTGGAGGATTACAGCGGATGCTGCAAATCCAAATGCTGATGCTGGTAAAGTTATTTTAACAAAAATATCATTGTGGATGCCAGTGTTGACTCCATCAATCACCGCAGAAGAACGATTACTATCATTTATGGACCAAGGAGGAAAATCATTACTAAGTTGGCTAACGGTAAGTACAGATATTAAACAATCAAATATCAACGGGTTATTCACGTGGAATCTAGCATCAAAACAAGGCATTGCTGCGCCACGTCATATATTTATTGCGTTACAGGATAACACACGAGTTGGCGATCAACGTTTCAGCCATATGATATTTGATCCATTAGGTGTTAAAGACGTTTCACTGAGAATAAACGGCCAGCAGGAACCATCTGAAGATGTACAACTTGATTACGGTCAAAATCATATTGCACGCGTGTATCATAGATTGTTGTCATTTATGGCACGTGATCAAAATGTTGATACTGGTCTACAAATATCACAATTTGATTTTAAGAATCTGTATCCAATCTATTACTTTTCGCTGGAACATCTTGATTTAACAAGACAGTCTGTCGTTGATATACACTTTAGAGCTACTGTGAGCCGTGGTGTTATTGCTAATTATAGAGCAGTTGCTGTCATTCTCAGCGACAAATCAATGCTACTTGAAGGTGTTGGAGGAAGAATGAGAGTGGTAGATGCGCCAGTAGAAAATATGTAATTGAAATCGTAAACGATTTTCTCTATTTTTCCGTTGAATTGCTTCGCGATTTAGAATTAATCTATTATGTATAATGTCGTATAGTCATATCAATGTGTCTTTGACACCTGGTCAATTAAAAAAATTGCAATCCAAATCAGCTAAGCAATGTGGAACCACAATAACGCTGAAACCTAATCAAATGACTGGCTGGGCGAATAAATTGTCACTGACAACTCGTCAAGTAAAACATTTCAATGATGCACTTGTAGCAAAAAAAGGTGTTCAGATTACTCTCTCTGCAGCTGCTATCAAAAATATGATAAAATCATTTGGTATATTCCCGTTGTTAGCTGCGATTCCAGCGTTGATTGCGGCAGCAGCCCCAGCGGTGGCTAAAGCGGCAGCGTTAGGGGCTGTTGGTACCGCGGCAGGAATGGCACTAAAAAAGGCAACTGGGCAGGGTTATAAAAAAAGGGAAAGGGTCTAAGACTACCAGGAACCCCGTATTCATGGTACAGCGGAAAAGGCCTGAGACTAGGACCGGTTTATTAACTCAAAAATCTTTGATAGTTCCAATGTCTAATTTTGATTTACTCGATGCTGCTAAAAAAAACTCGCCATAAAAAACTTCAGAGGTGTTTTTATGAAGGATCAATTGCCGACACAACCTAATCACGTTGAAACCGGTATCATTAATCTCGATAACAGCACCGGACCTGGAACTCACTGGGTTGCATACGCTATTGATCCACGTGGGATTGTCTATTTTGATTCATATGGATTAGCCCCGCCGAAAGAGTTTATGAGTTATATAAAAACTTTTCCAATGAAGACTTGGTATTCTACGCTACCAACACAACAAATGAATGATCCACCAATATGTGGCAGCGAAGTATTAAATGTCCTCGATGCTATTTCTAACTCTTTGGGTAACCCAAGGGGAAAACCACCACATGTTGTCGTAAATGAATACACCAGCAATCGCTGGCGAAAATCATAGATTTTTCAACGAAACGATTTTAGAGAGAGAGTTTTACAACAACATGATTGATATTTGGGGAATACCTCTGAAACCCAAACCCGATGACACTGCAAAAACATCTGCAACGGGTGATATAAAAAAATTAATTGAAGATGAAATCGCTGAGACTTTGAATTTAGCAAGTGTTGACCCCAATGAAATAGTTGTATTTCAAGATCGTCAGGGTAAATTAAAAACTAGTAATATTTCTCTGGATGATATTTTGGTTAAGCAACGAAACGCAATCGAGGATACTATCGTGTTATTTTCCGATCAGGGTAAACTCAAACCGGGTGTACTCTTCTCGACTATTACAGATCGATTAAAAACTCTCAACGATGAATTGAAAAATTCTGTGTTGGAACTATCAACACTTCAATCTAAAACTGAAGAACACGGAAAACAGTTTTCAAATTTCCGTAGAAACATCGTGGATAAATTTATTGGAACCCCGTTGGATAAAATTGAAATAAAACTCCCTGATATAAAAAAATCCATCGATGAGACGAAAAACTTCATCGAAGACATCAAAACTGATTTTCCGAGGATGATAACAATCATTGAAAAAACAAAAATTCCTCATGAGAAAACTAATAACGTAGTATACACGATCCAACACGGATCATTTGCGTGGACACCTACAAACAACAAATTAGATATCACTGAAACCGTTAAGGGTATTTATCGATTAACACTAGTGACAACGACTCAATTTAATATTTCATCGTCAAGTTCATCCGGGGTCAACAATACGATTTCAACGATCATCGACAAGGATACAACTGAAAAGTTCACGATAACATCTACTGATAAAAATTTGGTTAGGGTTTCAACAACGTGGTATGTGGAATTTGTAGCGGATTTAAGTAAATAACGGTTTCAATTGAAATCGTAAACTGATTTTAAAATAAAAATGATTTCATCATCGCAATATCGCTATGATCAGGTCAGAGAATTTCAAACTAGACTCAAAACCCTCGCCGAGGAGTATCAAATAAAAATAAAAAAATACCGACGAAGAATCACCGCAATTGATGTTACTATGTACTCGGTGTCAGGTGTTCTCGCTGGCGCCGGAATAATACTTGCATCGGTTACAATGATTGCCCCGGTCGTAGTTCCAATTTGCATTTCTGCGGCGGCTACAATCGCGGGTATATCAACCGGGATAACAAAAAAAAATATCATCATGCAGCCAGAGTAAACTGCAAGATTACTTAATTCAGTTTCATGTTGTATCAACCGCATACTCGCAATTATCCTCGATGATATCGTCATCGCTCGATGATAGAATTATATCAGATAGTGAGTTCTCAGCGATGGTAGGTATTTATGATTCTGCGATGTCAAAATTAGAAATACATCATGAGTATAATAACAATGACAACACCGATGGAATTGGAGAACACAAACCCGAAAACCAGCATGATCTCAATAACCTCAACGATATCAGATAGTGAGTTCTCAGTGATGGTACATGTCTATGATTCTGTGATGTCAAAATTAGAAATACATCATGAGTATAATAACAATGACATCACCAATGGAATTACTTAAACGAATAGTGGAGAACACGAACCCAGTACAAACAAGCATGATCTCAATAACCTCAACGAATCCAGAATTCAGTGTGAATTTCCCTATCCCAGTCCCCATGAAGGAGATAGCGCTAGCAAAACTACGAGTGTATCACAGTTGGCCTAATATCAGATCAAAATCATTTGGTGGTCAACAACCGAATAATTCACTGGTATTTGCAAATAAGAATAAACCAGACGGGACTCCAGACTGGAACGTTGTTTCAATACCAACAGGGTCCTACCAAATCGAACAAATCAATAATGAATTAGCACGTAGAATAAAATCGATTACTGGAAAAGAATCAAAAATAGGTATAACGGTTCATGAACCCACGCTATCGTCTGCCATTGAAATAAGCACAGAAGGATACGTCGTAGATATCTATAAGAGTTCTATTAGAACCGTACTAGGATGGCCTGAATTACCACCCGGGGGAGAAACCGTTAATTTACCACCTGAACCACAAAAAAATGATTATATCACCGACAGAATAAAATCTGATAATCCAATAAAGAGTTATAAAGATCACAGGATTGCTAGAGATTTTTTTGATATCGGATACGAACTAACTTGGAGAGAGAAGGAAGGGGAGGAGGACCTAGAGGAACATCATTTTGTTAAGGAACCTAAAATTATTGAAAATTTCACAGCAATGAATAATGATTTTTCACTGTTGTTAATATCCCTTAAATCCGGCTCTCTCACCCGAGATGAATTTATCAGCGTCGTAGAAACATGCAATAAAATTATCGACGGTATGGAAACATTTAATTTGAAAATTATTCAGGATATATTAGATGATAATAATCCCATATCGAGAACAACATTTGCAACAGACTATAAAATCCCCGTCAAACATATTCCAGTATTTAAACTACCAGGATATAACGTACCAGAACTAAAAAAAACTTCTCAATGATGCCATCGATATTGGTTTTAAAATAATTCATGATGCGTGGAAAAAACATCATCACCGGAAATAAAAATCCTTAAACATAATAATGACCCAGAAGGCGGTGGCAGGCATATTGCTCCTCAAAATGTGAATATTTCATCGGTGATAGCGATCAATTTAGTATGTGATGTTATCGAGGGAAGCTATCAAATAAATCTAGAACGATCAAATCAAGCTCAGCAGGGATATATTTTGTATTCATTTGCACCAACAGCTCATCCAGGATTTCTAATTATTGAGTCTCCGGTTAATCCAGTCTATATGCGATGTCATAATGATTCGCTAACAAGAATTAATTTCAAACTCACAGACCAGTCCAATAATCTAATTGATCTACAAGATGAGGTCTTACAAATTAGTCTGTTTGTGAAATCCTAAGACCCTCGAACACGATATCGTATCGGACTTGATCAAATATTCGGTTGAAATCAACGGGTGAGTTTTTTTAACCCAAAGGAGACCCTTGCAAGGACAAAATCACTTGGCGAAATAGACTTTATTCTTTTTTTAGTTTTCGTAGGAATTAAATCGATTTTCCTCTCTCGATTTTTCATGTTTGAAATCCATGTCCGATTCACACCTTGATGCTAAATCACTAAGTCTCTATTTGCCAAATAAAGACTATTTTTTTTTTAGTTTTCGTAGGAATTAAATCGATTTTCCTCTCTCGATTTTTCATGTTTGAAATCCATGTCCGATTCACACCTTGATGCTAAATCACTAAGTCTCTATTTGCCAAATAGAGACTTTATTCTTTTTTTAGTTTTCGTAGGAATTAAATCGATTTTCCTCTCTGGATTTTTCATGTTTGAAATCCATGTCCGATTCACACCTTGATGCTAAATCACTAAGTCTCTATTTGCCAAATAGAGACTTTATTCTTTTTTTAGTTTTCGTAGAAATTAAATCGAATTTTCATGTCCCGATCACTCTCCATAGGACATAAATACGTCTTTACGACTGACATATACCCCCTCTATAAGGAGACTCGATGGTAGAAGCCCTAATTTTGTTTGAAATCCATGTCCGATTCACCCCCCTCTGCTGCTTACGTGTTTATGGTTCCGTGATGTCAAAATTAGATAAACAACACGAATATAATGGCGACATCGCAAAAATTACTTCAACGAATAGTGGAAAATACCACTCCGGTGAAAACCACCAAGATATCAATAGCCTCAACGGATCCTGAATTCAGTGTGAATTTCCCTACTGCGATTCCGATGAAGGAGATAGCACTGGCAAAATTACGAGTATACCTTAATTGGCCTAATATTAGATCACAACCATTCGGTGGTCAACAACCAAATAATTCCCTGGTGTTTGTTAGTAAGAATAAACCCGATGGTACTCCAGATTGGAATGCTATTTCCCTACCATCTGGGTCTTACCAAATCGAGCAGATCAATAATAAATTACAACGCAGAATAAAATCCATTACAGGAAAAGAATCAAAAATCGCTATTACAGTTCATGAACCAACACTATCATCCGCGATTGAGATAAACTCACCCGGATATGCCGTAGACATCAATCAGAGTTCTATAAGAACCGTGCTAGGATAGCTTGAAATAACACCACTACCTGAACCAACGAAGTCTTATTATGCAACGGATAAACAATCATACCATGAAATTACCACATCATATAAAAAAAACACCTACTCGATATAAAAATTCAACACTGCCGGGTAGTTATTTTAATTTCGTTGATCAGGATTCCGCTTTTTTGGAGATTTAAGGTTGGACAGACTCCCGAATCAAATACATATATAAATATTTACTATAATAAAATTATTGAATATTTTAGAGATTTCAATCAAGAACACAGTCAACAACTACAGCGACTACAACAGGCTTTCGATGAGTCTAATCGAAGTGAAATCATTCAACGAATTGAAATATTAAATCAACTTGTATCCGACATGGAATATATCAACCAGCGAGTAATTCAAGTAATAATTGATCATAATGATGACATTATATACTCTAAACAAAATTTCCTAACTGTATACAATAAAACAAAAGCTGATCTACCGAATTTTAAGTTTCCTGGGTATAACGCAAACGAATTATAAAAATCCGTTAATGATCTTATCTCGGAAAACTTTTCTCAGATACTTACCGCATGGAAGAAAATCACACAACCACAAACAACTATCCTCAAACATAATAATAATGACCTAGACGGTGGTGGTAGGCATATTGCTCCTCAAAACGTAAATATATCCTCGGTGATTGCAGTAAATCTAGTATGTGATGTTATTGATGGAAGTTACCAAATAAATCTCGAAAGATCAAATCAGGCCCAACAAGGATATATTTTATACTCATTTGCACCAACAGCTCCTCCAGAATTTCTAATAATTGAAGATCCAACTAATCCAGTCTATATGAGATGTCATAATAACTCATTAACAAGAATTAATTTCAAACTAATTGACCAATCCAATAATTTGATTGACTTACGAGGAGAGATTTTACAAATCAGTCTGTATGTGAAATCGTAAACGATTTTAACCTTAAGAATTTACCATAACACAGAAACAGTTTGTCTCCGCAGCACCATCGGCACCGGGTCTATTTACTCTATCTCCGTAGTGCCCTTTATTGTATGTGTGAAATAATTTCGGTTTGAAATAGTTTTGGTTTGTCTGAAATAGTTTGGGTCTCCGTAGAGGCCTTATTTTTGTTTCAAAACTTAGTCTGTTCACCCTCCTTGCTGCTACTCGTGTGCCATTGATTCCTGGCTCATTATGTACCTTGAACAGCGTGCCCTGTTATAAACTCTGTACCGCATCTTATGGATAGTCGCTGGCTTTATGTATACCAAGATTTTCTGACATAAACGTGAAATGTCTCTCAAATTGCTCAATCGCAATAAAATACATGATAACTGCAATTGTAAGGAACTATATTTCTAGAATTAGTAAGGACAACTTGATCAGAATTATATTTCTAGAATTAGTAAGGACAGCTTGATCAGAATTATCGAACGTGAAACGTAACCTATTTTGTTTAAATCTCTGGAATAAAGCAGAATGAGCGCTTAATTATTGAATGTGCCCGGACATTCAAGCTAAACCTTTCGAAAACTGACCGGACTGTAACTGGAACTACTCACTATGTTGCACATCAGAACCATGCTCCCTGTCTCATTATGTAGGTGACAGCTCGTAAAACTGCAACGCTGAACTGCATTCTTGTATGAAGTGTAACGATTTAATAAATTAAGAGATGTCAATGAATCTTTAACCAGTTTATATATCATGGTAGGAAGTGTGCACTTTAATGATAGTTTAATGAAACGTTAGACCTTTATTTGCCGTGTTATATAACTGAATTAATGATGTCTCGTGTACTCATGTTATCCCCTCCCAACGTGTAGATGTGATCATATTCGCTCAATGTGTACATGATCATTATCCTAGCCTTCGATGATGTTTAACTTTGCGCTCTTACCTGAGTTTCGGTTTCAAAAGTTATGAAAATCGTGGAACTGGGCTCCGTTTCGCGAAGCAGTTTAAGTTTATGTACGTTTTAAGGTTGAAAAAATCGTACGTTATTTCGTAAGTGTAGTACACAAAGGGGAAAGTTCTACAATTTCGTACGTCTTAAAACAAAAATTTGAAAAAAAAAAACGTATGATTAAGCTAGGGTAGGTAATTATTAAGTAAAATGTAAGAGGGCGCCTGCAAGATGCTTGTAGAGGTCTACGCAAGAATATCACGAATAGAACAGTGAATAAAATCACCGGGCATGCATTACCTTAACCTACTGACCGTAATGGACAAAAATCTAATATTTTTTAATTAAAGTTGGTATGGCGTCTTTTTGTGTATATGTGTGTGCATGCCGTGCGCGCGAGTGCGTGCGTGCGTGCGCGTGCGTGTGCGGTTATAAAATTAAAGACGATGAAAATAGTGAAATAATTAGATAACCGATGTGATATAGATAAATACAGGTGTTGGGCTTAGCTGTTTCCTTCATTTCATCAATCTGTGGTTGGCCAATCTCAATGTCACATATGTGTAAGCGAAAGTTAAGATAAACCCACGGAAGTACATGCACACAAGTGTTACTGGGTGACAGTAGAACGGACAGTCCTTTTGTCTGGAATGTTTAGAGAGATGGTCAGACAGATTTAACATTGACGAGAGAAAGAAAGAATGGTAAAGAAGAGAAAAAACTCACCATTTTTGGTTCTGTTAGTTTTGCGGTATTATAGGACAAAGATAATTAATAAAACCATGCATTTTATGTGTAATATGTTAATTGTTTTCTTTCGTTCGTCAATTTCTTAAAAGTGTTGTGTGATATTTATTGTTAACTACTGCTTAAAATATCTCAAATTTAAGAGATGTTCTGTGTTTCTTAGCACACGCTATAACAGATGTTGCTAAGTTTTCACAAATCTAAGGGAGGGGGGATACAGTAGCACCAAAACGCGCCTTATTCTATCGACAGTCTAAGCTGAGAGATTAGGTCGGTTACATATTTCCCAACTTCTGTTTTAGTTTTAAACACCAAAGTTAACCATAGGCAGGGTTATACAGTGCAATGTCACTCGTGTCAATCTTGAACATTGTTGCATTTTTTTCTAAACGTGTGTTTTTGGTTTTAGAATTCAAGGTCAACCATAGGCAGGGTTATACAGTACAGTTCATTCTTGAAATAGCCTTGCATTTGTTTCATTTCTGCTAAACGGTCGATCTTATGTTTTAATCAACAAGAAGCAAACACATCCGAGATAAATATTACAAGAGAAGAAGTAGAAAATGCTAGAAATAAATTATCGCTAAATAAATCACCAGGCATTGACGGAATAACAGCTGAATTTTACAAAAAATTCAAAATAAAAATGATCCCAATTTTAACAAAACTTTATAATGAGACAATTTATAATAAAAATTTGAGTGAGACCATGAAAATGGGAATGATCACCCTAATATATAAAAAAAAGGGTGATCATATGGACCTAAAAAAAAAAACTGGCGTCCCATATCATTACTCAACATTGATTATAAAATACTTAGTACCATTTTGGCAAATAGAATAAAATCAACCTTCAATGAAATTATAATGCATAACCAATCCTGCGGAGAAGAAGGTAGACAAATTTTGGACAATATATTATCAATAAAAACGACAATAGAATATATGGAAACAAATGATAAAAATGGTGCTCTCATTCTCTTCGATCAAGAAAAAGCATTTGACAAAATTGAATTAAATTATATATTAAAAACGCTTAAATGTTTTGGTTTCGGACCGAAATTTATATCATGTATTGAAACGTTATATCATGAAATGCAATCAATAGTACAGATAAATGGAGCCCGGACAAATCAATTCTACATAACGAGATCGGTCCGACAAGACTGCCCTTTATCTATGTTGTTATAAATTGTGGGTATAGAACCCATCAACAGATCTATACAAGATGGCAATAACATTGAAGGAATATATATTCCAAATATTAAAAACATTACGAAAACCTTTTAGCATGCGGATGATATCAACAATATCATAACCACGAACGACTCGTATAAACATTTACTTAAACAATTTAAAAACTTCAGTGAAGCCTCTGGTTCAGAAATAAATGAGAACAAAACGGAAATTCTACTTATAGGAAACGAAAATTCATGCCAATCATGTAGTAACCTTCCAATAGAGAAAACAAAACAATATGTAAAAGTGTTAGGAGTGTACCTAGGGAAAAACAGTAAACCCTTAAACACAACTCAAATTATAAATAAAATTTAAAAACACAAAAAGGTATGGAATATACGAAACTTTACATTTATGGAAAAAATTCAAATAGCACAAACATACCTGTGTAATTCAATATGGCACGAATTTAATATTATAGACTTCGAATTATACTATATAAAGAAAATTGAAAAAGCTATTTATGAATTTTTATGGAAAAAAATATGCCGGATATCGCGTTTTACGCTACAAAAAGATAAAGAGAAAGGTGGTATGAACTTACCCAATTTAAGACTTAAACAAACGGCAACGTATTTGGACCGAATAAACAAACTTGATGATACACCCTCACGCCCGTGGAAGGAAATATACATATATTGGTTTTGGATTCATGCTGTCACATAAACCTGAAATCTATCATAATAACAACCTAAAGAAATTAATACAACCACCGAAAATTGCGTATCGACAAACTATAGCCCTTAAAGAAAATAAAATTAACAACAAACTATGGGCAGAGAAAAATGTCAAAGATATATATATATAGATATATATATATATATATATATATATATATATATATATATATATATATATATATATATATATATATATACTGATCTGAAAATGAATAAACTGCCAAAAAACAAAATAGAAGAAAGAAAACCAGAACTAGACTGGAAACAAATATGGATACATTGGAATAAACTAAAATATCCTAAAGAAATAACAAGAATATATGAATATATACATGATGCATGGTGGAACGGGGAACTTGCGTATGACAGGAAAGTAATTCGTATACCACCCAAATGCCCCCTGTGCCATAAATTCAGCGATAACAAAATTCATTTAATACTACAATGTGAAAAAAACTACGGATCAACGTACAATAATTATTAAAAAGATAACAACTGAAATGAAATTTTATCACTATGATATACTCTTATACACAAATAAAATTAAAAACAATAATTTATATAAAGAAGTAATAGCATGCATTTTGTATGTATATGAAAAAAGAAGACTAGCGATATGGATACCAGAAAAATAATGGCTATTTTAGAGGCAATCTTGAAGATCGCTGTTTTAGAGGCATTTTTTCTTTTTCTTTAAAGGAACACTAAAATATAAAAACTATAATAGTGAAGAGTAACTTTTTTTTTTGGGGGGGGGGCACCAGACAGATGCCCCCTCTCCCTATTGAAAAAACTAAAAAAGGTTTTATGTGTATGTGTGTTCCCCCGATATGTAGTTTGGTATGTTTTTTATGAATTTCCATTTAATTTAAACTAACCTTAATTTTTTCCCATCGGGATTATATAATAATAGGAAGATCTTTTTATCCTTAGTGTTTCTCTATGACATTCCACCCGAACTCAAAGGTCCATCATGGGTGTCTGTCTCAGTTTCTCAAAGTTAACCCTGGCTAGGGGTTTCCTACATCCTGTGTATGCTATTTGTGTTGTGCTATATGTGTGTTGCTATATGTATTCATATGAATACTGTATATTTTGTAAGGATAGCCATTCTTGTCAAATTTTTCCAGTTTTTCTAACCATATAAATACCTCTAAACGGTATTTATCTTAGTATATATGTTTTAGTTTCATTTAATTAATATGTTTTAATAATTTTGAATTTGGTACAAATCATGGTGTCTTAATTTTAAATTATATTGGTTGATACCAATCTATTGTTTTACTGTTTGCTATATTATGTTCCATGTTTTGTAATTTCCTTATTTATATACTAGATCACTTTGATCGAAATGGGATTCGTACAATTTCTTTATTATTGTTTGCACTTCACCCCTCTCGATACTATTTTGTGATCTTTATTTATTTATAATTAAATCCTTATTTTATTCCAAAAGATTATTTTATATTTCCCTTTAAACGGGCTTTCTGTGTAGATTTTCGCAAATCTCCAGAGTAAAAATCATTTCTCACCAGTGATTTTGTATGATAGCATGCTTATTTTCAAGAAAAAGAAAAAACCAGAAAAGGAAACAGATCTTAACTATAGAGCCTATCTAATCCGTGAGTTGTTTTGTAATGTGTATGTCTCTAGGTGAGCTTTATTCCAAACTCTTTCACGGGCCTGTCCACTTCGCGTAGCGCCATGTGATATAGCCCCGTGCTCTCATTGCTCGTACTTTTCTCCTCCTGAGTTCCCTGAACCCTCCTTATCTAAAATTTTCCCCATAGTTTTTAATTGGACCGCATGCTATCATATACTTAATAATAAAGGCTGATATTTCTTCTAAAATTGTCTTTGTAAATTTTCCATCTAGATATAAGAGTTGTATGTTGTCATATAATTGTTTTTTTAAAATATTAGTGACAATTTTGTTTCTATCAATTTGAGTTATAAGACATTCCGTTATAATATGTTTTTTTGTAAAAGAGAAATTTTTGCATAGTGGACATTTTGGCGACATTGCGATCATACGCCGTCGCACTGCTATTTCCCCTGTCAACCATGCATGTATTTGAACAAGGTACTTTTGATTTTAATGGATCTGAGTTTGACCCAATTTCCCCATGCCCTATCCCAGTTAATATTCATGTGTTTTTGTTCTACCTTATTTTTGTCCTTATTTATTGTGTTTTGTGCTAGCCATCTGTATGTGCATTTTGTATCAGTGTCCCAAAATTCCTTTACATCTCTGTATTTGAATAGTAAATCTTTTATTGATCTTAATTTCCTTGGCACTTCTAATAATTTTATTAAGTTATTATTCCTTATATGTCGTTTCTCTGCTTCATAGAGAAACCAAAATAATATATGTAGAGCCCATGCCAAGGTATTTTTGGCTCCATTTTAATCTCCTTAAATCGATTTAAAATGTTGGTGCATTTAATTAGGGTGGGGTGGGGGAGACCTAGACCTCCCCTCACCCCCTCCCTATATAGTGTATCTTTGGTTGTGTAATGTATTTTAAAAGCCCATAAGTAGTTAATAATCTCGTTATCTATATTTTTTAGTGTTGCATTTTTTATGTCTACTGTTTTTAATTTGTAATTTAAGTGCACATACATATAGTTTTTTGCAACTTGTGCTCGTTCCATTAAGCATATTGGCAATGGTGCCCAGATTGTCAAATTTTTCTTAATACTTTCTTTTATTTCTTTTAAATTGTCTTCCAGTTCATCTTTTCCAAAATTTACGCCTAATGTTTTTATATTATCTTTAATAAGAAGAGCAGGCAGACCATGTTTCTTACCTCTCCAGTCTCCTATTAATAAGATTTCAGTTTTATCAGGATTTATCTTAGATCCTGAAACTTTTCCAAATTTGTCAAATTCCTTTATTAGTTCATTATAGGATTTTCCATCTTGAATAAAGTTTGTGCAATCATCAGCATGTTGTAACATCTTAACTTCTTCTTTAATGTTTGGAACTTTGATTCCTACAATATTTGGGTTATTCCTTACTTTGGTACTTAAGATTTCTATTGCTATTACATATAATAGCATAGATAGTGGGCAGCCTTGCCTCACTGATCTTTGAATTTCAAATTTTTCCGTTTTTGCTCCATTTACCTGTACAATCGAGTTTATATCATTATACAGAATTTTGGACCAATTTTGGAAATTTTCTCCAAATCCAAATTTTTCTAGTGTCTTATATATATAGTTTTGCTCAAGTCGATCAAAGGCTTTTTCTTGGTCAATTAGTACCATAGCACTAGTAGTACCATTTATATTTATATGATCAATTATAGTTTAAATGTTTAAGATGTTATTTTGTATATTTCTTCCTTTTGGCCCACTTGTTTGATTTATATTTATAATTGGGTCAAGACACTTTTTGACCCTTTCCGTTAAAATTTTACTCAAAGAGTAACTATATACAGTCTTATCAAGAAACCATAAAAATAAGATCAGATACAGTACATACATATGCGACCCTGTATTTGAGCCATAGAAACACACCAAACTATATACATTATATATAACTGAGGCAAAAGCGCGCCAAAATTAGAATTTTGAATAACAAGGTAAAAACCATACACGTTTCCAAAAATGAAGTTGACCCAGTTTTTTATTTTTATTTTTTCCACATTGTACTTAACTGCGACTCTATTTTAATAAATACAAATTTTATGAGCAAAAAGAATGACTGCATCTTTAGAGCGACAGAACATTCTCTAAACATATTGTATTAAAAGAAAAAGTGGAAATTAAATAAATGTTTCACTACAACAAAAATTCAAAAATAAATAAATACACTATAGATACTAAATAAGATGCGGGTCTCTCAAAAAAGTGGTGAAAATGGGGCTCTCACAGTAGTGAGAACCTCATGACCAGGGAAGACTTTAAAATAATTTTTTAAAAAAAACAAAATACTTCGCTATCTAATAACTACTTTTTCTCTTACAGATAACAAGACCCCACCGATCTAATGCGCTATGGAGCCGAACCAATAGATCGGAAACAGGGACAAAGGGCAACGGCCTGAAGTTAAGTTAAAACTCATAGCCCTACAACACCCACCCACCTTAAAAGCAAAAAAGGAGAATATGAAAAATAACAAAAAATGAAAATTGCCAAATAAAAACAAGATAACAATAAGAAAAGTACAAAGATTAAATAATAAATAACAAATCATAACAATAATAATAAAATACAACAAAACAAAACATATACTGACATACATCGCATAAACACATAAATTACTCAAAATTTAGAAAATTTTGAAACAAATTTAAAACTCTGATAAAAGAAAAACAATAGAAAAAGGAAAGGAAATCACCCCAGCGTTTTGATGACGTTAAGGGGTGAGAATACAATCCTTGTTAAAAGAGTGGACTGTGAAGGAAACCAGGACTCTTTGAAACTTCAAAAAGGGAGAACAATACCCGAAATCCAAATAGATAGAGGGTAGGGAGTACCATCGGACCACTCTTTTGGGGTAAAATAACTGTATCACATGAAGAACGAAAACCAAGAATAACCCTTATAAACAATCTTTTATAGTAATAAAAGGGAAATACACAAAACCAAACTGACATATTATAGCATACATGGGTGGACAAGGAAACAATATACAAATAATAGACATACTTAGAAGAAAAAAAACAAGGGTGTTACCCAAAAACTCAAACCAGCTAAATGTGCCGGAAAGAGTTAAAGGGTATCAACAAAAATCTTATGTTTTAAAAAAATGATGACACATTGCAGTGCAAAAGAAAAAAAGGATAAAGCTCAGATACCTGAATTGTACAACATCGTCAACTCAAGATTTTATTTTATCCAACGATTTACTGTTTACAATTTGTAAGGGTGTAAGTGTTTGAAAACAAATAACATGACAAACGGAACAGTTCACATAATTATGGTGCATACTGATCACAAATTTGGAGAGAGAGAGAGAGAGAGAGAGAGAGAGAGAGAGAGAGAGAGAGAGAGAGAGAGAGAGAGAGAGAGAGAGAGAGAGAGAGAGAGAGAGAGGAGGGAGGTGGAAAGAGAGAGAAATGGGAGAGAGAGAGAGAGAGAGAGAGAGAGAGAGAGAGAGACAGACAGACAGACAGACAGACAGAGAGAGAGAGAGAGAGAGGGAGAGAAGAGGGAGAGAATCACGACACTTACTTTTTTTATGGTATATTTTCCCTCAGAAAGTTTCATGGAAACACATTCCACTTAAAAATCAAATCCATAGGAAAAATCCACTATTGTAAAAATATCACCATTGTGAACTGATGACGAATACGATAAAAACGTTCTCAGATAATAGTTCATCCATATATGCTTTGATGTATTTGACTATAAAATTGACATCATTTATGTGGGATCGCCCAGTATACGATTGTCCTTGCATTCGTTTTACGTTTTTATTTTCATAAAAAACAAAGTTTATGATGATGCAATGTTTTGTTCGAAGGTAGTGTGGCAGATAAAAAAAATCCGCTCTTGCGTCGTTCCCATTGCAGTGCAGGCATACTGGAATGTGAACTTTAGTCCCTCTGTTGTGTATTTTATCATTTCGTCTTACCACATCAACTACTGAACGGTCACAGTTCATGTTCGCGTTTTGAAACTGACTGAGTGTGTATGCCAAAATGTTTAAGTGAGATAATAATACATTGCCAGTTTCAAAACACAAACCAGAACTGGATAGTATAGATTTGTGGAATTTTTCTTCTTCACACCTCTGCATGGATAGTGTATAATTAATTGGTTAATGTTTTCTTCTTCCCTCTGTGTGGATAGTAGATAGGAGTTTGTTTATTCCTCTTCCCTCAGTTTTGATAGTATATTTTGGATTTCTTTTTTCTTCTACACTCTGTGTTGATAGTATGTTTGTGTTTTGTTTTCCATCCCTTCCTTGTGGGTGGTATATTTGTGAATTGCTTTCTTTCCCTTCTGTGTGTGGATAGTATAATTTTTGGTTTTTTATAGTATTTTGTGTTGTTGTTTTATTGGGGTTTTTTTTTGTTCCTCCCTGTTGCAGATAGCATATATCGTGGGTTTGTTTTATATAGTATATTATGTTTATTTTTTTCCTCTTCCCGTGTCTGGATAATATATTTGTTGCTTTATCTCCTTTCCTTGTGTGAATGGTATATTTATGATTTGCTTTCTCTCCCTTCTGTGTGGATAGTAGATTATTTGATTTTTTTATATAGTATATTGTGTGGCTTGTATTTCCTCTCTCCTGCGTGGATAGAAGATTTGATTTTGATAGTATATTTGCTGAGAGTTTTTGCTCTTCACCTCTGTGTCGATATTATGCTTATGTTTTGTCTTCCCTCCCTTATTTATGGATAGCAGCTTTGTGTGGGTTTTTTTTAAAGTATTGTGTTTTGTATTTTCTACTTTCCGTGTGTGGATAGTACATATTGTTGTTGTAGATAGTATATAATAGTTTTTATCTTTCCTTCTGTATGCAAAGTAGATCGTATGTGATGTTATTGTAGTAGTGGTATACTTCGCGTCTACACAACAATGATATTGTCCACCTTGTATCTAAACAGGTACACAATGCTTTTGTAACATAAAGAAGGCAAACCAATCATTTAATATAAGGAAATAAGATAAAATCATCAAACAAGATGACATACTTGCGTCCTACGTGTCTCGTTGAGCTTTCCTCCCTGCAGGCTGACGAATTCAATCTTCATATGCTAGGTAGTCAAAAGCCTATCTCACCGAAAGTGTAAGACCCGTCGACTATTTTCAGCCTGGTTTATCCGGCCAGTCGATGCCGTTTCTCGGGATGTTGCCACTACATATGCCACAGCTTCTTGGAACCACAGGTGAGAGCTGAGTGCTATATGGAGACCAAATGTGGGCGAGCTACCACCGAAGGAGTATGACTGCTTAGCCAGCCAGAGGTGTTACCCCTACCAGAACACCCCATACATCACGGTGTGTGGATACTCGATAAATGAATAAGGTAATCATATGTGACATCTCACCACAGGTATTTATATATATGCTGCAACTTGCATAAATCTTAAGAGCAGTCCAAGTGGCAGTTAACAACGTTAACCTTAAGGATATATAAGATATCCACATAATTTTACGTGTAGACTAGGCTTGGGATTCAAACAATCTCAAGTTTTCAAATACGTTTCTAATGTTCTGCACTGTCAGCAAGATTCACAAATCTCCTGGAATTCAACTAATATTCAAAATAATCTCATGTAAATACAAATATTCCAACTGAAACAACAATTGGAATAAACATATGCTCCTTGGCCTTTGTACAGTCAAACGATTCATCCACCGGTAAATCGCACAGTTTCACCACGTACCTCGGGTTAGCCCAAACTTGTATCAGCCGCTCGCAACCTTCACGAATCCACTACATGTACAGTCAGTCATACGTACAGACAGCATACATCACCCTTGTATTAGCTACGTCTACAGTCGTGGATCCACCACATGTACAGACATACGTACATACATATAGACGTCTAGATAGCTCTATTCGTTAGCTAAACTCATCAGTCTCCTTGCATCAGTTAGACTAGTTAGACTGTTAGCCCCGTTATCCTCGTAAGCTACAATAAAACCAAACTGGTAATAATAATGAGTTCTGCAAAATACTGATACGTGAAACTCTTAAAAACAACTTGAAATTCACAGTTCACAAGGTTTCAAATCTGCGTAGTAATAAATAAATCGTTACACGATATTACAATACAAACTCAATGAACTTTGCATATCAAATAAAATATGAATTTTATACTCACCCCGATGGCTTATAAAATTACCACGTGAAAATACGTGCTCTCTTCACCAGATCCAAAATGATCACTGTCGGTTATACCTTAATCTTCCTTAAATTCATAGGACAGTGAGTAATATTCAGGGTAAAATACCTGTGCATATCGTAATTATGATGTCCGTAGCCGCAAGTAGTTTACAGCGGCGAGACGTATGTTGGTTCCGTCACTTGTCTGGAAAAATGCCTGCTTATAGAAATACCACGTGAAAATACGTGCTCTCTTCACCAGATCCAAAATGACCACTGTCGGTAATACCTTAATCCTGCTTAAATTCATAGGACAATGAGTAATATTCAGGGTAAAATACCCGTGCATATTGTGATTATGATGTCCGTAGCCATAAGTAGTTTACGGCAGCGAGACATATGTTGGCTCCGTCGCTTGTCTGGAAAAAACACCTGTTCATCCTAGACAGCGTTGTACATATGAGCAACACAAAAAAATCAACAAAAAAAGTTTTTCTTTCTAATTATGTGGCAAACTGCTTATGATAAAGACTATGATCACTTTGACAGCACACAACTATTGCATCTGTTGCTTATAATAAATTACTTATTAATTCTGTAGTACATGTATCATATTTTTATGCTTTTTCCAACTCAGCCCTGCACCTCTTAGTCAACGCAAGTGCAAGGTTGTTCTGAATCTTTTCCCTCAGTTAATTTTAGTTCATCTTGGTATCAAATCAATTAATATGTAGTGACCTCTAATGAACTTATATAGCCAGATGGCGTATATCAATATAATTTGCAGAGACTGTTTCAGTTAGTCCTTCCCTCCTAAGGTCCAGGCTAGCCTTATAACTAGCAGTTTCAGATAAGGTGTAATGTTGCGTACCTCTAAATTGTCTGTTTTCTTCAAATGTATAAGCCCCGCCTTACGAAATGGGATTCATCTACAATATTTGATTGTAAACGTGTAATTTCTGAGCAATGACAAAACTGGGCTTCATCATCAGATGCATGCATTTTACCCAATGTACATAGTGTGTTCTTTGTAGTTATATTAATTACCGTTTTAACAAGAGTAGTGTCTTCAACTAGAATATGTGTGCACTGGGTAGCTGATTGAAATGGTGTCCTCCGTACTCCACTATAAATTGCATTATTTTATCTTGAGTTACATTGAATTTCAATTATATCTGTCCTATTTCCTATCACAGAATTAAATTCCATTACATCTTGTCTATGTTCTGCCATGTTTCTCATATCGGTACATTAAATATTTTGGCAACTTTTCTACATCCTTTTTTAAAGGGGGGGGGGGGCCGGGACATTCACACTGAAAAAAATAGTTCTCGACCCTTCCTTTTCATTTAGAAATCCAAGAAAGTCCTATCTGCATCGTATTATTTACACAGGCATATTTTCTTCCACAACCTCTCCTTGACATTTCTTCATACAGTTGAAATATTCTTGATTGATGTATATCTGCATGTCGAACATATTGATCTCTCTCTTGCCAACCCAGACTTTGTTTTATGCGTGCACTAAGTGATATGTATTTTGTTCACAAGATCTGTAGATGTGAATAGATGACAACAAACTTCATGTAAGAAATGCGGTTTCAGATTTGAAACAAAATCTATTTATAAAGTCGACATTGCTCTGCACTTACTATGAAGTTATAGTATAGAATCATTTAGCTGTAAATTAGAGCTTGCTACTTGGTATGCCAAATCAAGGTATATTATCTCCCCTTTGACTGTAAGTGATCGCCAGGTTTGCTTTATTTTTCTTTTTTTCAATAATTTATGCATTTTATTGAGGTTTTTATAGAAAAGTTGATAATTTAACACTGCGAGTAGCGGAAAGTAGCCACAATAATGATTTAGTGGTTTTTTCTTAACTTTTTTATGAGTTTTGAGCATTGTGTGCTCTGTAAAATTTGCAATTTTTCATTTTGGTGTCGCCCCTCTGAGATGTGTTACCCGGTGCGGTCCGCACCCCCCGCACCCCTCACCCCTAGTGACGCCACTGCTGCCATGTCTCTCTTATCGGTATATTAAATATTTTGCCAACTTTTTTACATCCTTTTTTATGGAGGGGGGGGGGGGGCAGGGACATTCACACTGAACAAATTACTTCTCAACCCTTACGTTTAATTTAGAAATCCATGAAAGTCCTATCTCCATCGCATTATTTACACAGGCAGCTTTTCTTCCACAACCTCTCCTTGGCATTTCTTCATACAGTTGAAACATTCTTTGTGTATATCTGCATGTCGAACATACTGGTCTCTCTTGCCAACCCAGACATCTTTTCTCTTCATGTTCCATGTCCCATGATAGAAAACCTTGACAGTGAGGATGTAAAAAACTGGTGCTTTCGGAGCACAGTATTTCACATCTCGACATTGTTTCGTTTGTGCACTAAGCGATATGTGTTTTGTTCACCAGATCTGTGGATGTGAATAGATTACAACAAACTTCATGTAAGAAATGCGGTTTCATATTTGAAACAAAATCTATTTATAAAGGCGACATGGCTCTGCACTTACTATCAAGTGATAGTATAGAATCATTGAGCTGCAAATTAGAGCTTGCTACTTGGTATGCCAAATCAAGGTATATTACCTCCCTTTGACTGTAAGTGATCGCCAGGTTTGCTTTATTTCTTTTTTTTTCTCAATAAGTTATGCATTCTATTGAGCTTTATATTGAAAAGTAAATAATTTAACACTGCGTGTAGTGGAAAGTAGCCACAATAATGATTTTGTGGTTTTGTCTTAACTTTTTTTGAGTTTTGGGTAAATGTCGGTATAGATTGATGAATTAGACCACGTTAATATGAGTTTTGGGTAAATGTCGGTATAGATTTATGAATTAGACAACTGTAATTTGCAATTCAGTTCTATTACTTTCATTTACCAAGTAGCTTAAGCCGTGTTAAGTTATTTCAGTGTCTGAATTTTGCATAGAAACATGGACATGCCTTGGCATCGCAAAGTTTCCGCATATTTCTCCACCACCAGCTTACTTCGTAACTTGGGCGGGACCAGTTTGTCAGGTATCACGGTCCCAGTTGTTTTTCCATAGACCTCAATGCTAATATTTGGAGAGATACATATATTTCTATCATAATTTAGCGTGCATCTCACACACTGTTATAGAGAACAATGTTAGATTGTCAATTTGACGGTGACAAAACCAGGTACTCCATTGCTTTACGAGAGATAACTCTGCTGGAACTAGACACGGGTATGAGTTATCTAGTCACAACATACATATTTTCAGTCATGTGTATTACATTTTCAAAAAAATCATAAAAAATACAAATATAATCTCTACAGAAATTAGCATAAATTCACATGTTGCCAAGAGGCTAAACTTTTTTTAAAGCCTAACAGAAAGTACGACTTTTACATAATCCACCAATCATAGCTAGTGTTGTTGTTTATTTCTGATTGCAATGTTCCCTACACTTTAAGCTCCACCCACTTGGACTTGCGCAGTTGGTACCGTTGTACCAGCAGGCTTTCCATCTCCAACATCAATGTCAATATTATAAGAACTTTGGATAGCTTTTTCAAATTATCTCTTATTTTCCTTATGTAACAGACCTCCAGAAGCTGTCTTTTTGCATTGACGCACATTGTTTCCCCTTGTGGGGAAATTTACCAGGCTTGAAGAAATTTCTCTCTCTAGAAATTGGTGAAGAAAAAATAGAGTATGTACGGGTCTGGTGGTCCATAATTGTTTAAAAATGAATAGTAAAACTTTAGTAAAATTATCTTTTAAGAGCTTATTCTATCTGTAATTTGTTTCAAAATATAGACAATATTGTATTGATGCAATATTAGTATTTTTACAGGCTTGACATTGGTGCAGAATCAATAACATGTGATTCATGCACGTGTAGGCAAAAAAAATGCCAGCTTTTATGGTGTTCTCCACACATAAGCTTGCAGGAAGGATAATTGTGCATGGAGAAATATAGTTCTGATTATTAGGACCCAGACATTTTAAGTTACTGAATTTTGAATATGATGGTGTTTCAAATTGTTTACTATAGGAGTTGAATTAGTACCGTGACTCCTATAGCAATCGATCAACATCCGTGCGCACAAACCGACCCTGAACAAACCGACCCGATACAATTTGTCGCACACCTAGGGCAACCTGTTAACATCGTTCATAATAACATCGTAACCGTCAAAAGAGATTACATCAGTCAGATGATGAAGTCTTTAGCTTTCTTTGTATTATTGGTGTATGTAGCTGAAACTTTAAAAATATTGTCAAATATGAAATTCCAAATTTGTTGTGACAAATTAAACGAAAGCAACGATCATATAACATCTACGACGTATAATGAATAATTATGAGAATGAAAAGCAAACGAAAACTTAAATCACACTTAAAATATAAAGCTTACAGTTAAAAATATAGATAATCCACGGGGGGTGGGGGTGGAATTTCTAAGGTTGATAACATAAAATTGTAACACGTTAATTATTAATGAGGTATTTCTGCTTTAAATATACATGTGATTGCTTTTTGGTATGGACATCAATATACATGTTGTGTATGGACATCAATATACATGTTGTGTATGGACATCAATATACATGTTGTGTATGAACATCAATATACATGTTGTGTATGGACATCAATATACATGTTGTGTATGGACATCAATATACATGTTGTGTATGGACATCAATATACATGTTGTGTATGGACATCAATATACATGTTGTGTATGGACATCAATATACATGCTGTGTATGGACATCAATATACATGTTGTGTATGGAGATCAATATACATGTTGTGTATGGACATCAATATACATGTTGTGTATGGACATCAATATACATGTTGTGTATGGACATCAATATACATGTTGTGTATGAACATCAATATACATGTTGTGTATGGACATCAATATACATGTTGTGTATGGACATCAATATACATGTTGTGTATGGACATCAATATACATGTTGTGTATGGACATCAATATACATGCTGTGTATGGACATCAATATACATGTTGTGTATGGACATCAATATACATGTTGTGTATGGACATCAATATACATGTTGTGTATGGACATCAATATACATGTTGTGTATGGACATCAATATACATGTTGTGTATGGACATCAATATACATGTTGTGTATGGACATCAATATACATGTTGGGTATGGACATCAATATACATGTTGTGTATGGACATCAATATCCATGTTGTGTATGGACATCAATATACATGTTGTGTATGGACATCAATATACATGTTGTGTATGGACATCAATATACATGTTGTGTTCCTTTGTGCAAAGGTTATACGTATATTCTTGCAGAAGGTTGTAAAATAATTTATATAATTGCGCTGTCATTGAAGGAGTTCGTGTTTCTTTATTTCAACTTCCAACAGATGTAATTTACTAATTTACATTGGACAAGCAAACCTGAAAGTAAACAATATAATGATGACCTAACAAATCAAAACAAACATTAAAGAATCTCAGTTGGTTTACAAAATATAGAGTCCGTTTGTGAATCCCACATTTATACCACAGAGATCAAGAGGTCAACAGAGCAAACCAAGTATTCTGGCAATTACAGACACTATTACAAATCTTCATCCAATGTGGACTTGCTCTGTTTATATCTCCCAAGTATGATTATTCCTTGCCATACTTGGTAATGAAGCTCATCTATACAATATTTCTTCTGATATTGGCCTATACCAGGTACCTAATTATGACATTCCAACTGTTTTTATTGTAGCATTCTGGCGTTAAACATAGTAAGGCCTTGATGAACTAATTATTCTGACGTTAAACATAGTAAGACCTTGATGAACTAATTATTATGACGTTAAACATAGTAAGGCCTTGATGAACTAATTATTCTGACGTTAAACATAGTAAGGCCTTGATGAACTAATTATTCTGACGTTAAACATAGTAAGGCCTTGATGAACTAATTATTCTGGCGTTGAACATAGTAAGGCCTAGATGAACTAATTATTCTGACGTTAAACATAGTAAGGCCTAGATGAACTAATTATTCTGACGTTAAACATGGTAAGGCCTTGATGAACTAATTATTCTGGCGTTGAACATAGTAAGGCCTTGGTGAACTAATTATTCTGACGTTAAACATAGTAAGACCTTGATGAACTAACTATTCTGACGTTAAACATAGTAAGGCCTAGATGAACTAATTATTCTGACGTTAAACATAGTAAGGCCTTGATGAAATAATTATTCTGGCTGGACTGAGTAGTTTCCACCTTGACCCGATTTCCTAAGTTTTTACTCTAGGTGAATAGTCTTATTTCCAAATTATGAAAGAAACTTGGACTTTAATGAAAAACCGAAAGAAGTCACCATTATTCTAAGTGATAGTTCTAATATAACTAGGTAATAAATAAAAGATTTTAATATTTTAGAATTTTGGCATCCCCCAAGGAATCAGTGAATCTGTCTTTGAATGTCATCGACAGTTTGATGGATGGGAGTGCTATCTGCTGAAACTAAAACGTATTGATGTGATTTACGAAGATGGTAAGCTTGTTTGTTATATAAAGCCTGGTACAGTAGAAAAGTAAAATATACACTGGAATAAATGAACTGATGAGTTATATATAATTAAAGGTATATAAATGATGGTGACTCCCTCTTCCCATCTCTCTCTCTCTCTCTCTCTCTCTCTGAAAAGAAAAATCATGTTTAGTGAATTTATTTTTCATTTTAGTAAACTATAGCCTATACTGCAATATCTATGGAATATAAATGTATCTCTTTAACAGCGAATGTGTAGGTACCTGGGATATTATTATTAGCACCGCTCCGGTGGTTAGAGCATGAAGAATCGTGGGTTCGATCGCCAGCCGAATCATACCAAAGACTTACAAAAGTGGTACTAACAGCAGCCTCGCTTGGTGCTTAGCATTAAGAAGCTAGTGTTAGAACTGGTTGGCCTGGTGTCAGGATAATGTGACTGGATGGGGCATCATGCTACATGTATGCATCACTATACATCACTATAAACTGCCTCACTGCAGACATCGTAGCGATATGATTGAAAAATTGTTAAAGCTACGTTAAAAATCCTAATGAAACAAACAAACACACAAATAAATTTTAGATTATCCATTTTGTTTTGAGTATGCGTACTCCATGACTAAAAATCCTTGTAATTTAAGGGAAGATAACTTTTTTAAAATTAAATTCATTTATTTGATTATCTGAATCTTCAGACGTACTTTACGATTGTCAGTTAATGCTGGTAATTAGGAAGTTTTCAAGGAATATACAAATTTTGGTCCTAAATAGTAAAAAGAAAAAAAGAAATAATAATAATAATAATAATAATAATATAATTATGATTCAGCTAAATTAAAGAGAGTACCCTCTGAATGTTGGATGTTGTGACAGCCAGTAACATCTGAACCAAGCATTTTCTTTGATCAAATAACTAGCTGAAAAGTGAAAACCTATAAAAAAGAAAATATATCTACACTAAAATTTAACAGGTTCATTCAGATAAACATTACGGTTTACCTTCTTTAGTCTCTAATGATATTAAGTTGTAGGGTGAGATTCTATAAATGTGTACATCTGGAAAAACAATGAGATCACTTGTTTCTTAAAAATGTTTATATTAGAGATAGTATTGTTTAAATATACTGCGGAGGCAGTGATTGGGTAAGTAACAAAATGGACATGTAAGTAACAATATGGACTTCCAGTTAACCAATGAATGTATATATATATATATATATATATATATATATATATATATATATATATATATATATATATATATATATATATATATATATATATATATATGCAAGCAAACCTATGAATTTGTAACACAATTGACATGAAAGTTAGAAATGCTTATACCAAACAATTGTATTGTTACAAATACAAATGCTTTCACTATGATGCAAGTCATTATTAATCCACAATCACCGAAAGCACTTGTTTTCCATCTACCGGACTAAATTACTCACTCATTGTTTTGCATACTTGTTGCATTTCAATAACATAGTGAAATACGTGTATACGGGATTAAAAAAAATCTGAAACAAAATATTTTGTCGAATCACATAAATATAATTCCTGGTTTAAATTTACTATAAATCGCAGCGAATATATCTGTCAAAAAATGGTATATCTTATGACCACTCTGTATTCCTAGAGAAACAAAAAACACTGAATGAATTAATTTGAAGAAATAATGTTTATCCCAGACAAAAACTGACCACAACAACAATAATACAAAATTGATTGTGTTGGATCTTAAGCACAAATAAATAAATTTTCCATCGATAAGAGAAAGTAAATTTCTATTCGATCTCAGGTGATAATTAGCATTTTTAACAGAAAAATACCGAATGGTAAAACCTTCTAGAAAGTTTTTAATGTTTACAAACTAAAATGTTAGTTTATTATTAGAAAGACTGTTGCTATCATTATAATATATAAATTTGACAATATCAGGTCCACCAGGTAAATTGTAGGTGAATAAAAATAACCTGGACCCAGACCCAAATATATTGATTGATTGATTGATTGATTGATTGATTGATTGATTTATTGATTGATTGATTGAATTTTAACTTTGCACCAGCGCTTTTAGGCTATTTAGCGCCATACAATAGGTTATATGTTTAAAAATACGAAAGGTTTAATATCGACCATCGATATAAAAACCATAATAGTTAAATATAAAATGGTAAGATGTTGGTAACAGGAAAATATGAAACTTCCCAATCAACGGAAGATGTAAATGGTGTATGTTGATGATAAGATGTTGTAAATAAGGGGCGGTATTTGCATTAAATAAAAATGTTTTTAGGGTAAGGCATGCTAGTTATAGTTTAAAATAAAGATTTTTTTCCTTCAGGAAATCTAAAATACAATAAGCCCAAATAGACATATTTACTTCTACTAATAATGATCATGATATTGAAACCAAACATGCAGAGAATATATTAGCTATGTTTTTACAGAATAAAATACAAAAATCTATAATTCAAGTTAAGTAGATTATATCAACAATGCATTGCTAAGTCACAATAGCATATTATAAAATAAAAATTTAAAAAAGCTGATAAACTATGCAAATTAAATATGAAACAATTCTTAAATTAAATAATGATCACAGGTAAAACATTATCTGTAAGAATTATTGAATTTGCTATCTTTTAAATAAATTTAAAGTCGAAAGTGAAATTTATTTAAATATAGAAAAGGAAATTATTTTACTCTTAAACTTAGTGAGAAAACGTGGCACCAGAAACATTAAAGATAGAAAATAAATTATTAGGATGGTTATAAGGGAATTATGATGAAACTTGTTTAGTTATTCAACACCAGACAACTAAATAACAAGTAAAGAAAGAAAGAAAAACTAATATACATATTACATCAAGTATTTACTACTATTTTTATATAAATGGGTAGAAATCGACATTCCAATACAAATGGGTAGAAATCGACATTCCAATACAAATGGGTAGAAATCGACATTCCAATACAAATGGGTAGAAATCGACACCCAATACCAATGGGTAGAAATCGACATTCCAATACAAATGGGTAGAAATCGACACCCAATACCAATGGGTAGAAATCGACATTCCAATACAAATAGGCAGAAATCGACATTCCAATGCAAATGGGTAGAAACTGACATTCCAATGCAAATGGGTAGAAATCGACATTCCAATGCAAATGGGTAGAAACTGATATTCCAATACAAATGGGCAGAAATCGACATTCCATTACAAATGGGTAGAAATTGACATTCCAATACAAATAGGCATAAATAGACATTCCAATACAAACTGCATTTTGCCACTAACCGTAAAAGCAGTTTGACAGCGCAGTAAACAACGGTTCGAAACATCATTTCTGTTCTTGTTTAATGACGAAAGAATGATACTACGCCAGTGCTACAGATGCATTATTCAGTGCTCAATTTTCAATCAAATTATCAAATGTTCTAACAAAAACAGGGTTAAATCAAGAAAAATGTCTTCTCGCAAGTATCAAAAACAAGTTTCATCTATATTTCTTTCAGAGTTTTCCCAGTTGTCACATGATAAACATAATAATTCCAATCATGGGTATCAACAAATTTATATTTAAAATTGAAAAGCAAAATGATCAAGCACTTTATAAAGTGCGGTAAGGACGTTTTAACATTTATGACAATGTTTCATATGATTTTAGCAGTTTTTACAATGCAAGTTAGTGTCCTTAATATCAGCAAAGAAATTAAAACCCCATTGTTCATCTGTTCTCCTTCTTTTTTCTTTAATTGAATTTAACTTTAGTTTAAATCCATAATATTCTATTTTGTTGTACACCATCTTACTATTTAATCATTATCCAGCACAGATGATTACGGATACACAATTAATAAAACCTTTGACTAGCTCCGGAATCAGCGGACTAGTCCTTCTTATCCCATCGAAGCACGATATTAAGCTTACAAAGCGCATTGACACCTTTAAGGTTTTTTTTAATATCAGCTAAATAATGACAATACATCTAGTTTTATCTGACTGACCGCTGCAATAGATGATATGCTTACTAATCCTGGTTAATTTCAAGCAGAACTTGAAGCGGGTCTAGTGTATATATGAAACACTGAAACGGCAGCATGTAAAACCCAACTATGTAAATGCAGACTGTTCAGTCATTTATATCCAAGGTACGTTTTAGTTACTCTGAATGATGTTCTCATGAATTTTTTAAGAATTCGGATCTCTCTACGCTACATTAATAGCTACGTGGAAAGCGACATTTGATATGTACCAGAAAGCTACATTTGATATGTATTAATCTCTGCCATTTCTTTTTTTAAATCATTGCATATACAATTTATTTTGAATGAATACTTGAAAAAAATCTCAACCCAAGAAATTACGCGACTTTTTCTTTCGAAATGAGCACAATTGTTTCATTTTTGTCTTATATATATATATATATAAATATATATATATATATATATATATATATATATATATATATATATATATATATATATATATATATATATATATATATATATATATATATCGATCACTGCGACTGTTTTTAGTAATGGAAGATAGCGATATTTGGTGGAATATAAATTAGCCAAAGAGGATAAACAATAAACAATACATATCTTATTTTGATAAATGTTAAACAAAAGCAGATGCTGTCAACTTTCGCTTAAAGAAAATCATTTTCAAACGGTCTTGATTTTGACTGTGCTTCTAGCAAATTAATTACTTAGCAGTGAATTGCCCTCGAAAACATCATTTCGATTTATGGATGTTTTCATTGATTTCAAAATTGATGACCAAAATAATTGTTTTCCATTCTCTTCATCGCTCCACGTAATTACATTTTCCTGTGCCAATAAAACGCGTATGGACTTGGTAACGTGACGTATCTGCAGGTCGCCAAGGATAATAGGTATCATCCAATTAGGGCCAGTATGGACAGCGCGACCCTGGGCCACCTGTAATTGATATAGACACCATGGACACGACATGAAGTTGGAGGATATGACCAAAAGTACTTTTCTACTGTCGTACATATTATTGATGATCGAATCACACTTCGCAACCCCTGGATCTTCGGATTTATCTCTAATATAGAGTTTGAGCCCTTTTTCCTGCCCAAGTTCTCTCCAAAGTTCATTCCGGACCCATGATGCGTCTTTGTCAGAATAAGCAACGTAGAGGTCATATTGGAAGTCTGTGTCTGTCAATATAGTGTATTTCTTCCTTCGCATTGAAATAATATGCAGGAGATATCTAATATTCCACCGTTGAATATAAACTACTGTTACACTTGCAAGGACCAAAACAACAGCGCACGATGTTATTATGATATTCGTAAGCACGTGACCCCAAGGTCTGCAGTTTTCATCCGTTGGGTTGTAGCTCTTTAGCAATGTCCCTTGCAGAAGAGAAGGAGTTGCACACAGATAATAGTTTGGATAGTTGGATAAAATATCTGGCTTTTGACGCAGAATGTTATTAATCCATTTTCTAAACCACAGATTTTCACAGCTGCAGTCAAATGGGTTGACAGATAGATCCAATGTGGTCAAATTTTGGATAAACGATGTTGGTAAATGTCCTTCTTTGATAACACTGATCTTATTGTTTGACAATATTAGTGTACGTAGTTGGCTGACGTTAGTGAATAAACTAGGAGGCCACTCAGATATGAAATTTATACGCAGCACTAACTTTATTAAAGAAACGAGTGGTTTGAAAAAATCCACTGGAAAATACTTGAACTTCGTATTTTCTAGATTGAGATACTTCAGCTTGCTTAGTGGCGAAAGCATTGACATTAAAGATGTAACATTCATCTTGTGCATATTGTTCGAATCCAGTTGAAGGCTTTCAAGATTTGGACACCACCGGAAAAGATTAGCGTAGTCAAAGTTATCATTTTTAAACTTAATTCCGCATTTACTTAGGGACAGGGCTTTTAAGTTAGAATTGTTGAAAGCAAAGCTTGAAATTTTCGTTAGTTTCAGAGAGTTCAAATACATTTCCATAAGTTTTCTTAACTGAGAAAATATGTTGTCATCCAAAAATACAATTTTGTTCTCCTGTAATTGTAGCCACTTTAAGGAAGTCAAGCAAAAAAGAGATCCCTTGTACAGAGCGTCGATCTCGTTGTTATTTAAATTTAAACTTCTAATCCTTGGAAATTTGCTGGTTCCATTCAGACAAAACCTTGGCACCTCAGACAACTTGTTAGAACTTAACGTCAGAGTTTTCAAAGCAGTTAAACCAAACAATTCAAGAAAGCCAATCCTGTTATTTGACAAATCCAACTGTATCAAACTTTTCATATGTTGGAGTGCCTTGTCATTTATCTTACTAAAATTGTTATTTTGAAGTTGGATTCCTTTTAGCGGTGATTTCTCAATACCTTGGAAGAACGTCAAATTAACATCGTCCCCCATGTTAATTTCGTTCAGATATAGATATTGTATGCCTACTGTTCTTAATGATGAAGACAACTGAGCTTTGTTTATGCCCCTATTTCCGGTAAGATTTAGGTTTTTAAGTGTCGAATTAAAGTTGTAGAATGCATCGGACGTTACGTTTTGTATCTCACACATTGAAAATTGAAGCGTGCTAAGTTTCAGCTTTGTTATATTTGAAAAGGTCTCTCTACTTATCGAAGGTAAATAGTTTTTTTCAAAAATGAGAACTTTAGTCTTAGACGGTAATGGAGGAATGAAGGATAAATTTCCTTTGCAAGTCACTGTCTTGTTCTCGCATTTGCATATAGGATCGGGACATGGGACATCGACCTCGAAACAAGTCGAAATGGCACTGACAAAAATCAAACTACACACCGAATAGAAGAAGCCGGCCATTAATGTATGATGTGGAACAATGACACTGGATATCTGAAAAAAAGAAAACAAAATTATATATATATATATATATATATATATATATATATATATATATATATATATATATATATATATATATATATATATATATCTTGTTACACGCACAAGGGTTTTCACTTGACCGAGCGGTGTCAAACCCTGGCGCGAGTCACGCTGGAAGTCATATGTTTTCCCCAAATTTCCAAAGACTTCCATACAACTTGAGTTGTAAAATGGAAAGAGAGACCTGTCTGCTATAATTAATAATCTTTGCTCTAATCAATTGGCGACCCAGAGGAGACAACTTGCACAAGAGTCCATTAACCGCACCTTAGCATGGTTTTTCTTCTTTCTCATCCTATTTCCGTACCGCAAGCCCGTCATGCCATAGAAATTCTACTAGTATTCCCTTACTAACTGGGAAATATTTAACTGCGCGACCCTAGGCCAGTCAATCCACAGAATTTCCGGCATATCACGCTCATATACATACGCCCATTTTCTACTATGGACACATAAACGGTACCTACCAAATTCCAACTTATTGATTCCATTATATTCCTTCCATAAATACTGCCATTTCAATCACATCACTTTTATACACCGCGGAATTGTAATATGGACTATGTTACAAAAAGGGACAGTCACTCGGCTTGTACCCAAATTCACTACTAACGACCCCAGCATGGTTCAAATTCACTAACACTCGGCTCTGTGATGTTTGCTAATACTAACTGGCTAACTATTTCGGGCTAGTAATATTTCCATGGCACCGAAGACCAAATTAAAAACGGGATGCTATAAAATACACATACTCCAAATTTATTACAATATATATATATATATATATATATATATATATATATATATATATATATATATATATATATATATATATATATATATATATATATAATGTTGAACGTAGGAAGCAAATACGTGTAATTCCTAACTTCTTTGATTCTCATTCCTGCCTTTACATTTACAGTACGTTATCGTATAATGAAGTTAGATTCGTCCTGCCTTAGAATTTACAATACGATATCATGTATGGGCGTTAGATTCTGAAAGCAATTCGTGTGAGTTTATATTTAATTAGACGTATTTGTCTGTTAGTTCATCGTGATATTTTTCATTTTCGAAACGTTTGAAGCTTCATGTAATATTTGTGAGCTGGAAGTGGACAGTAACAACTACATACAATTAAAGATTCGTATTGTGTTGCAAATGTCTCTAAAATAATATACAATTTACATTAAACAGTGGGGAAAAAGCGATTATTGAAAATACCATTTACACTCCTGAAAGAGCTGTACCTATATAAGCATACTGTCTATTGGACTTCGTGGGTTGAAAACAACAGACATTGATACTCGTTTACCGAATCCAATTACAACGCCCAATTAAAGTTTCTTCTGATCCTAAAGGTATGTGTACCTACCCTCTTTTCACAAGACGTTCATTTTGTCCTGGAATTAAGATCTTGTTAACGCATTTACTGGCATATAGTATAAAACATTTTCTCATTTTCTTCCGACTGTTAGTCGTACCGGTTTTCATTGATTTAACCGGTAGCATTCAATAGTACAAATACAATGGAACTATATTATGTAACTCGGTACAATTTAATGATGTCATGCGTGTAATTTATATCATCAAAAATCTTAAAGAGATGAATAATCCAATAATGAAATATTTTTGAGAACACAAAACTGGACATGATCCTGCTGGAATATATTGCAATGTCTCTAATCAGTTGACAATTCTGACTTTTTGACCATGTGGCACAATACAAAGGTTTCTCGATAATGCACTCATCATTCAATACATTGAACCTTTTCTTTATTTTTATAACAAAGAAGCTGACAATTACAACCAAAGAAAACTCACGTGTCAAGTAAATTAGACTTTGATAGAATAAATTAAATGAAACAAATCAAAACACAAATACCTTTCAGATGGGCAAGATAAATTACAAGCGTTACCGCATGCTACGATGTGTTGATTCAGAAAGAAAAAAATGGTTTAGGGTTATTTCTCTTCGATATTTGTCTTCTTTAAATTTACGGAACATGCGTGCTATAAATGATCGGCACAAGAACTAATAGACGATATAATGATATTCAAATATGTGCGGGGGGTGGGTGCGCGCGCGTGTATGTGTGCGCATGTGTGTGTGTGTGTGTGTGTGTGTGTGTGTGTGTGTGTGTGTGCGTGTGTGTGGTGCGATTACTTGTATTGTGTTACTGTATAATAAATGGAAATGTCAGACAAATCGCTAAATAATGGTATCAGATATGTTCACTTTTAATATGAAGCGGACAAATTAATATATGTTAGAGGGTGTGTTTGTCGACATTAGCTCCATATGGCTTCAAAGTAGTATGCGTTAAATTTAGTGCTCCTTTTGTCAAGCATATCTAAGGTCCACTTGAGAATTGTGCACACTGTTCCGAGTTCGGTAATATTTTGTAAACAACGTAGTGACCGTGGCAAAAAAGAAGTTTATACTTAGCTTCAAAAGATTTTAAACAAACAATCTATAAACTTGGAGATAAGGATTGTTTACCTTTTTGGACTTGCTATAACCCAAAATTTATAGTTATGTATAGTTATGGCCGATTATGAATATAATGATATATTTATAATACATAAGCTACCCTTCGTCCGCACATTTAGGTCACTTTTCACTATTGTGATTGAGCATCAGTTTTTCAGGAAGCACAATTCTGGTTAAATTATAAAATAGCACGGCGTTTTTGGCTCTCACAATATACCGTGGTGCATTCCATCGTTGCCTTACTTTAATTGACACGTGGTAACATAAGATCAATGTAAACAAAACGGTAATTAAGAATGTTAACATGGAGTATAAACAGTACCGAACGACTATCAAATAAATACGATATAAACGAGTCGTTAAAAATGTTTAAATAAGTAACAGTCTCGTCAATCTGCTTTTTTGTGGATTATAAAATGTTAGACTGATCACTAATACGTGTATCAATTATCCAGTCATACTTATTCTCACGTTTTAAATCATTATTCAGTCATGCTTTATTCTCACTTTTTAAATCATTATTCAGTCATGCTTTGTTCTCACTTTTTAAATCATTATTCAGTCATGCTTTATTCTCACTTTTAAATGATTATTCCTCTTGTTTTTATATATCTCCTTGTTTACGTTGCTACTTACCTAACCATAAGGACTCTGCTGGAGAAAATAGAGTGAAGCAATCGGGAAAACTGATGAATTAGCTTCCGTATTTTAAATAGACAACCCGCTCCTGCGTATTAATTCAATGCAGAGTCATGATTGGTTTCTTTTAATAATTTGCACTACAGCCGGGGACTAGTTTGTTTGACAAATTTTGCATGGTTGCGTCCGCAGAAGATCCATTAATACAAATTCAAGAACTATTTTATTATAACAATGAACATAATGTTCTTAAACTTTTATCGTACACAGTTACTATAATTTCACAAACTATATTTAGACACATTGACTAATACTTCCCAAACAATAGTATTGCATAAACGTAATGATTTTAAAAAATAGGAATCACATACAAATCTCACATATGTGTTAGAACTGTTTGTTCTCTATCTTATATTTGTTCTCTTTTGAATATATACCTCTCCAAAAGAAGTGATCATTAGTTACCATAATTTGTTAAGTGTTCTGTTTGTCATGCTTTTCTTATTTTATTTTTAAAAACTTACACCCTAACAAATTGTAAATCAGTAAATCGTTGGATGAAATAAAATCTTGAATTGACAAGCTTGTACATATCAGGTATCTCAGCTTTAACATTATTTTGGCAAAGCAATGTGTCAGGGTAAAATATTCTAGCATTAGATTTACCGTTCTTCAGGGGAAAAAAAACACGAGAGCAGGACTGTTTCAACAAAAAAGCGAGTGATATAGCACTTTTTGAACCTGCCTATGGTTAACTCTGAATTTAAAACCAAAACACACGTTCGGAAAAATGTAACAATATTCGACCTATTTTTTTTTTCAGTTTGGACTGTCGATAGAACAAGGCACCTCTTGGTGCTGCCCCGCCCTTATATTAGTGAAACCTTCGCAACATTTTTGGTAGCGAATGCTGCGAAACACAGGACATCTTTTAAATTTGGGATATATTTGCATATGTTAAGTAGTCAGTCGACAATAAATAACACACTATATGTTTTATGAAACTGATGAATGAATGAAAACAATCAACATATCTCACACATAATGTATGATTTCTTAATTACCTTGGTCCTATAATACCGCAAAAAAAACAGAACCAACATTGGTGTGTTAGTTAGCTTTCCTTCTGTGTGGATCGTAGATATGGGTGTTCTTTTTAGATGCCCATCTGTGTGGATAGTATATTTAGCGTATGTTTTTGGTTTCCTTCTGTGTGGATAGTAGATTTGAGGTTAATACATTTTTGTGGATAGTAGCTATCTGGTTAGTATGTTTTTTGTACGTTTGTGTGGACAGTCGATTTAGCTGTTTTCTTTAGCTGCCCTTGTGTGTGGAGAGTACATTTAGTATGTGTTTTTAGCTTCCCTTCTATCTGGATGGTATATTTGTTGATGGTTTCTTTCTCCTCTTCACGTGTATGGATAGTATATTTGGTGTTTGTATGAAAAGAGAACAAACCCAATGTCCCTTTCCAGGTCCATTCATATAAAAGATATTTATTCTCTTTGCGATATATGAGTATATCTGTTTGTTTCTTTGCTCATCCTTCCAACCAAGCGTTGTTTTATTGATATAGAGTATGAACTAGCTGAACCCGCTATCCGCCACTCGCTGATCTAGCTGAACTTACCCGCTGTCAATGTTTGCTGTTTGGTCCAATTCAGGTTAGCTCCTTGCCACATTGATGCCAATAGCCAGCACCGTAACGTCTTCATTCCATTAGACCCTATACAATCACAAGTCTGAATCGTCATACGACCGTTTTTGACAAGAGTTCCCATTGATACTCAATCGACCCTATAAATCTTATCCTATACTAAACCAGGACTATTTTTCTTGGACTACCATATACCCAATAAAGCTTTGTCCTTTATCGTTCCAGGGTGTTTTTACCTATATGACCTCAAAGTTTTTATATCGCTCTACTTAACTACTGGCTGTACAACGAAGTTTTTAAAAACATCGGTTGAATGTACAAATATCTACTTTTGACGTCGGTGTATACCGTGAATTTGGCAGATTCCCACCTAACTCACAAAAACTGGGTACGTTAGGTAAATATTGGTTGATTATGTAAATTGTATAGAGATTACTGCATATAAGTAGTAATATATAGACAATAGATTTAATAACTATTATAATAATTATTAAAACTAATTTAATAATATCAATTGGGTTACACTACTTAAAGATACTTTAAACGGACTTGGTTTTCGTTCAGCTTGGATCTCTCCTGTTTTTGAAAATTGCTGTCTATTGCAGTAGATTACTGTTTATTCCAATATTTAAATAAAGAGTTACAGATTATTTTCTATATGACAAAAATTAAAATATTTAAATACAAAACGTGTCTATAAACATATCAAAACTTTAATTTAAAAACTTTGACAAAACTCTTAGTGTCTTCTCATAATCTGAGAACTGAAACTGGGAGATATGATGGGAAAATAATCAACAGAAGTGAAATAAATTGTATGTTTCGTGCCTATCAGTCATGATTTTGAATATGACTATTATTTTCTTTTAGTATGTCCTGTGTATACTAACTTTATTGTAAACCTATTTCAAAAGTACTTCTTGAAAAATCTATCCATTCATAAAAAAAATCTATCCATTCATAAGTACATTTAATTGTTTACCTCTATTTTTATTACAATGATGTTTACTATATTAAAATACATTATGAAGCGTTTAAATTAAGGCAGATATTATAATTTGTAGAGTAATTTATTGAGAAAAGGTTGTGTATATTTGTCCATCCTTTGCGTTCCAATTCTTGACGATGACCGTTTTGAGTTTCTGTTTAATGTTATACACATAACATTTGATAGTCTCACAACATTCGTAATATTTATGATATAAGCATGTAAAAGTTTGATAATAACAAAGTATCAACTGTCAACTGTTTTGCTCTTCAATAGGGTATTTGGATGAAAATTGGAACCTCTTTGGAGTTTCCAATCTCACATATGTGTTAGAACTGTTTGCTTGCTCTCTGTCTCTCTCTCTCTCTCTCTCTCTCTCTCTCTCTCTCTCTCTCTCTCTCTCTCATGAGATAGGAAGAAATAAAAACAACAGCAATTATGAAATGGACAAACACTCGGATAAAGGACGTAAAGTTTAAAAATGATGATACATCAAACTTGGCATATATTGATCAGTAGCAGACGGCGTTTATGAGTAAGGACAAAAACAAAATTCTAGAATTATACAGCTTTGTTTCATTATTTCAGATAATCATTATGAAATAACGCAGTAATGGAATGCTTAATTGACACACAGACACAGATTCGGCAGACCTAATACATGTATAGTTTCATGAGTAAATTAGTATATAGAACTCGATCAAACACAACATATATGATAAGCTGTATCGATCTGACGCAGTGCAGCCATGGTTTAATTTGGTAAACTTCATTTTCTTAAATGTATTTAGGTACATGGCATTATTATTGCAGCCATGGTTTAATTTGGTACACTTGATATTTGTAATTATTTATTTACAAGGCATCAGTTTCACGCCATGTATGTGTCATTCTGATACATCGGTTTTACATTGTCTATGTCGCACTTTGGTAAAAATGATATCAGTTTCATATTCGTCACGTGGTCAGGAAGAGGTATTGTCTCAATAATCAAATCAGTTAGTGTCATTGTTTGAGTGCTAAAGCAAAAGGAAAGAAAAAAATATTAAGTAATGTATTTAGCAACATAATAGAGTAAGTCTGAAATTAATCGTCTCGAAAGCGATCCAGCCTTGAAAAATAAACCTAAAGAATACAATCCATTTTTGTATGCATTTCAGTTATCTTCTAGAGAGATAAGCTTTCGACTTCGGAAACGAAATGCATACTTTCTTAAAGTCTAACTGTAAAGGAAAAATAAGATCAAAATAACATTGTCATCGCTGCTGCATTTAAAGTGTAAAATGAATCAGTCTAACATTTTAAAGTGTAAAAGTTACAAGTGTAAATTCTATAGACATATTTCACATCTGCAAAATACTTAAATAATTGTAGACATACAAAACATTTTCCGTCTTCTACCGCTTTCGAAAAAAAAAGAAATCAAGTGGCCACTACCACTCCCAAAAAGGAGTCACCAAAAATAAGTAATCCTGAAACGTGTGCCCTCCTCCAATTTAGAAAATTAGACGGGTTTTTTGGGGGGTCATGTTTAGGCATTGGTCCATGTTGATGACTCTGAACATAGATGAAGAGAATTAACAAAGTATTCACATCATGGAATGCAAAATAAAAATTAAATATTTCCTTACGATATAAACATAAAGCACAAGTACCAGCATGTTTTCAATTTAAATGGAAACTACGTCATTTTCAGACGATATTGATTTTGAATGCTCTTCCATCAAATTAGTTTACTACTAGTGAACCGTCCTCGGTGGCATTATTTAGTTTCACAGATGTTTCGATTCATCCGAGGACTTTTGACCAAAACAATAAAATTCCGGTTCCGTCCTCGCTCCACGTTATTGCATTTTCATGTGTCAATAGCACGTGCATGGACTTAATCACGTGACGTATTTGCAGATATCCAAGAATAACAGGGATCATCCAGTCTTGTGAACTGCGCGCCCTCGAGCGATATGTAGTTGATATAGACACCATGGAGACACAACATGAAGTTGGAGGATATGAGCCAAACAACTTTTCCATTAAGTTGGAGGATATGACCAAAAGTATTCTTTAACTGTCGTATATATTATTGATGATCGAATCACACTTCGAAACCCCTGGATCTTCGGATTTATCTCTAATATAGAGTTAAAATTTAGCGCTCTTTCCTGCCCAAGTTCTCTCCAAAGTTCATTTCGGACCCATGATGCGTCTCTGTCGGACTAAGTAGCGTAGAGGTCATATTGAAAGTCTGTGTCTGTCAGAATAGTGTATTTGTTCCTTCGGATAGAAATCGTATACAGTAAATATCGAATATTCCACCTCTGAATATAAACTACTGCTACACATGCAAAACAGAAAAATGGCGCTTGATGTTTTATTAATATACATAAGTCAATGACTCCAAAGTCTGCAGACTTCATCAGTACTGTTTTACGTCATCATCAGTGTTTCATGCAGACGGGAAGGTTTTGCACACTGGTAAAAGATTAGGATATTTGTAGAACTTATTTGTCTTGTGGCGCTGTATGTTATTCATCCATTTTCAAAGCCACAGACTTTCACAGCTGCAGTCAAACGAGTTAAGTGATAGAGCCAATGTGGGATAATTTTCCATAAGAAATGAAGACAAATATTCTTCTTTGATAACGTTTCTCTTATAGTTTGTCATTATTAGCTTCTGTAGCTTGCACACGTTCCTGAATAATGTAGGAGGTCATTCAGATATCCAAATTTGAACTTAGATATAACTTTCTAAGAGAAACAAGTGCTTTAAGTTTCTTCGATTCGAGATTGATCTGCGTCAGCATGTTTATCGGTGAAAGCATTGACAGTAAAGAAGTGATATTCATCAAGAGCATGGTGTTCTAACCGAAATGAAGGTCGTAAAGGCTTGGACAAAGTCAAAGCTATCAGTTGCTAATAGTACAGTGTTTTAGAGACAATATGTTCAGGTTGCAATTTTTAAAAGAAAAGCGAGAAATGTTCGTAACCTTTAAAGAGTCTAAATGCAATCGGTTAAGACATTTTAATTGAGAAAATACTTCGTCATCCAAAGATTTAATCCTGTTCTACTATAGATGCAGAGACTTAAAGGAAGTCAAGCAAGCCTTGAGCAAAACATCGATTACGTTGTTATCTAAACATAATTCTTTCATTTTTTTTTAATTTTGCTGGTCAATTTCCCAAACAATTCGGGCACCTTAGACAAGATATTATTACTTCAGTTCAGAGTTGTCATATGAACTAAGTCAAACAATTCAATAAAGACAATGCTGTTTTTTGACAAATCCTTACATGGTCAATTGAGTTGTTAATTGTATTAATTGTATTAAATGCAGATTTATCAGCATTCTGCACTTGTCGAGATAACAACATGGGGCAAGTAAACCACTCATCCACTCCTCGATTATGATTATTGTAAAAACAGGCTTCATGTGCTTAGATTTTGTTTGGTGTACTGCACCATTACAGTGATTTAATAACTGATAAAAAAGGCAGTGGGCAGCTGCAGATACTGTATCTCCTCGGGAAATATACGCACCTGCCATTACACACGAATATCCTGCTGACTTTCAGGTCGGCTTTGGTTAACCAAAGGCTAATGGAGTAAATCCTAAAAGAAAATCCGGAGTTGACACACTAAGGCAGTTCGACGATGTACTACATCCCCTTCTGGTAACACCTTGGTCTGAAGAAGGATGGGCTCCGCCAGGCAATTTTTACCCAAGCCACACTGAAAAAGCAGAACAAATCTGAAGTTACTATACAGGATCGGTCGTCGACCGGAACAAAAAGGACCACGCCTGCCAATGTCCACCAGGACGGAGGTGACAAGTGTGCTACCGGTAATTTGCATAAAATCAGAGCGAGACACAACATCGCCATCAAGACGTGGAACATTAGAACTTTGGCGCTATTTGGAATACTCCAAGAGTTGACACATGAGATGGAACACTTCACATGGCACATTCTGGGACTGTGTGAAGTCAGATGGAAAACCTTAGGAGAAAATCAAACTAAAGATGGGCATATATTCTACTATAATGGAGAGTAATACAAGTCTATAAAAGGATTAGGCTTCCTTGTAAACAAAGCCACCAAGGAATATGTGTATGAATGTCACCCCATATCTAGCATAATCTTTTCCATTCGTCTAGAAGACCTCACCAGAAAGGAGCAACCAAGAGTCAGTACCATACAAGACGAAAATGGCAAAATCCTCACGGAAGCAAGTGACATTGCAAAAAGATGGACCGAGTATTGTAGAGAACTCGACAACCATTCGTCCACCACAGGTGCTTGAATTTATAAACTCTACATATGATCATAATTTCTCTATTCTCAAAAAAGGGGTGGAGTCAACAATAAAAACAGTGAAGAATGGGTAGGCAGCTGGAGTAGATAACATCCAAGCTGAACTTATCAAGAATGTGGGGGAGGTGATCAGTGATAGATCTTCTAACAAAAATCTGCAACAAGATCTGGCAGACAGGTGAATGGCGAAGACAGTGGATCCAGTCAATGATTATAACACTCCCCAAAAAGGCAATCTTCAGCTGTGCCAAAATTCCAGAACTATTAGTTTGATCAGCCATGCTAGCAAGGTGATGCTGACGATCAGCTTGAACAGACTGAAACCACAAGCACAAGAAATAATAGCTGAAAAACAGACAGGGCTCCGGAGTGGAAGGAGCACAAAAGAACAAATATTCAATCTCAGGGTTCTGTTTTGAAAAGTACACGCAACATCAACGAAACATATATCATGTGTTAATAGATTTTATAAATGCTTTTGACATAATCTGACATGAGGCATTGTGGGCAACAATGAAGAAGTACATCATGGGTCAAAAGATGACCAATACCATCAAGCAGGTATACGCCAATGCTACCAATGCAGGAATTGCTCAAGGTTCTGTGGGGGACTGGTTCAAGACAACAGTTGGAGTACGTCAAGGCTGTTTGATGTCACCCTCGCTTTTCAACATCTACTTAGAGCACATCATGAGCGAAGCCAAGGAAAACATTGGAGTACGCAACATCACCGATCTACGCGTTGCAGACGACATTGATGGACTGACAGGCAGTGAAGAAAAGCTTGCCACCCTAGTGAAGACCCTGGATGAAACATCTTCAAACTTTGACTTGGAGATAAGCGCCGAGAAGACAAAGATGATGACAAACAAATCTCACAAATCTCAGCCAAGATTAAAGTCAGACAACAGGAACCAAGATACAGTGGGCCAGTTCAAAATATTTTGGTTCCATAATCACCGAAGAAGGATCAAGAGCAGAAATTTTGTCACGAGCAGCACAAACAACGGCAGCTATCTCAAAGCTAAGACCGATCTGGAGAGATAAGAATTTATGTCTGAAAACTAAAATCAAACTATTGAGAACACTAGTCGTCTAAGCCTTATTGTATTCATGTGAGGCCTGCACCCTGACAGCAGAATTACAACGAACAATCCAGGCACTTGAATTGAAATAATACAAAACCATCCTTGGCATCTCTCACATGAACCACATCACAAATGAAGAAGTGCCTAACACTATCAGGCACAAAGTAGGCCATTATGAAAACCTCATCGCCACAGTCAAAAAGTGAAAGCTAAAATGGTATGGACATGTCACTAGAGCCAAAAGTCTTTCCACAACAGTACTGTAGGGCACCGTCTATTGTGGCAGAAGGAGAGGGAGACCGAGAACAATGTGAACTGACAACATCACAGAATGAACCAGGAAAAGTTTTGCAGAGAGACAGTCATTGGCACATGATCGAAACAAGTGAAGAAAACTGGTCAGATGTTCATCAGAATAGTGCCTCAACGACCACACTAGGTTTAAAGAATGATGATGAAGATGATGATGATGATGATGATGATGATAAACTCTTTCAGATATATGAAACATTAGAGTAACTTGTCGCTTATATGGTGAAAGCTTGTTTCGAAGTTCAATTTTGTTTCCCTTGGGATTTCTGAATACCCTCGAGGAAATGAGGATACATATGTTCTCCCATGTTAATTTGGTTCAGGATGATGTATTTTATTCCATTTATTTTCCTCAATGATGAAGACAACTTTTGTGTGCTGCTTATTCGATTATTTCCTGTCAGATTTAATATTTTTAATCAATGTCGAGAGTTATACAGCGCATCAGGTGTGATATTTTTATAATATACATTGAAAACTGAAGCTTGACTAGTTTGAGATTTGTTATATTTGAAAATGTGTTTCTATTTATCAAAGGTAAATAATTGTTTTCAAAAATGAGAACTACGATATATTTCCTTTGCCCGTCGCTGTCCATTTCACGCATTCGCACATTGGATCAGGACATGGGACATCGGCCTTGAAAAACGTCCGAATAGCACTGACAAAAATCAAAATACATACCAAATACATAAAGCCGAATCGGATTTATGACCTTGAACAAACAAAGGAGATCTGAAAGTAAAGGAAAATATCTCTCGATTTAATATACCATGTAAATGGGATGAAATTCCCAAAACGTTTTCTTCGTGTCCTGCTTTCTGTGTTTACAATACATCATCATATATGGGCGCAAGATTCGAAAATCAGTTTGTGTTCTTTACTTTTGCATTTGATAAATATGATTGTATATTAGTTCATCATGGTGTGTTTGCAATTTAAAAACGTCTGAAGCTCCATGCAAATTTCGTATACTGGTAACAGACATGTGGAATTTTGAAGCATTACATGTTTTACGGAGCTCTGAAAGGATATACAATATGAACGAAAAGGTGGGGAAAACCAACATAGGGAGTAACATCCTGAATGAGTTTTACTATGCAGGCATACTATGTATTGGACGTCATAGGTTAAAAATTAACAAACATAGGACTCTCGCTAGCTGAATCCTGACTTTTTTCTTTACAATGAAAACAACCAATGTTGTTGGGCCATGAAACAATTATTAACTCCTAAGTACTTGTACTTACCATTGTACTTACCATTGTACTTACCATTGTACTTAGCATTGTACTTACCATTGTACTTACCATTGTACTTACCATTGTACTTACCGTTGTACTTACCATTGTACTTACCATTGTACTTACCATTGTACTTACCATTGTACTTACCGTTGTACTTACCATTGTACTTACCATTGTACTTACCATTGTACTTACCATTGTACTTACCATTGTACTTACCATTGTACTTACCATTGTTCATTTTGACTCTGGTTTTCATCTATTTTTTTTTACACAATCGTTTCATAAAATATACACTGACCGTGATGCACAAGTTGTCATTGTGTCATACGTACGTACGTGCGTGCGTGCGTGCTTACATGCATACATACGTACGCACGTACGTACGTACGTACATACATACATACATACATACATACATACATACATACATACATACATACATACATACATACATACATACATACATACGTTTGATGTCTGCGTGTGTGTCTGTGCACACAAAAATGAGCTTTAACATTAAGTGAATCCATCAGTTGTTTTGGAAACCTAGCCATATGGACAAATCAGGAATCCCAGCGTGCGTAAGATTTAGCAATCATTGAGATTTAGCAATCACAGTACACATAGGGTTGGTCGGTTTTGCAGAGAGAAGTTCTATATAATATAAACCTACATCATTTTTCTCAATCGTTTCATTTGTCTTTGTTACCATTGTTATTTTCATCATTCTCAAAAATGGCAGCAGTCAGAAATTTGTGATCAAATAATAAATGGAAACATGCATAATATAATCGCATCACAATAAGTATTTCCAGAAAAATGTTGTTCTAGTCTTTCTTTAGAATATGTTTTCCTCTCTCATTTTGGTGGTAATAAAAGAGTTATATTTATGGATGTTTGGTAGGGATTTAGAGTTAATTGTTTATTCTTGAGAATATGAGCTCATATGAGTATGTGTGTATTTCGACGACAATGCACATTGAGTAATAAGGTCTTGGTGATGATCTGGAAGTGATATATGTGTTATGTTTATATGCTGCTATGTTTACAGTGACTGCAGACTCTCAATATTTTTATTTTTCAAAAAATGCAAGTGAACTTTTGACAATATCTTGACCGTCAAGTCATCTTTGAAGGTATTTTAGATTAACATATGATTTATATTAATTGACACAGTGGAAATGACAGTACTGAGAAATACATGTAGAGAACATATAGTAAAATTTATTGTGTTGTACTCTTGTCTGAGTTGTATTTATTAAAATTTAAATTGCTATAAAATTATTTTTAATGATAGGCACGTGAAATTTGAAATATGTTATATATTGACTTTGAAAACATAAACAAAATCTAAATAAAAATTAATTTTTATTTTACAAATTGAAATGAAATATTTTAATTCTAAATTTAAAAAAAAAAATTCCGCCTAAAATGGACATATATAATGATGTTCGGAATGATATTAAATAATATCAGCAAGTTTATATTCGTACACCATCAACAAGCTGTAATGATGGATATTTCTCAAATTTCCTCAGAGAAATTATCTTCGAAAGTCAAAATGAGACCGCGCCCCGAGTGACCAATTGGTCTAAGGCGATCTCAGTTAAATATCACTGCCATCTCACCTCTGTATGCTGCGTGGGTTCGACTCTCGGATTTGGCTAATGTGGGTATGTGAGAAAGCTTGCCGGTAGCTTCTCGTGGTTCGGTGGTTCTTTCCGGGCTTTTCCGGGTTCTTCCTCCACAAATAATACTGGCCGCCACGCCATGTATAACCTATCTTGTGCTGAAAAATAACGTTAGACTCTACACCATCAAAATGAGACATTCATTTATAATATGCGAAGACAAAATTCTATTTTCTATTGGACATTCAAGCTATTTATTAGGGGTCCAAGCAATTAATTTATGTGTTTAGGGTGGAGTGATTTCCTGAGTATCTGCTTGTAAAGCCTTCAATAATTGTTTATCGACATAGTTACTGTGTATTTAGTGATAGGACTTTATACTAGAACCTACTCAACTTCTCCAAAGGGATAAAATATACTTTCCCAGGTATATTTACCCATGGATGTAAGAAAACAGCAAAATGACGTAAGTTGAATTCGATTATATTGTTCATTTTGGATAAGATATTGATTGGTGTTGTGCGGCTTCGTGGCCTAAATGATGTTCTGGGAATTCTAATGATCCATCGTGTAGCTGTCACGCTAGGATTTTAAAACTTGGAGTCAAGGACTCCCATTTTGGTAAAAATAGGAATCCCACCAGCTCAAGTTGCAGTCACATCCAAGACAATGTTGACTTTTGCCGATTATAAGAACTGTTAGTTGCCATTGAGTTTAATGTCCACATTCTTATAACACTGACATGTACAACCATGTCAACCTATTCGGCGCGTCTGGTAATTCTGAACACTATACGTCATTTCTGTAAAAAAAAGATTTAGTTTTTTTTTTGGTTAAAATTCTATTTTTGGCATTTTGAAATGCCAGAAAGAGTCCATAATAACGTATTTCATTTCCATAGCCTGATGCGTAAAATTAACATTTCTTTCCAAGTCATGCGTAGAATAGGCCGCCATATCTCGAGTCGACAAAACATAGGGGTGATATCCCATTGGTCCAAACTTAGTATTATTTTGAATAAAATATTATGGTGACAATTGCCACTTTTCAATTGGTAAGCATTGCAGAATTTTATTTTCGTCAATTGAATTCGGTATGGGTTTTGCGCTAAGTTTGGTGACCTTAGATGCGCAGAATAGCATGACAGCGGAGTAAACTTTTATTCGACTTCAGGGTGAGACTGAATTTCGTTATATATCTTATATATGTTATATATCTTTTCAGGTCTAGCCTGTTATCTGGAACAAAGCGTTAGAGTTGGATTAGCTTGTAAGCTCGAATGTAGACCGATGGTGATAGCAAGATTTCATATGTAATCACAATACAGTGTATTGCCACAAGTAACCACAATTAGTTCTTTTCACCACACTGATACATGGCACCTCAAAGACATGAGAGAGATTATCACCATTGTTCAGTAAGGTAGCGCCAGCTTAGAAACTGTATTTTCCTATCCCGTTGTCGCTTTTTGTAGTTATCGACATTGAAATGGAATGCATTGTTACTATAAAACTTGGCAGTGGTTTCGTCAGACGTTCAAATTTTAGTGCGCTATTAGTTATACAAACAACTGATTAAGTACCTGATACAATAAATGTGGAACGTAGCACCTGTCATTATTTCTTTAGTGTGTACACTTATATGCACCTGGACATACATATTTCGGTTTGCTGCCAAAATCACTATGATCTATGTTGCTTCACTACGACTGGGAAAAATATTATCAGTTATACAGTTCCAAACTACCATCTGTTATAAATGTTTTTTTTAAATTTCCATTAAACTTCATTTGATCAGTATTTTAAAATTTCAGACATATTTTCAGAACGGCCTTATCTTGTATTACAATTAGCGCTTTACAGCATTGAAATATTCCCAAAAATTAAGGAAGATAAAGCAAATTTAGTTTTGGTTTCTCAAGAGCACATGGACGAAAACGTGCACACTGTGGAACACCACCACTACAAATTTTCTGACAGGTGTAACATCTCTGCAATGAAATTCAAAAAGACTTCATGTATAAAGTTCAAAAAAGTGTGGCATGCAAATATAAAAGTTTGACTAAAATTGGCCTTAGAAAATTGGGCCTTATAGGCATCGCATCACAATTAGTATTTCCAGAATGTAGTTCAAGTTTATGCTTAGAACAGTTTCTCCTCTCTCATTTTGGTCGAGATAGAAAAGTTATTTTTTGGATGTTCGGTAGTAATTTAAAGGTATTTTTTTCTTCTTGAGAATATGAGCTCAGAGATTGGTTGTCTGTCTGTCTTTCAGCGACAGTGCAAAGTAGGTAATAAACCTTTGATGATGATCCGGAAGTGAAATCTGTGTTCTGTCTACATGGTGCTCTATTTACAGTGCAGCTTCTAAAAATATGCTGGTGAACCTTTGACAAGATCTTCACCGTCAAGTTATCATTGAAGGTATTTTAGATTAACAAATGATCTGCATTGATTGTCACGCAGTATAAATAACAATACTGAGAAATAAATGCAGAGAACATATAGTAAAGTTAATTCTGGTCTATATCCTAATAAGGACAGGAAGCCACAGGAAGTGACACATGCGCCATTTGAATGTTCAATAATAATGGTTTGTTTAGCCATTATAAGGCGTACACCATGCAAAGCAAAAACACAAACAAGTATGCGTATTATCACAACTCTTGGAGTTAAATCTTTATTCAAGTAGACATTACTCAGCATTCTGATTCGGTTATTATCCAGATTAGTTTATAAAAAATGAAAATGCAAGATGAAAACGGAAATACATTTGTTTGTTCGTTTATTCGTTCATGCACACAACGTCGAATCCACCTCGTTACATAACTGCTTCTTTGGTCTACTGGCTAAAGCGTCCGCCGGGGGAGCGGGAGGTCGTGGGTTCGATCCCCAAGCGAGTCATACCAAAGACTTACAAGAATGGTACTAATAGCTGCCTCGCTTGGCGCTCAGCATTAAGAGGTTAGTGTTAGGACTGGTCGGCCTGGTGTCAGGATCATGTGACTAGGTGGGAAAGCAATGTTAAAATACTAATCAAACAAACAAACAAAACCTCTTCATATATTCAGTTCAGAGTGAGAAATAGATGGGTGTGCTCTCTCTCTCTCTCTCTCTCTCTCTCTCTCTCTCTCTCTCTCTCTCTCTCTCTCTCTCTCTCTCTCTCGTGTCGATTGCAATGATTGTGTGAAAGTAAGTAGTCAATGTTCGCAGGGAACTACCGGTAGAGGTGATATTATAGGTCATTACCAATAGCAACATTCACTGGTAATTAGAAGTTTGAATATACCTCATTAGAAATAAATATCCTTCAACTGAATAATAAAAAATGTCTACTTAGGTACAAGACGGTAAGACAAAATTATGCCAATACGTTAGTGTAGATAAGTGATACACTGTACAATATAGGCACTAAATCGAAAATAGAAGACAATTTTGTCAAATAAGGACCTCAACTTCACATGTTAATAACCGTTATTGCAAGTTACCAAACGTTAGGACTCTCAATCCATTTCAAATATTGAATAGGAATGTTGCACAAACTAAATACGGCATTGGTTTACAACACAAACCAGTCGTTATTGTTATCCTCTTCATGAAATATAACAATTAAATTAGAGCAAAAATAATTATATCGTTATATGACAAAATAAATTGCCATCACTGATCTTACTGTATTAGCATTAAACCAAGTGTTCTGGGTAATGGAGACAAAAAAAACTGTCATAATTGATAGGAAACCTTTGATAAATATCATTCCCACTTATAAAACTATCGCCTTCATAGTACCATTAAACAGAATACTATATATATTTATTTAACGCATACGTTTACCTACGTTTACAAACTATAGCAATTGCTTTAAATTCTAATGGAAACTATTTTATGAACCTGAAAGAACAAATGTTTTCATGGTGTTTATATTACTTGAATGAAACAAATTTTAGTCGTTTTGAAACATCGTTTCTTTTCATCGCCTTTACGATATCAAGTTTGAACGTAGACATAAAAAAAAATATTGTCCATGAATCATATTGGGTATACATATATTAGAGAACTCTAAATTTGTCCCCTACTGAGAATCAAAACTGGGTCTCCTCCAATGTTCTACCTATGGTCAGCGGGTGGTGAACAAAACTGGACAGACTTGTTAAGTTTCGTATATAGGCAACATAAAATTTACAGCAAATGCAAATTCAGGTGGCGGGAATTACCCTTGATTTTCCCTCTCAATGACGTCATTGTCTAAGGTGCGCGGCTACGCATCTCGTTATAAAATGCCGCGCAGCAGTTTCAAAATTCGGCGCACAAGTTTTGGTAGCAACTTTATTTGCCGCCCAGCAGTTTCAAAATGCCGCGCACACAGGAAATTTTTTAAAGGGTTACCTATTCGCACAAAGATCCACGCATATATGAACTCTTTTGTAAACAAACTCCAACCCCCTTATTTCCATTAAAGAATATTATCTTGTCTTGTCTTGCATTTGTGCGTAACCAGTCAAACTCGCATGATAACCCAGTCTTTTTAATCTCAGTCATTATATATAACAGCTCACGATATAGGCGTGTTTAACATGAAGTATTGAATCTGAAAAAAATATTGACGAACGACAAAAAATTTAAAAACTGCGTTTAGAAAATACAGTCTGACATTTCATGTCTATTTATATAATTGTATACGCAATAATTTGGATACTCAGAAAAACATTGATATTTTCGACAAAAACAATACTTTGGGATGATTGAGAACTCATTCAAGAAGATACCGGATTATTAATAAATCATGAATTTTGCTATATCGATATGTTTAAGACCATTGACGCATCAACACATTCAAGATTTGAATTCGTTCGAAATACCAATATAACTCGTTCAAAATACTCTTTACTTTTTGACCTATGAAAAAACTTTCAGTCAATATAATACGTCGAAATATTATGTAAAATAAAAAATACATTCATACTCTCATTCAAAACAAATTCTACATTAATTATTTTTAAAAAAAGAAAATAAAAAGAATTGTCCTATAAAAAATTAAATATTTCGTTTAAATAAATTGAATAAATGCTAATTGTTTAGAAATAAAAGAAAAATACTCTTCTGTTGAGAGCAACACATTAGAAAGTCTTGAAAAAATGTAAATTAAGCTTTTAACATATTTAGAGTTAGACTAATATTTTCCATCTTAATCGTTCACTTGACTGCAAGTTTTCGTTGATTTTGGAGTGAAACCCCTCTGTTTGATAATGAATGGTATTAAACTGCTGTGTCTTCCAGCGAGCAAGCATGTGCATAAATGTGGACACTGTTTTTCTGAGGTTCGAGTTTAATTGTTTTCGTCAACTTTTGATGCCAGACAATTTTACCTGGTGTATACATGCACTGCACTTCAAAATGTCCAATTTGACCTAGTGCATAGATGCACTGTGCGCCCCAATGTCCAGTTTGACATGTTGCATACAGGTACTCTGCGCCACAATGTCTAAGTTTACCTAGTGTAAACAGGCACTGAGCAACCCAATCTCCAATTATACCTGTTTATACAGAAACAGCTTATAATTTGCCCGAAAAATAGATTGTTTAAATTTAAATAGATGTTGAAATGTTTCATAATAACAATATTTGTAGCTTAGAGGAGTTATTGCATTTAAATAATGTCCGTTTACAATATAAACAGGATAATGAATAAGTTGGATCTGTTAGTAGGCTCTCTCTATTCAATGGTAAAGAAAACTGTAGGAATAATGTATTAGCATCTCTTTGGAAATAATGGGTCGCAATTTAAATTTTTTGCAGAATCCATTGTTTCTCTTTTAAATATGTGTAAGTAATATATATGTCGCTTAATATTACTTTCTTGTTTTAGGAGACACGTATTCCGTCCTGCTTTATTATATCTAAAGACCACAGAGTCTACATGAAATAATTCTTATCAGCCATGTATTAAAATAAACAAACAAAAGCGTTTTATTGTTTCAGTGTCTTGAGAATATGAATATCCGATGATGTTGATCACGTGGATCGTGTACATCAAGATTTGTTTTGAAATCTGATCCTTCGATTTATTAAAGATACCTGCTTATACCGTAAGGAGGGTAAGTGATGACAGCAAAAATATTGTAATTGGTGAATCGTAACTATAAAAAACAAACTTAGAGTGTACTGGATAAAAGTTTCGGAATATTTATGTCTCTTTTTACTCACATCAATATATTCTATATCATATTGGATAGAACTTTCTCTTTAAACATCAGGACCTCCTGACCATGACACACCGTGTATAAAGAATGGACCATTTGTTTTCCGTGACTTTTGATGGAATTGCAGAGAAACTGGTGATTTTATGACCAATCTGCGTATATATTTCGGAATGATTCACACAATAAAATGAATTATTACGCATATGAATTTTTGCATGCTTTTCCTTTTACGGAGAGAAAATAAACATAATTTAAAATAATTGAGTTAGCAAAGACCCAATTTACTGTATATACTTAAACGTCAGGGGACATCTGAAAGTAAATTGTTCTCTAACTATCGCACTATATAAACAAAATAAACACATTACGTGCGCGTAAATAAAGACATGGGCGTAAATGGTTTTCTGGGTATTAGGATTCTACGGTCTTAATCTAAGTAATAGAAGAGAGTGAAACCACCAAGTTTCGTAAACAAAAATAATAAATAAAGTATTTTCCTAAAATTTGAAGTAAATATTTTAATAACCTTACATTATAATTAAATCCCAGTAGTCCTAAAAGTTGTGCCATATGTCCAAACCTATAAAGTATTCCTAACATATTCAATCGGTGTTCCGAATTAATTCAGATATTGCATGTGGGTTTATATATATCACAATGACAAAGCCCAAATATTTTTTAATGAATTGATAATAATTTACAAAATTTTGATTTAGTCTAAAGTCAAAAAGCATATTGCATTCCAATGAATAATTTCAACAGATTAATACAATCCTCTCAACTGAACACACATTGATTCCACTAAGACAGGTGTTAAAATATTGAATGAGTAATTATGTTGATCAAAACATTTATATAAAAGCTTATATATAATTGCAGAACGAGGATGAGAGTCAAAAGTTCACGTTCCCTTAAAATTCATCAGCAAGAGTACTTCTAGAGCATTCCTAATTTTTAAAACAATCAACCTTGCACTATTTATCCGTAAACATATTTGCCTCTAAGTAATACGTATCTTAATAAATAACCTAAATCATAAAGTATTTGATATGCAATATGTCGTTTACAGGAGAAAAAAAAAACATTTACGCAGTCAATTACTTAAGTCAACCACATAATGAAAATTAAATATGCGTGGCATTGGACTCATTACTTTAACTCTTACGTACCTGGATCACAAACGGAGAACTTGATGCTCAGCAACTTATCCATAGTGATAGTTTCACGTACGTTTACGTAAATACGAGACAACATATATACCAATCACGAGAATTGTGGATTTGATTCTCAGATAAGGGGGAAAAAAGAGAATACTTTGTGGTTGTCTCGTTTTCTACATGGCAGTAGGCAAATGCCGAGCCATTACAAAATTACCTACCGGAAACAATCGCAAACATGAATGTGAAAAGACATAAGGTAGATTCTGATCACCTGCTTTCAGCACTTAAAGGGAATTTCCACCGTGACCAGATTGTTGTTGTATCTAGAGTAATTAGACCTAATTCATTAGTGACAGATTTCTGTTAAAATTTACTGGGCAGCATTAAATATATAGTGAAGTTGGTAAATGGTACAATAGTGTTGACATATGTTTAGGTAGTCGCGTTTTGATTATTTGTAGGGTCTTCCCCTCTTACAGCCTTATTTGCATCATTTGTGGACACCCTACTAAACTGGATAAAGTCAAGTAAAATTGATTATTCATAATTCGATGGTTCTGCTTTCTAAGGAGTCACTCGATGTCAAAGAAGTATCGAAAGGTTCTAAATGAGGGGTTGCTTCGAGGGCGCATCTGATGCTCCAATATTATAAGAACAATCCAGAAGTTTTACTTGTTCTTGACAGAGCGATGTCAATCCATGGCACCATTACGCTAGAAGTCGAATGTTTCCCTTAATTCCAAAGCTGTGCCACATTTATCTCCATGGCAACAATAAAAGGCCCCTGCCGACGACACAATAGTCCCTTCTCGTTTATTCCATTGCGTAATATACCAGTCTCCAATCTTAAATACAGTACCTGGAGTCACACGATCAATGTACACAACTAGATTTTAATAAGGATTATTGAACTCCAAAAACAGTCAAGCGGCTTTGATCTGAATTCACCTTACGTAAATCATGGCATCATGGAAACTCACTAACACTTCACTCAGTTAGGTTTTATCCTAGTAAGTGGCTTATTTTTTCGGGTTGAGGAATATATTCTTAGCACCGACTTCCCATAATAAAATAGTACTCATAGAAATCTAAGAATTCCTAAACACGAAGCGCTAAAAATAAATGCGCATACTCCAAATTTATTACAGTATTAATGATTATAAGCTTGGACTAGACGCGGTAAGACGACTCTGTCTTTGAGAGTGTGTCGATGCGTAAAATTTGTAAACATGATTTTATTTAAAGTACATGGAAATCATTCCAAGACGCTAGCATTGGTTTCGGGATTCTCGGTGGTGAAACGAAATGAATGTATAGTTTTTCTTCAATTAATTTTGGACAACTTGGTTCAAATATTCAGTGTCCTTTTCAGCCCGGTGAGGGTGACGACTGCATTTCTGAAGCACCAGATGTAATGCTAGCCATACCTCAAGCCTCGTTTTGGAAGTCAAAGCATTACTCAGGCTAATTTGGAAAATATATTGATGACACAAAACATATACTTGTTTACGCGATTTTACGTGGCCAGATTAGAGATATTGATCTTCAATGCCCTCCATTTTTATTTGAAAACTTTGCATCAAAAGGTTATATGCAAAGTGTGAGTCGCTTGTTCCTGTAACCATCGTCATACCTGTAGCAAACCTACACTTTTCCGTTGGATTTTGGCAGAACGATACAACAAAAAAAAAGATACAACTGCCCGTATTAAAGTACAGGACACGATCTCACAAAATGTGTAAAGCTTTGCATGCAAACATCGGCGGTCACGTCGGCTGCAATAATGGCATTTCAAATCTCGTCGGGATGTACAAACTCTGGTTCTTCTTCGAAACTGACCAAGACCAAAGGTAGCTAAAAAGTGAACGAAGTGCATGAGTTTCATTTTTTTTCCTTGTGACAATATTCGTGTTGGAAAAGTAGTAAATTGTTTTAAAAACTGTCTAAACACTGATGCGTGACTGAAGTGTGACTCGTCCTCATCCTTAGAGCATTCATTCAGCATTGGATATAATTGTCATCGTCCACCTTTAAATTGCCTCAAAAGATTATCTCCCGGAGAGATTACCAACTATGATTATTAACACCACGCAGGAGGAATGTGTCATGGATATTTATTTTATTTTGTGTTATTGACCTTTGTCCATAATTTAGAATAGAGGTTAGGTACGTACTTGTCATTTCATTTGTTTGTAAATTATAAATAGATTGTTTATGTTTTATGAAGTTGGGTTTTCATTTAAGATGCAGGCATACTTGTAAACTTAGATTATTTTGAAACGAACATGTCTACAGTTTGCAGTAATTTTCGATGAAGAACATTACTGTTTTATGCCAACATGTTTTTGCGAAATATGTCAAGCAGGGATATTTTAAAATTTTCAGCCTATAGAAGTATTTACTGTTGTGTTCACTTATAATTTGAGAGGAATAGTAAATTAAAATTGGAAGGTACTCATTGATATTTTGTTCATAAACACGTCTTTAGAATTCTTGATTATCCATTCAAGAACATTCCAGATTATATCATTTTGATACATCATGACTTTTGTTATATCGATACATTTAAGACTATTGGCATCAGCGCATTCAAGACAGGAATTCATTCTGAACACCCTTAAAATTTATGCTTTTTACTTTAGGACTTTTGATTTAACTTTTAGAAGTAAATGGAACTTAATTGAAAATAGTTCAGTTAATTTTAAAATTTTCTCTGTACAATTACTGTCTTTGTACTTCCTCCTTCTAGCTCGGCCTTTGCGGAACACGTGGGACATACGTACAAGCACCAGCTACCGCCTGATTTTTGTTTGAGTGCCAAAGATGTGTAGTGGCACGGTAAAAAAAAAACTGGTGGGTCAGCGAGAGATACAAGATCGCAATTTTTCCTTTTCTCATGAGTAAGTTCCCACTCCCACCCCCAACCCTTTACAAATACAAATTGGTTTGGCCCACTTACATTGTTGTACAAAGTCTTTTGCTGTCGCACGCCAGTTTGATGGCGTTTCATTAAAATGATCGTGCTTTTTTATATACTTAGCAATCAAAAAGGGATAAATCGCGTGCGGGCATGAAGGCGGGTAATGCAGAATCCATTATGGGACAGGTCACCAGCCACCTCGGATAGGCTGCACGGTAAGAACTAATTGATGACTATAATCTGGTTTTCATCCAGGGAATAAATCATATATTAGTCCATGCCGTTAGGAATGTTATTAATATCTGACATTGACGCCATATCATGGGCTTCCACCCTACTCGTGCAGGTTGTGGAGGATAATGGGGAATTTAATTTTCTCAGGGATTAGGAGACGTTATAGCTTTTATGAGAAGCTACCAGTATCAGACGGTGATGTCATCCGTGCATCGATTCGACGAGGATCTTTCTAGTCATCCGAGGGATGGAGGGGCTGATTCTTTTCTGTGCGTGCGCAGGTGGCTGATGAGACCGACCCTTGTACGCAATGTTCGTTTGCATAAGGGACAGGGGATTAATGGGACATCTCCAGGATGGTTGATGGCACGTGCTTTTCTGACTTGACTCTTCAGCTCTGCACTTGCTGTCATGCTTGATTCGCACAACTCGGAGCCTTTGTGCACAGAGGAAAGCTAAGTGACGCGATCGCTTGCTGTTTGTTTCCAGGAATCAGGATTTATGTTGAACGCTTTCAGTGCAGCTTTCGAATTGTCTTTGAAGCGTTTCTTCTGACCTTGTAAGATCGTTGCCCCTGTTATAGCTTGCCAAAGAAGAGTCTCTTAGGATGCCGGATGTCTGGAATGCGTGAAATTAAGTCCCGGTCAGTGTAGCTGCCACTACATCAGGATGGTGTGAATTGTAGGGGAGTACCTCAGCGTCTGGAACCTTGTCCTTCCACTTAATGCTGCGGATTTTTGTGACATTTGTGGTGTGAAAGTGTCATTTCAGCTTCCTGGCGTGGCGTTGTAACACCGTCAACGTCAGTTCATATAGGATTAAATGATCATGGTTCAATATTTATTGATTTCAGTGACAGTCAGTTCATATATGATTAAATGATCATGGTCCAGTATTTACTAAAGTGTGAATTTTACTTAATACCTCTACTAACAAAGTAAATAAAGTCTGAATGGCTTTATGTTAACGTTGTGAGTGATTATTTAACAACTTACACATCGATAAATACCCAGTCGTGATCATTTAATTCTTATAATTCCATTGTATTTTCTTCTGTTATCATATCAGACAATTTCACTAGAAAACGTTTGCGTTTAGGTAGCTCGAAGTTTTCTTTCCTTAACCTCTTCGCTGCGACGTAGCCCCATCTTCATTAGCTACGAATGATTGTTCTTTATGTAGTAATATATGGCAGTGTCAGAGTAGGTCATTGCAGTTATCGAATAAGCTAGTTGTGATCATTATGATGTTGATTTGATGTTGATTTGAAGAGAAGAAAAAAAGAAATGCTTGATGCTGTTTAGACCAGAATATGTCTGTTTTTAACAATGCGCTTGCGTCTGGCCATTGCTGTTATAGCGTTGCTTTTACTTTTTTTGCGCAATTCGATAATTGAAAAGTATACTCGTGTCCAATTTTAGTGAGACCCCAAGCTCGTGATATGACCCTGACATTTAACATTTGTAGGAACAGTTTATCTATCAGAAATGCAATAAATTCTAAAGATTGGCTTGTAAAGCCTATCATATGCCTTCTTTATTAAAAGGGAAGAATACTGGAGTGCAGGAATGTCTGGACAAGTACATTGTTTTAACTTGTAATCGGCGATTTTAATCTGAGATTTGTACATTTTGATCGGAAATCACAGAGGTGGGGGTGGGGCTTATTGTTGTTATTTCAATAACCAAGGCGTTTACATATATAAAGCTTCACATAAAATTACCTAGAAACAGGGAAACAAAATTAGTTCGACGAATGTATCGATGTGTAAAGAAATTCCAGATCAGTGTCACGTGATGGTTTACATTCAATCGCATTGTTGAAAAAGCGGTAAATTTATAAACTTGGAACTATATGAAATTAATGCCCCTAAAGTATGGCGCACATAACATATACAAGGTTATTTTTGTAAAGATTCTCTCTCTCTCTCTCTCTCTCTCTCTCTCTCTCTCTCTCTCTCTCTCTCTCTCTCTCTCTCTCTCTCTCTCTCTCTCTCTCTCTCTCTCAAACAATTATTATTACATTGGTGAGACGCACATGGTTGTAAAATGTGTGTTGCTTAAATGTTCTTTTCTCGATATTTTTCATCCACAAATGTCACTTTCCTCATATGTAATAATTGATTTAAATTTGGCGTCTAATAAGTATGAAATGTACCATATATATATATATATATATATATATATATATATATATATATATATATATATATATATATATATATATATATATATATATATATATATATTCATAGTTAGAAATATATGACGATACTATACTATGTCTTTATAGTTGAGATGTACCAAGGTAGAAGAATATGTATATACATATAGTTAAAATGTTCCACAATAATATAATATACCTACATAGCTGAAATGTACTATAATAATTCATAACATAAAATACCTACATAGTTGAAATGTAACATTTTAATGTAATATTCCTTCATAGTTGAAACGTACCTTAATAATATAATATTCCTAAATTGTTGAAATGTACCAGAATAATTTAATGTATCTACATAGTTAAAATGAATGACGATAATAGAATATACCTTTATAGTTGAGATGTACCAAGGTAGAAGAATATGTCTATATAGTTGAAATGTACGATAATATAATATATATGTACCAATATTGTTGAGATATACGATGGCAGAAAAATATGTCTGCACACTTGAGATGTACTATGATAATATAATATGTCGATATAGTGATGATGTACCATGGTTAAAGATTATATCTACATAATTGAAATGTACCATGATAAAGAGTATATATCTACATAGTTGAGATGTATCATGACATAAAAATATTGTTAAGAATATATCATATGCCTATATATTTGAGATGTACCATGATATAAAAATATATCGATACAGTTGGATGTTCTGGCTCCCTGATGGACTTTGTATTATCTTCTATGTTTCCGATATTACTCCCTTTTGCATCTAATATAAGAGACAATTCACTACTTTAACTACCCATTTATAGAATATACGTTACGCGGATGTATTGTGATGCATGTAAGTACACGAAACACAGTCTCCTAGAATGTTTTGGGAAACTTAGCATCAGTTTATCAACGCCAAGAAAGGTTTGTGAAACAATTAATGCTTTTCAGCTGGTATTATGTCTGACTCAAGTTCAGTAACTTCTTGCCGCTCCTGGTACAATATTACTATCAAATAAAAAGCATAAGAGATAATAAATACGGTAGAAATTTGTATAACTTTGAACCAAAATTGTTCACTAAAGGATAAGGTCGACGAAAAAATAATTAAATATTACTCCGAAAACCTCTTCCAGCATATAATAATAGAGATTTGTCAAACACTTTAACATAATGCGATTAAATTTGAGAAGGGTGTTAATAAGTTGGTTTTAAGAACGAAAATCTCTTTGTAGATTTGACATATGCAGAATTAGTTTCCAGTCACTACTTATACATTAAATGCTAATACAGGTCCACAAACCTGACATTTTCACAATAAATTATTCATCTTTTATTCTCACGTTGAGTTTTAATGACGATGCTCACTGCGATTAGTATGATAATTACAACACTGCTGCCGTCAGAGATTGATCTTTAGTGGTTTTATACTGTGCCATTTCTAATCATTATTAACTTATTTTCAACGTGTTCTTATATTGTAACTTGAGGGGTGGGATGGAGGTGTGGGTGGGTCGGGGGATAGGGGGAATTAGTATAGGAGGACATGGTATATATATATAAAATAATTTCCAATGCAAAACGACAAAGAAAGAAAGACAACACTCATAAACAAATTGTTAATTGAATAACAGAAAATACACCAAACAACATCTGAATATTGTATTCTGTGAAGCCATGTAACTCGCAAGCTGTTAGGACCATTGCTTTGTGCTTGCTGATCTTAATTATTTACGAATTCTTAATTTAACACTTAACATTGCTGAATTTCAAAGCGTTCAGTATATACTTGATAAACACTAATGTAGACACACGCTATCGAAGTTTAAACATGTATATGACAGCATTGCAAACATTCATCAATTCAAACTACGAGTCGATTCGGGGTGGTGTTAGTTTAAAAAATATATTGACGTTGATGAATAATTTTTTTCTTCTTCTGTTGCACATTGTTTGCATTTTAAGTAACTATTTCGTTTACATTTCAGCTGTGTATTTTGTCAACATTGTCCAATGTTCAAAAGAAAGACAAATTTTAATCGGAAAATATACAGAGAGTCTAACAGACCTTATAACAGTCTACAATTATATTACACTCTGGATTACCACTAAGCTCAAAGCGCAATTACCAAAACGAGAAATGAATTATATTAATGAATCTTCATCTACTAACAGACACGGCAAATACTCCTAATTACAAATAAATTAAAAAATATTGATAAACATGATAACAGTTAGATAAAAATATTAACAACGCTGATTCAATCCAAACGGCAAACCTTAATAATAACCTACAGACCTTCAATACCTTCAAAGCGAGATAGCAACAATATTCATATTACAGCCATTAATTAATTCTTGTAGAGGCCGACCGAAACTAAATTTCTGGTTTCGGCCGAAAACTAAACCAGACCGAAAGTTATAAATTGACTTTCGGCCGAAACCGAAAGTTTAACTACACCTTCGGCCGAAACCGAAAGATCAACCGAAGTTGCCGAACACAAGATTTATTAAATAGGCCTGATCATGATGCAATGCTACACTAATTAAAAACGAATTTAGATGTAATCATTCAGAGTCTGCAGTAAGAGGACTTCGCTAAATTTCAAATTGCCTAGCGCCGACTGACCGGCCGACAAGCAGAGTAATAGACGCAGCACTAGCGTTGCATTCTGAAAATTAAAGTAGATCTTCGGCTGATGACTGAAAGTCAATATCATTTTCGGACGAAACCGAAAGCAAACCAAAAGCAAACCGAAAACTAACTTTTCAGCTTCGGCCGAAACAGAAACTGCCGAAAGAGGCCATTTGCCAACTTTCGGTACCGAAACCTAAACCGAAACCGAATTTCGGTCGGCCTCTGAATTCTTGAATTATTTGTGCAAATGGGGTAAAATCCAAACACAATTACACGAATGAAGACGCCACAAACTTTACCTTGGGCCTGAGTTTTAATAGTCGTATTTGTTCTTTAACCAATGAATTGTGACGAAGAGATAGATACAATACGAGCGCTACATCTAGTAGTTTCAGCATTAAATCGATAAAACCCTTTTGGGAATTTCTAACAGATTTGAGGAAATTCAGTGGTAATAACATTATTCGATCTCTAACGGAATGTAAACACTTTGTGGCGTATAATTCCAAGGATCACAATCATTCCAAAATGGATTTCCACATTGATGTATCTCAAGAAGTGTGACATTCGAAAGGTCAATAGTTTTATCAAGTACGGTAAGGTGAATTTTGTACTAAAGAAAAACTCTTTCTTAACCTTTTCATATATCTTTGCCTATTTTACTAGTATAATGTACATTATCAGTAGCAAAGGAGGGAATGTATCCTTAAAATCTTTGAAACATCCATAAGTTTTTTATCTTCCTTTAACTGAATTGAATTTCTACTAAATTAATCATTTTCCATTTCAAATCACACCATTATACACATTAAAGGAGACTAGAAACCAGTGGAAATATACAATAATATTAAATACACTGCAGAGAAAAACATGATTCTGATGCGTCGTGTGCGACCGTACTGCCAATATTGAGATATTTGCATATCTTCTAGGCGCTGAGTTTCCGTGACCTCGTATGCATATTTTCCGCGCCTATTCGGTTACTTTCGGAAAGTGACGTCATACTAGCGACTCCAGCATCCAGACCTACAGTTGCAAGGTTCATTTCATATAGAGTACCATGCCGTTTTGCGTTGCTTACGGGTGTAATAACATACATAGAAAAGGCTGCGGAGTTCAATTTTTTTTTCTTTTCCAAATGATAAAGGCATAAAGAAAGTCTGGATACATTATTACAAGCGAGTCGATTTCAATGCAACACCATACAGCAATCCGTGCTCATTACATTTCTCAAAGGAATGTTACCAGAGGGATCCTAAAAACATAGAACATAGACTAAAAGTTGAAATTGTTAAAGACATACCATTGTATATTTTAAATCCTGGTAGAGTGTCAAACGTACGAGTTACGAAAATAGGCAGAAGGCCGAGTAAGTGCTAATAACAAATATGACAGCCCGACACCTGATCGTGCTGATGAAATGAGTAAATGTTTTTTTCTTCTTCAAGATTACAATCTAAATAAAGTCACCACTGGCCTATGTATAATTGAGATCTGACTTTAATCAAATGGAAGTTTTGCTAAAAAAAATAATAATAATAAGATTATCAACCCTTGATACGGTCGTGTTTTGAGAAAAACAATTTAAGTAATTTTTAAAAAAAAGATTTAAAAAATTATTTTAAAAAAAAAACAACCTTTCAGTCTATGCCTATTACTCGTAAAATGTATAAACGGAAATCTGTAATGATTGGAACTGATATAAAACTGTCCCTTGGGCAGTTTAAATAGCAGCGATTAAAAGAAAAGAGATCTGATATCAAATCAAAGTTTCACATTAAATGGCTGACAATAGAAATTGGGGGGAGGCGACTATTGACCCCGCCTATTTGCCCCGATGTGCAATTTCTCCCTGTGATACGCCTTATTATACCCCAGGACAAAACTTTTTTTTCATATTCTGGTCTGCATAATAGTTAGAGGTTAGAATTAAGTACACAAACATAATGGCAGTTTAGCAAATTAACAATTATTCCTTATCATTGCACTTATGTTGTGAAAAGGACTGGCCCTCTGACATAATTCAAAGAAACCATGTGCTACAGAGTGTGTACGTAAGCACCAGAAAGTCATTGGCAAATAAGCGATGCCGAATTTTGTTGTAACTTCGAAGCCAAAGACTTCATTTTACGAGTTCAAATCTGCAGTCAAACGTTACCGTACATGTATGTGGCCATTGTTTTCCCACATTTTATATCCCATCCTATTTCCTTTAGTTTAAGTGTTAAGATATGTAACACTGTTTACTGAATTAAATATTTATTTTGAATTAGTTTTTAGGGGCACATATACTGCGTCGTATTTTGTTTTATTCCTTCTTTTAATTGAATCATGGTAATGAAACTTTACATAGATGGTAGAGGAATGTCAGGTGTTAACTGGCCGAGTTTTTTTAGGGCGGAAATAGAGATTTTATTTACAGAGAAAATTACGCATCCTTCATTCTGATAATTCATGGGTTTTAAACTAATTGGTGACAAATTTTTTTTACAAGAAGTACTTCTGTAGTAGTATATAGTTAATTTGTCAATACGCTAACTGTAGCATGCATGTAAAATACACTGTAATTGAATCATAGAAAGGAAGCTTCTTAATGTTGAAATTAATTACGTATGATTTCCTCCTCGCAGATTTATTTGTGGGGTGTTGTTTTTTTGTGTGTGTGAAAAATTACTTCCGATGAAAACCGTTATCAATGGCCTCTCTCTCTTGCCATGTTTCTGTTTGTATACGAGGACTGGCTAGAATGAAGTCACGAGACCACGTGATCTGTCGTCTCATTAAAACTCGGAAATACTCGGCAATTTACGGAATAATTTTATCTTCTTCGCAATATAATCAATATCCGCACACGATATTATATTTTTAAACATTATATTCGAATTAGAATTTGTAAATAATTACATTTATAAAATAAAAAATTTCATTTCTAGTCTCCTTTAATTGAATAAATAAATTTGAATAACAATCGCATATATATTTATTGCCATTGAAAAAATTTTAAGATAACTTTCAATAAATTAGATGAACAAATTAGATGACGGCCTTATGTAATGGAAAGACATCAAAGAACATGGCACATAGTATCTATCACCATGTCTGTCTCATTTGACTGTATGTATGTATGTATGTATGTATGTATGTATGTATGTATGTATGTATGTATGTATGTATGTATGTATGTATGTATGTACACACGCATGGACGGACGGATAGAGGGACTCAAACATGCACGCACGCGCTTGAGCATATGTATGTATGTATTTGTATGTGTGTGTGTTTGGTGTAGAAGGGAAAAACACAAGTATTATTTCTTTAGTTGCTAAGATGTATTTTAATAACATTTTAACTCTAACTAACATAAGCCATTGACATTAGTTTATGATACTGTCAATTAGGATTGAGCGTACCAACACTCCCTTCCCCGTCGAGGCAAAACACGCCCGGTGTATATCGTCCAAACATCTTGGGTGGCGACAGTCCTCAGGAGTTACATGTATTATACATCACATTTACTACGCTCAGCTGATACTTTTTCAATCCAAAGAAATATTAACTTTAGTTGAGTATATATGTTAATTGAAAAACAGTTCTCTGATAGTATGTTTTGTACTGTTCCAAAATATCATTTACCAGGAAACCATAGTGAAACAATCTCTTAGACTCTTACATATGTAACATCTGAACTTTGTATGTTATAATTTAGATTGAAGGAATTCGTTTGAATTCCTTTACCTAAAGAATGGACAACAAAGATTAGAAGAAAATTAAAAACTAGTTGAAACATAAAAACATAATACATTTAAAGGTTTAATTCCTGTAGAAACAGCCATGTAACGTTTTGCAAACACAACAGTTTTTTGTGTTTTATTTGTTTGTTTTCTCTCTGTTTTGTATTTGCCTGTGAAAACACTCATTAAGAGTCGAAAGCCCTTAGGCTAGTTAGTTTTGCACTGTTTCTTGTCAGTCTATTGCATATAATATATATATATATAGTCCCACTTTACTTAAATATGAGTCCTGTCAATGGCAAATTTCATCAAATCGTAAACAAAACGGTTTCTAGAATATTCAGCACTTAAAAACTCTTACCGTTACGGATCACAGCCATCTCACCTTTGTCTGCATGGATTCGATTCTCGCGCTCAGCCTCTGTGGGTATATGAGAAAGCAGCAATTTCAAATTTCTAATTATAAAAACCTTTAAGAAAACAAATTTCCCGGATCCTTTCAATTTTCTCTTATACAAATACAACAGAACAACGTCAAACTGTTATACGTTGACATCAACATATGGTCTTCTTCGATTATTAAATCAAATTAATTTACTATCAGGGACTCGTCCTCAGTATTATCATTTAGATTTACGTCATTTTCTATTGATGCAATGATCTTTGACCAAAATAACTTTTTCCCATTCTCTTCCTCACTCCACAATATTACATTTCCATGTTGTAATAGGACGTAGAGGGACTTAGTCACGTGACGTATTTTCAAGTCGCCAAGAACAACAGGTATCAGCCAATCCGAGCCAACATGAATCGCACGATCTTGGGCCACTTGTAGCTGATACTGACACCATGGGCACGTCATGAAACTGGGGGATATGACCAAAACAACCTTTCTACTGCAGTACATATTATTGACGATAGAATCGCACCGCGCTACACCTGGATCCTCAGATTTATCTCTGATAAATAGTTCAAACCCCTTTTCTTGTTGGAGTTCTCTCCATAGTTCGTTTCGAATCCAGGACCTATCTTTGTCGGAGTAAGCGACGTAGAGGTCATATTGAAAATCTGCCTCCTTCAGGGATGTGTTCTTCTTGTTTCGCATCAATATTATATGCAAGAGATATCGGATATTCCACCTTTGAATATAAAGTACTGCTACACATGAAACGATGATCACACCAGCACTTGATATTATTATGATATCCATAAGCACGTGACCCCAAAGCCTGCAGTCTTCATCGGTTGGATTGTAATCCATGAGCAGTGTTCCTTCCCGACTAGAAGGCGTCATACAGTAGTAAGAGTTCGGATAGTTATTAGAGAAAATATTTGGTTGTTTCTGCAGTATGCTATTCATCCATTTTCTAAGCCAAAGATTTTCACAGCTGCAGTCAAATGGGTTGGCTGACAGATCCAATGTGATTAAATTGTCCGTAAGAGATGAAGGTAAATATCCTTCTTTGATAACTTTTATTTTGTTGTTTGTCATTATAAGTGTGCGTAGTTTGCTGACATTACTGAATAATGTAATCGGCCACTCATATATTCTATTCGAAGTTAGATCTAAACGGCTTAGAGAAATGAGCGGTTTGAAAAAGTCTGATGGAAAATACTTGAAGTTCGTCCCTCGGAGACTTAAATATAGCAACCTGTTCAGTGGAGATAACATAGACATTAAGGATGTACTGTTGACATGACGCATTTTATTCCTATCCAATGCAAGTGTTTGAAGATTAGGACACCAATAAAAGAGGTTTGCATAGTCAAAGTTATCATTTTTAAATTCAATGCAGCATTCTCGAAGGAACAAGGATTTCAGATTCGAATTATTGAACGCAAACTTTGAAATATGCTCTATCTTCATTGATTGTAAATATAAATTGTTAAGCCTTTTTAATTGTGAAAATGCATTGTCACCCAAATACTTTATTTTGTTTGTATCTAAGTGCAGCTCCTTTAAGGACGTCAAGCAAGACCAGGATGCCCCGTGCAGTGTGTCAATTAAGTTGTTATCTATCTTTAATATAGCAAGATTTGGAAATTTACTGGATCCGTTCACACAAAAACTTGGCACTTTATCCAACCTGTTAAAACTGAGCTTCAGAGTTTCCAAACTACCGAAACCTGACAATTTCACAACATAAATGTTGTTGTTTGATAAATCTAGCTGTTTCAGATGTTTGAAAACTTGGAATGCCGTATCATTTATCCTGCGGAAGTTGTTGTTTTGAAGATGGATTGCTCCCAGTTCGGAGTTCTCCATACCCTTAAAAAAACTGGACTCAATGTAGCTCATATTAATATCGTTCAATGTGAGAACTTTTATATTGCTTAATTGTTTCAATGATAAAGACAGTTGCTGCTTGTTTATCTCGGTATTTGTTGACAGATCTAATATGTTCAGCGTCATATTAAAGTCGCTTAGTGCATAAAAGCTGATGTTTCGTATCGCGCATCTTGAAAGCTGGAGTGTCCTTAACTTTAAATTTGTTATGTTTGAAAAGGAATTTCTACTAAGCGAAGGTAAATTGGTGTTGTCAAAAATGAGAATTGTAGTACTGTGAGGTAGTGGCGGAATGTATGATATATGTGTGCAAGACACAGTCGAGTTCTCGCATTTGCATGACGGATTGGGACATTGGACGTCGGCTTTGGAAAGGGTCAAAATGGCATATAATAATACCAAAACACACAACGGATGCTTGAGACCGACCTCACAATTATGCCATGGAACAATCATACTGGAAATCTGAAAGTAAAGGAAAATTTCATCGGTTGAACATTGAAAACAAAATATGGGACATTGAAAACAATTTGTGTGACATTTCAAACAATGTATGAGACATTTCTAAAAATGTGTGTGACAGTTCAAACAATGTGTGTGACATTTCAAACAATGTATGTGACATTTCTAACAATGTATGAGACATTGAAAACAATGTGTGTGACATTTCAAACAATGTAGGAGACATTTCTAACAAAGTGAGTGACATTTCAAACAATGTGTGTGACATTTCTAACAATGTGTGTGAAATTTATAACGTGTGTAACGTTTCTAGCAATGTGTGTGACGTTTCTAGCAATGTGTGTGACGTTTCTAGCAATGTGTGTGACATTTCTATAAATGTGTGTGACGTTTCTAACAATGTGTGTGACATTTCTAACAATTTATGTGACATTTTAAACAATTATGTGACATGATTATTATTAATTTCCCATGCGAGCACGAAAGAAATTATTTTTTCTACTTTTCTTTTCTACTATATATTATATGCAGTCCATTATAATGTAGTTAATGCATTATAATTCATTATAACACAGTTATACAACTACAGTTCATTATAACACCATGATATTACTACAGTGCATTATAACTGTTATATTACTACACTCCATTATAACTGTTATATTACTACAGTTCATTATAATGTAGTGTTAGCATCACAATCCATTATGAGACAGTTATATTACTACACTTCATTATAACTGTTATATTACTACAGTTCATTATAATGTAGTGTTAGCACCACAATCCATTATGAGACAGTTATATTACTACACTCCATTATGACTGTTATATTACTACAGTTCATTATAATGTAGTGTTAGCATCACAGTCCATTATAAGACAGTTATATTACTACAGTCCATTATAACACAGTTATATTAGTACAGTCAATTATAATATAGTTATAGCATTACAGTCCGTTATAACAGTTATATTACTAACGTTCATTCTAATGTCGTTATATTACTACAGTTCATTATAATGTAGTTATATTACTACAGTGCATAATAATGTAGTTATATTACTAACGTTCATTCTAATGTCGTTATATTACTACATCCCATTGTAATGTAGTTATATTACTACAGTTCATTATAATTTAGTTATATTACTACATCCCCTTGTAATGGAGTTATATTACTACACCCCATTGTAATGTCGTTATATTACTACAGTTCATTATAATGTAGTTATATTACTACAGTTCATTATAATTTAGTTATATTACTAACGTTCACTCTAATGTCGTTATATTACTACATCCCATTCTAATTTCGTCATATTACTACAGTCCATTATAATTTAGTTATATTACTACATCCCATTGTAATATAGTTATATTACTACAGTTCATTATAACGTTGTTATATTACTACAGTTCATTATAACGTAGTTATATTACTACAGTTCATTATAGCGTAGTTATATTACTACAGTTCATTATAATGTCGTTATATTACAACAGTTCATTATAATGTAGTTATATTACTACAGTTCATTATAATTTAGTTATATTACTACAGTCCATTATAACGTAGTTATATTACTACATCCCATTGTAATGGAGTTATATTATTACATCCCATTGTAATGGAGTTATATTACTACACCATTATAATGTAGTTATTACTACAGTTTTTTGCAATGGAATAATATTACTACAGTCCAATATAGAACAGTCATATTTCAAATTTGGTATTGATTTTCATAAAGAACTAGTATGTTATGCAATTGTTCATCAAACGTTTTTCTTTTGATAAATAAAATTAATATGATTATAACTCCTTTATCAGGTAATTGTTCAATGCAGATTTACTCTTGTCCCTAGAATTATATTATTAAATGGACTAATAATAAAGAAAAGAAGTAATTGACCAGGCCATTACTCTATGGAGACGTACTTATGTCCCCACAGGCATATTTGTAATGGACTAATGTCAGATAACAAAAAAAAATCATGAAAAGCCTTTAACGAAATAAAGTGTTTTAATTTAAATGAAATGTGTCATTGTCTCTGGTTTTTTAATAATAAATATGAATTTCGATATGTGAAGTCGTTTTTTATAATCAGAAATTTGAAAAGAAAAACATTTGGATATAAATTACACGAACCGTGAAAATTCTTCAATACATAATTACCTCACATTCGAATCACAAAATACAACTCATAATTTTAATTTGAATCGTCTGTTCCGACTCAAGATGTATTTAGGACGCTGTCAGGTATGATATCAGTAGGGAAATTCATTTAAATTGTAAGGCATGAATTTGCACATGAATTAGAAAAGAATAATGTGACCAATACAGAGTACATGACAACCACTGTAGATTCTGTCAATTGTACGTGACGCACTTCATGCATTTCGCAAACGGGTATATTTAGGACCTCATGGAAGTTAGCAATCCTCCTGGTGTGCTAGTGTCAGATAATTTTGCTCTGTCTCTCTCTCTCTCTCTCTCTCTCTCTCTCTCTCTCTCTCTCTCTCTGAGTGATATATAAATGCAAAAACAAACAAATACACAATAATACGGAGATTCAGAAACAGAGACATGAAAAGGTAAGTACCTAATTGCTGCATTATAAAACCTAGCATATACTGTGAACTATTACATCATTATTTACAATGCAAAAGTACTTTCTTTATTTCACTTAGAGTCAGCGTGATATACTAGTTGTTGTTGTGTTGCTATTGTTGGTTTAACGCCCTTTTTAAGAATACAATTGACTAAACATAGAGTTCAGTATAACTAGTGGAGGATGAATCAATGAGAATCCCGGGTAAAACTGGCAAGCTTCCTCACAGACAGCGGCGAACTTCTGCCTATGCAAACTAGGCAGCTGCCTAGAGCCCCACCTCGGATGGGTCCCCTGGTAGGGGCTGAAATAATACACGTTGAATTCGTTTTTGGCTAAATTACCAAAAAGGGGTCCCCGACTCTGTTAACTTCCCAGGGGTCCTGGGTCTCTATGTCCTGGCCTGCTCACAGGCCCCCACTTAACCGAGCTTTAGAGTCGAGAGTCGAACCTACGCTGACAGACATGAAAAAGCAGTGATCGGCAAAGGCGCGCGCCTTAGATCACTCGTCCATCCGTTGTCTCAGAAGCATTATCGTAAGCTGATTAGACGTTACAGTAGCAAGATTATACATATAGCGTTTTGCAGCGTGGAAAATATAAACATGACCTTTGTGTTCGATGATATAAATATGTCTGTAAGGCAGAGTGAAACTATGTTTTAATGTAGTACAATTGTTCAATAAGATTTCGTTACATACTATCAGTTTTACATTAAGATATATTTTTCACAACGATTACATTATATAATGTAGCTGTTGAAGTGCTAAACAAAATCGAACCAACGTAAAAGAAAAAGCTGTGCTTTTAACAACATAATAGTTTCAAACATGAAAATAGCATGGCCTTAAGAATAGTACAACCATAAAAAAAACATAGTTCCTACAAAGATGTAATAATATACATGTGTAATGTTAGAAATCATTTTTCTGTCCACTGCCACTGTTTTGAAGAGAAACATAACATAAAGATAATCTGTCCCCAAAACTAAGCCGTCCTCCGATTTAGACAAACTTAAAAAGAATATCATCTCACAAAGAGACAATTAAAATTTGCTGACCGTTAATATATTTGTTTAAAGTGTTTAGTCTATTAATCCACTTGAATGTTAAGTGCAGAGCACACAGAAGGGAACACGAATGATATGATGTGGATACTTTAAATATGGATGTCAATTTTCCATTCTCTCTATCTCTCTCTCTCTCTCTCTCTCTCTCTCTCTCTCTCTCTCTCTCTCTCTTACAAGTATTCAATGAAAATATTATTTTTAACTCTCTTTTTTTGAGAGAGCTTCCGTCTGATGTATGTATCTCGGTTTCAAGTTTTCACAGTGCATCATTGGATAGCCATATCAAGAAATGTTCTACCGATGCTTGGAGGTTTTACATCTAACAACACAGTAATGTTAAATGTTCAGAATAAAGACGTACCCGTAGTGAGCTAATATTTAGAATTCCATTATTTATGGCTCGAATAACCACAAATGGGTATCCACTTCATTGAAACTTCTACACGGTGTCATGGTCTCAGTACTATCTCCACAACGCCCAAAAAGTCACCAATTATGTAGGCCAGAACAACTATCTAGTTATAGTAGCCTAATACAGAGCAACGATCTAGTTATAGTATCCCAATATCGTTGTTTCATTTAAAGAAGACCATTCAAAGATATCACTGGATATGAAATGAATCTTACAAACGTCTCGTGCAAAGCAATATCACATCAACGTTCGTCTTGGAAAATTAACAACAACCCACTGTAAGGCTATCGAAAAACCAGTTTACATCCGGCAAATTTTGTAGTATTTCCAAACAATGTGAACGCACTTTGTCTTATTCCCCTTAATTTCGGGAGACCTATTGTTTTATATATTTACTAGCAAATAAGAAACCTCAGGAGTTCCGGTGTTAATAGAACTAATATTTTGAACTATGGACTCCATACATTTGTTGGGGTAAAAGTTCATTATACTGTATATGGACACATTGAATAACAAAAGAGCAGGAAGTTTATGAAATTGATCTAAGTTTATAAATACTCTGATTTCATCATGTGAGTTTGGGTCAAAACAAATTTTCTAAATTTCGCTTGAAAATAAAATAAATTGTAGGCATGCAGCTTTGTCCTAGTGTTTCTCGTTTACACGCAGACAATAACTTTTAGGAAACCCTAAGATATCGGCAAATGATTAATATTTGTGATTAACAACGATAATGAAATGATGGTTATTGACTATCCAATTATTTGGACAAAATATATCATTAAGAATGTCACAACCCCGCAACTGTATTATAAATAATATCGATCCCCTACAGTATTATAGATACTACTGCAAAAGGTGTGCATTAAAATCTAATGACTCATGAGCCCCCAGTCATCAATTCCGACTCTCTAAATATATATATATAACAATTCACGGTTGAATAAATAACATATTTATCGAATATACGAATGCAATTATTTAATGGATATAAATCTTCAGCTCAATATATCATACTACAAAAATGGTCGGGTTGACAAAATGCCCTTTATTCTTTACTTCGTCATAATGAAATTACTGTCCTACTGTAAGAGATTCTCTGTTCAGTGAGTTTTCCCCAAGTACTCATCTAATTTCTCTTCTTCCCACCTTCCATCCACTTCCTATTTCTGTACACTGTGCCTATTGTGTACATGTACATGTAAGTTTCCACGGCTTCCTTTTCATTCTCTCTGTGTCGTCCCTCTGTACACATTGGAATATCTCCGACTATCACGGCAACCTGGGAGTTTCATGAAGAAATATAAAGGACGTACAACTTTGTCGCCCTACGCTACTCTTTAAAATTAACATCTCTCTCATGGACTTTCCATCATAGACTTTCCATCACGGACTTTCCATCACGGACTTTCCATCAGATTAATGGTGAACGATATTACCAGGCCCCATGTACATATAAATTTCGTCTTATCAGATGCATGCCTTGCGCGCTACGCACGAGTAGCATTACTCAATGAATTTTGTAACACACTGTATCTACCCATCGTTATTATGTATCTTTCCTATTGCATGCGTCCTAAGAATTAAAGAATTATAAATACATATGCAAATAGATCCAAATCCGTCTAATTTCGCATAGTGCTCAATATTCATTCAATTATTTACTAAATTCAACAGTCTCATGCGGTTGAATATTCTAATAAATCCAACTATACGTGGGGATTCAATATTCTAATCTATTCAACTATCTACTCAAATCAAGTCTCATCATCATCATCATCATCATCATCATCATCAGTCTCTTGACCTAGTGTGGTCGTTGAGGCATTGCGCTGCTGAACATCTGACCAGTTCCCTCCACTTGTCTCAATCATGTGCCAACTTTTCCGGGTCCATTTTGTGATGTTGTCAGTCAACTTTTTTCTCTGTCTACCTCTCTTTTGGTCACCCTGTACACTGCCCTGCAGTACTGCTGTGGATAGACTGTTGGCTCTGGTGACATTGCCATAACTTTTCATTTCCTCATTTTGACAGTGGTAAGGAGGTTTTTATAATGGTCTACTTTGTGCCTGATGATGTTGCGCATTTTCTTCATTTGTGATGTGGTCCATGTAAGAGATGCCAAGGATGGTTCTGTAGTATTTCATTTCAAGTGCCTGGATTCTTCGTTGTAATTCTGCTGTCAGGTTCCAGGTCTCACATGAATACAAACAGATTGAGATGATTAGTGCACTTAAAAGTCTGATTTTAGTTTTCAGACAGATATTCTTGTCTCTCCGTGTGGGTCTTAGCTTTGGCATAGCTGCCGTTGTTTGTGCTGCTCGTGACAAAATTTCTGCTCTTGATTCCTTGTTACGTAATGCCCGATATGGCCTAGTTAGACCAACATACGTTTTATTATTACCAAGATGTCGTGTTTTGCGCACCATAATATTTATTATAAACTTCTTCTTTGTGTCGCACGACATCTTTGCTGCTTGCGCGGCATGTGCGTGTTATGTATCAATGCGCACGACTATATTATATTATATTATATTATATTATATATATATATATATATATATATATATATATATATATATATATATATATATATATATATATATATATATATATTATATATATATATATGTATGTATGTTTGTACATAACATGTAGAAATCTTGCAGGGGATATTTTGCCGTCGGGGTGGGATTGCCATTTTCACTTAGTTTGAGCCAAAGAGTTGGGTCAGATGTATGCTTTTTAATCAACTCTTTTTCGTTCAACACTAATATTCAGTTTCGTAAAACACGTGCAATGATGTATTATACGTTTACGTTATTTTATCATACTTGTAATTGAATTCATCAAGTGTGTATGACTTATGTATGTATTACAGTGTTAGTTTATTATAGTTCTATTTTAATGGCACGCCTATCGTACGTGACAGTAGTACATGAGGAATATTTCAGGCGGGTTATATAACCCATTCGTAACCGTCATATATTTTAATGTAGTTACAATTAAAGCAGACTATTCGAAAACTTGTTTCTCGTCCATATTTAGCTCATTAGGTGGGAATAGCCAGACTAGTGAGCAAATATGAGGATGTCTGGTGCACCATTACGATTTTAGGTCACCAGTTTAGTGCCCACGTGTATGTACAAGTCTGGAGGGTGGGAGTGACCTTGCCGGAAAGCGGGCCGAGTCAAGATTACATGCACATGTGGTGATATCGACATAGTGCTTCCCAGTAGTTTGACTACATTAATTTTGTAATAACAGTAGTGTTTGACCACATGAATGTAATAACAGTTGTATTTGACTACATGAATGTAATAACAGTAGTGTTTGACTACATGAATGTAATAACAGTAGTGTTTGACTACATGAATTTTGTAATGACTAGTATTTGACTACATGAATGTAATGACAGTAGTGTTTGACTATTTGAATTTTGTAACAGTAGTGTCTGACTACGTGAATTACATATAGTAGTATTTGACTACATGAGTTTGGTATAGTAGTCGAATCCAATTACTTATTTGTTTCATATTCATATTATGTACCTTTGTATTTATGTTATTCTCGTGTTTCCTACTCATTAGTGTGAGAGTGTAACACATTTTCATTGTCACCCACATGCGTGTTAGTTATTTCTTGAAACCCTGCACAGTCTCAAAGGTGTCAGCTCGATTACGTTACATCCCTCTTCGGTGATTATGGAACCAAGATATTTGAACTGGCCCACTATTTCCAGTTCCTATCATCTGACTTTAATCTTGGCTGAAATTTGTTTGCCGCTATTTGTCATCAGCTTTGTCCTCTCGGCGCTTATCTCCATGTACAATCTGAAAGATGTTTCATCCAGGTTCTTCACTAAGGTAGCAAACTCGTCTTCATTGTCTGCCAGCTAATCAATGTCGTCTGCAAAGCTTAGGTTGGTGATGTTACGCCCTCCATTGCTGGCTGTCCCACAGTGGTGCGCTCTAAGTAGATGAAGCGTGTGGGCGACAGGAGACAGAATTGACGTACTCCAACTGTTGTCTTGAACCAGTCCCCCACAGAACCTTGAGCAATTACTGCACTGGTACCCTTGGTTTACAGCTGCTTGATGGTATTTGCCAACTTTTGACCCATGTTTAACTTCTTCATTGATGTCCACAATGTCTCATGCCACACTGTCAACAGCCTTTTTGAAATCTATAAAATACATGGTAGATGTATTATTGATGCTGCGAGAACTTTTCACACAGAACCCTGAGATTGAATATTTATGTTCTGTTGTGCTTCCACTCTGGAACCCTGCCTGTTCTTCAGCAATTCTTTCTTCTGCTTTTGGTTTCAGTCTGCTCAAGATCATCTACAGCATCACCTTACTAGCATGGCTAGTCAAACGGATAGTTCTGTAACTCTAGCACAGCTGGATACTGCTTTTTTGGGGAGCGTGATAATCAGTGACTGGGTCCACTTTGCTAGCCATTAACCTGTCTGCCAGATATTGTTGCAGATCTTTGTTAGTAGCTCTATCAGTGATCGCCCCCATTCTTGATAAGTTCATCTGGGATGTTGGTTGTAGTTTACAATACCCAATCCATCTTTCTGCAATGTCACTTGCTTCTGTGAGGCATTTTCCATTTTCATCTTGAATGGTACTGACTCTTGGTTGCTTCTGTCTAGTGAGGTCTTTTACAATCTGGAATGCCTTTTTCCTGTTATTGTTTATCATACTGCTCTCTATTTCTGTGCACTGTTGTCTAATCCAATCTTCCTTTGCTTTCTTCAAGTTTTTCTCCTGATATTCGTGTTTATTTCTCGGTACCCCATTGCCCCTGTTGTGTGTCTGGTGTTTTTGAGGTCTCTTCGGGCATCACACAGATTCAGAATCTCTTCTGTAACCCAGGGTTTTTTTGGGGGGCGATGAAGGCCAATGATGTCCTCGAAAACATAATAAGACGATGTGTATTAATGTAACTTGTCTTGGGAACATTTTCATGTTATTTCAATTTTCCGATTAAAATTTATCTTTTGTGATGTTACCATTCTCTGGTTTTTAGGAAACAGACGTTAATGTGAATAACGTGTTCACTTCCTTCCATTTTTTATAAGTAACTTAAAGTTGTTCTTATTATCCAAAGCTTCAAGTTATTTTTAAATGACCGTACTGATATCTAAAACTTGTTTTCATATTTTCTCATGCCATATTAAAGTTTCCTTAAAAGTTACTTCCAAGTTATGTTTAAATTACAAATGTCATATTTATTGAATTTCGAACGTAATGTAAATAGTCGTACGTCCTCATTTCCTAATAAAGTCACGCAAATACATCCTTCCCTCGCAAGTTGTCGTGATGGAGAGAAGAATGAAGAATTCCTCATGTAACCGACGGCTGTTACGCTAAAGAAGCCTGCCACGCTTGAGGTACGTTTTAAATTACATTAAACATGCCATGTCTTGATATTACTATATTAAGTTACCTTGATGCATACTCTGTTAAATATTCATGTTACTCTTCCAGGATTATTAGACTAATATGCTTAATTCTTGCAAACTCAGCTGCATTCCGACTAGCGATGACATTTCAGTACCACACTCTCCATCGTGAGGTATAGAAATTACGTCACAAGGCGGGATGCGTTACGCGTTTTCATTGGTTGACTGGGTTTTCATTAGCAACCATATTTGTATATAAACACGTCTGAGAGACAAATTTGAAAGAGATTTACACACATTGGAACACCGACTTGAGCAGTTGTAGTAAAAGAAACAAAACCCTAAACCATGGCTATAGCAATGTTTCAGGTATCATTGAAATTGGAATTAAAACCACCCATAACCATTTTATATGAACTATAAATGTATCCTGTTTGGAAATAATTTCAAATTACTATATTTCTCCATTCATACTTCTAAAATCTTCTCTCCAATCCCTAGTAACAGCAACAATGGCGATCCATGTCACATCACTTTTCAAAATGTGTTGGTAGAGGTTTGTGCTAACGATCTACACAGTTAAATTAAATGGTTCACGTCAATGGTTGCTGTTTCCTCGTAATTAGATTTTTGTACAAACGACATATGTGTAAGCGAAAGCTAAGATAAACCCACGCAAGTACATGCACACAAGTGTTACTGGGTGACAGTAGAACGGACAGTACTTTTGTCTGGAATATTTAGAGAGATAGTCAGACAGATTTAACATTGGCGAGAGAAAGAAATAATGGTAAAGAAGAGACAAAAACCCACCATTTTTGGTTCTGTTAGTTTTGCGGTATTATAGGACAAAGATAATTAATAAAACCATGCATTTCATGTGTAATATGTTAATTGTTTTCTTTCATTCGTCAATTTCTTAAACTTGTTGTGTGATATTTATTGTCAACTACTGCTTAAAATATCTCAAGATTTAAGAGATGTCCTGTGTTTCTTAGCACACGCTATAACAGGTCTTGCCAAGTTTTCACAAATCTAAGGGAGGGGGATAAAGTAGCACCAAAACGCGCCTTATTATATAAACAGTCTAAGCTGAGAGATTAGGTCGGTAACATTTTTCCCAACTTCTGTTTTAGTTTTAGAAACCAAAGTTAACCATAGGCAGGGTTAGACAGTGTAATGTCACTCGTGTCAATCTTGAACATTGTTGCATTTTTTTCTAAACGTCTGTTTTTGGTTTTAGAATTCAAGGTCAACCATAGGCAGGGTTATACAGTACAGTTCATTCTTGAAATAGCCTTGCATTTGTTTCATTTCTGCTAAACGGTCGATCTTATGTTTTAAAAAAATTAGAAATACCACGTGAAAATACGTGCTCTCTTCACCAGATCCAAAATGACCACTGTCGGTAATACCTTAATCCTGCTTAAATTCATAGGACAGTGAGTAATATTCAGGGTAAAATACCCGTGCATATTGTGATTATGATGTCCGTAGCCGTAAGTAGTTTACGGCGGCGAGACATATGTTGGTTTCGTCGCTTGTCTGGAAAAAACACATGTTCATCCTAGATAGCGTTGTACACATGCACAACACAAATAATCAAATATTTCTCAGGCAAAACAAAAGTTTTTTTCTTTCTTAGTCTGTGGCAAACTGCTTATGATCACTTTGACAGCACATAACTATTGCATCTGTGGCTTATAATAAATTATTTATTAATTCTGGAGTACATGTATCATATTTTTATGCTTTTTCCAACTCAGCCCTGTACCTCTTAGTCAACGCAAGTGCAAGGTTGTTCTGCATCTTTTCTCTCAGTTAATTTTAGTTCATCTTGGTATCAAATCAATTAATATGTAGTGACCTTTAATGAACTTATATAGCCAGGTGGCCTATATCAATATAATCTACAGGGACTGTTTCAGTTAGTCCTTCCTTCCTAAGGTCCAGGCTAGCCCTATAACTAACAGTGTCAGATAAGTTGTAATGTTGCGTACCTCTAGATTGTCTGTTTTCTTCAAATGTATAAGCCCCGCCTTACGAAATGGGTATTCATCTACAATATTTGATTGTAAACCTGTAATTTCTGAGCAATGACAAAACTGGGCTTCATCATCAGATGCATGCATTTTACCCAATGTGCATAGTGTGTTCTTTGTAGTTATATTAATTACCGTTTTAACAAGAGTAGTGTCTTCAACTAGAATGTGTGTGCACTGGGTAGCTGATTGAAATGGTGTCCTCCGTACTCCACTATAAATTGCATTATTATATCTTGAGTTACATTGAATTTCAATTATATCTGTCCTATTTCCTATCACAGATTTAAATTCCATTACATCTTGTCTATGTTCTGCCATGTTTCTCATATCGGTACATTAAATATTTTGGCAACGTTTCTACATCCTTTTTTTAAAGGGGGGGGGGGGGCAGTGACATTCACACTGAAAAATAAATAGTTCTCAACCCTTCCTTTTCATTTAGAAATCCAAGAAAGTCCTATCTGCATCGCTTTATTTACACAGGCATATTTTCTTCCACAACCTCTCCTTGACATTTCTTCATACAGTTGAAATATTCTTGATTGATGTATATCTGCATGTCGAACATATTGCTCTCTCTCTTGCCAACCCAGACATTGTTTCATGTGTGCACTAAGCGAAATATGTTTTGTTCACCAGATTTGTAGATGTGAATAGATGATAACAAGCTTCGTGTAAGAAATATGGTTTCAGATTTGAAACAACATCTATTTATAAAGACAACACTGCTCTGCACTTACTATAAAGTGATAGTATAGAATCATTTAGCTGTAAATTAGAGCTTGCTACTTGGTATGCCAGATCAAGGTATATTACCTCCCTTTGACTGTCAGTGATCGCCTGGTTTACTTCGATTCTCTTTTTTTCAATAATTTATGCATTTTATTGAGGTTTTTTTTATAGAAAAGTAAATAATTTAACACTGCGTATAGTGAAAAGTAACCCAAAAAATGATTTAGTGGGTTTTTTTTAAACTTTTTATGAGTTTTGAGTAGTGTATGCTCTGTAAAATTTGCAATTTTTCATTTTGGTGTCGACCTCTCCTGATGGTGTCACCCGGTGTGGTCCGCACCCCCGCACCCCCCCCCCCCCCCCTAACGACGCCACTGCTGCCATGTCTCTCATATCGGTACATTAAATATTTTGGCAACTTTTCTACATCTTTTTTAAGGGGGGGGAGGCAGGGACGTTCGCACTGAACAAACTAGTTGTCAACCCTTACGTTTCATTTAGAAATCCATGAAAGTCCTATCTGCATCGCATTATTTACACAGGCAGCTTTTCTTCCACAACCTCTCCTTGGCATTTCTTCATACAGTTGAAACATTCTTGATGCATATCTGTATGACGAACATATTGGTCTCTCTTGCCAACCCAGACATCTTTTCTTTTCATGTTCCATGTCCCATGATAGAAAACCTTGACAGTGAGGATGTTGGAACTGGTGCTTTCGGAGCACAGCATTACACATATCGACATTGTTTCGTGTGTGCACTAAGCGATATGTGTTTTTGTTCACCAGATATGTAGATGTGAATAGATGACAACAAACTTCATGTAAGAAATGCGGTTTCATATTTGAAACAAAATCTATTTATAAAGGCAACATGGCTCTGCACTTACTATGAAGTGATAGTATAGAATCATTGAGCTGTAAATTAGAGCTTGCTACTTGGTATGCCAAATCAAGGTATATTACCTCCCTTTGACTGTAAGTGATCGCCAGGTTTGCTTTATTTCTCTTTTTTTTTTCAATAATTTATGCATTTTATTGAGCTTTATATTGAAAAGTAAATAATTTAACACTGCGTGTAGTGGAAAGTAGCCACAATAATGATTTTGTGGTTTTTCTCTTAATTTTTTATGAGTTTGGGGTAAATGTCGGTATAGATTTATGAATTAGACAACGTTAATATGAGTTTTGGGTAAATGTCGGTATAGATTTATGAATTAGATCACGTTAATATGAGTTTTGGGTAAATGTCGGTATAGATTGATGAATTAGATCACGTTAATATGAGTTTTGGGTAAATGTCGGTATAGATTTATGAATTAGACAACGTTAATATGAGTTTTGGGTAAATGTCGGTATAGATTGATGAATTAGATCACGTAAATATGAGTTTTGGAAAATGTCGGTATAGATTGATGAATTAGATCACGTTAAAATGAGTTTTGGGTAAATGTCGGTATAGATTGATGAATTAGATCACGTTAATATGAGTTTTGGGTAAATGTCGGTATAGATTGATGAATTAGATCACGTTAATATGAGTTTTGGGTAAATGTCGGTATAGATTGATGAATTAGATCACGTTAATATGAGTTTTGGGTAAATGTCGGTATAGATTTATGAATTAGACAACGTTAATATGAGTTTTGGGTAAATGTCGGTATAGATTGATGAATTAGATCACGTTAATATGAGTTTTGGGTAAATGTCGGTATAGATTGATGAATTAGATCACGTTAATATGAGTTTTGGAAAATGTCGTTATAGATTGATGAATTAGATCACGTTAATATGAGTTTTGGGTAAATGTCGGTATAGATTTATGAATTAGACAACGTTAATATGAGTTTTGGAAAATGTCGGTATAGATTTATGAATTAGATCACGTTAATATGAGTTTTGGGTAAATGTCGGTATTGATTTATGAATTAGACAACGTTAATATGAGTTTTGGAAAATGTCGGTATAGATTTATGAATTAGACAACGTTAATATGAGTTTTGGAAAATGTCGGTATAGATTGATGAATTAGACAACGTTAATATGAGTTTTGGGTAAATGTCGGTATAGATTGATGAATTAGATCACGTTAATATGAGTTTTGGGTAAATGTCGGTATAGATTGATGAATTAGATCACGTTAATATGAGTTTTGGGTAAATGTCGGTATAGATTTATGAATTAGACAAAGTTAATATGAGTTTTGGGTAAATTTCGGTATAGATTGATGAATTAGATCACGTTAATATGAGTTTTGGGTAAATGTCGGTATAGATTGATGAATTAGATCACGTTAATATGAGTTTTGGGTAAATGTCGGTATAGATTGATGAATTAGATCACGTTAATATGAGTTTTGGGTAAATGTCGGTATAGATTTATGAATTAGACAACGTTAATATGAGTTTCGGAAAATGTCGGTATAGATTGATGAATTAGATCACGTTAATATGAGTTTTGGGTAAATGTCGGTATAGATTGATGAATTAGATCACGTTAATATGAGTTTTGGGTAAATGTCGGTATAGATTTATGAATTAGACAACGTTAATATGAGTTTTGGGTAAATGTCGGTATAGATTGATGAATTAGATCACGTTAATATGAGTTTTGGAAAATGTCGGTATAGATTTATGAATTAGATCACGTTAATATGAGTTTTGGGTAAATGTCGGTATAGATTTATGAATTAGACAACGTTAATATGAGTTTTGGAAAATGTCGGTATAGATTGATGAATTAGATCACGTTAATATGAGTTTTGGGTAAATGTCGGTATTGATTTATGAATTAGACAACGTTAATATGAGTTTTGGAAAATGTCGGTATTTTTTTATGAATTAGATCACGTTAATATGAGTTTTGGAAAATGTCGGTATAGATTGATGAATTAGATCACGTTAATACGAGTTTTGGGTAAATGTCGGTATAGATTTATGAATTAGATCACGTTAATATGAGTTTTGGGTAAATGTCGGTATAGATTTATGAATTAGATCACGTTAATATGAGTTTTGGGTAAATGTCGGTATAGATTTATGAATTAGACAACGTTAATATGAGTTTTGGGTAAATGTCGGTATAGATTGATGAATTAGATCACGTTAATATGAGTTTTGGGTAAATGTCGGTATAGATTTATGAATTAGACAACGTTAATTTGAGTTTCGGAAAATGTCGGTATAGATTGATGAATTAGACAACGTTAATATGAGTTTTGGGTAAATGTCGGTATAGATTGATGAATTAGATCACGTTAATATGAGTTTTGGGTAAATGTCGGTATAGATTGATGAATTAGATCACGTTAATATGAGTTTTGGGTAAATGTCGTTATAGATTGATGAATTAGATCACGTTAATATGAGTTTTGGGTAAATGTCGGTATAGATTGATGAATTAGATCACGTTAATATGAGTTTTGGGTAAATGTCGGTATAGATTGATGAATTAGATCACGTTAATATGAGTTTTGGGTAAATGTCGGTATAGATTTATGAATTAGACAACGTTAATATGAGTTTTGGAAAATGTCGGTATAGATTGATGAATTAGATCACGTTAATATGAGTTTTGGGTAAATGTCGGTATAGATTTATGAATTAGACAACGTTAATATGAGTTTTGGGTAAATGTCGGTATAGATTGATGAATTAGATCACGTTAATATGAGTTTTGGGTAAATGTCGGTATAGATTGATGAATTAGATCACGTTAATATGAGTTTTGGGTAAATGTCGGTATAGATTGATGAATTAGATCACGTTAATATGAGTTTTGGGTAAATGTCGGTATAGATTTATGAATTAGATCACGTTAATATGAGTTTTGGGTAAATGTCGGTATAGATTGATGAATTAGATCACGTTAATATGAGTTTTGGGTAAATGTCGGTATAGATTGATGAATTAGATCACGTTAATATGAGTTTTGGGTAAATGTCGTTATAGATTGATGAATTAGATCATGTTAATATGAGTTTTGGGTAAATGTCGGTATAGATTGATGAATTAGATCACGTTAATATGAGTTTTGGGTAAATGTCGGTATAGATTGATGAATTAGATCACGTTAAGATGAGTTTTGGGTAAATGTCGGTATAGATTTATGAATTAGACAACGTTAATATGAGTTTTGGAAAATGTCGGTATAGATTGATGAATTAGATCACGTTAATATGAGTTTTGGGTAAATGTCGGTATAGATTTATGAATTAGACAACGTTAATATGAGTTTTGGGTAAATGTCGGTATAGATTGATGAATTAGATCACGTTAATATGAGTTTTGGGTAAATGTCGGTATAGATTGATGAATTAGATCACGTTAATATGAGTTTTGGGTAAATGTCGGTATAGATTGATGAATTAGATCACGTTAATATGAGTTTTGGGTAAATGTCGGTATAGATTTATGAATTAGATCACGTTAATATGAGTTTTGGGTAAATGTCGGTATAGATTGATGAATTAGATCACGTTAATATGAGTTTTGGGTAAATGTCGGTATAGATTGATGAATTAGATCACGTTAATATGAGTTTTGGGTAAATGTCGGTATAGATTTATGAATTAGACAACGTTAATATGAGTTTTGGGTAAATGTCGGTATAGATTGATGAATTAGATCACGTTAATATGAGTTTTGGGTAAATGTCGGTATAGATTGATGAATTAGATCACGTTAATATGAGTTTTGGGTAAATGTCGTTATAAATTGATGAATTAGATCACGTTAATATGAGTTTTGGGTAAATGTCGGTATAGATTTATGAATTAGACAACGTTAATATGAGTTTTGGAAAATGTCGGTATAGATTGTTGAATTAGATCACGTTAATATGAGTTTTGGAAAATGTCGGTATAGATTGATGAATTAGATCACGTTAATATGAGTTTTGGGTAAATGTCGGTATAGATTGATGAATTAGATCACGTTAATATGAGTTTTGGGTAAATGTCGGTATAGATTGATGAATTAGATCACGTTAATATGAGTTTTGGGTAAATGTCGGTATAGATTTATGAATTAGACAACGTTAATATGAGTTTTGGGTAAATGTCGGTATAGATTGATGAATTAGATCACGTTAATATGAGTTTTGGAAAATGTCGGTATAGATTGATGAATTAGACAACGTTAATATGAGTTTTGGGTAAATGTCGTTATAGATTGATGAATTAGATCACGTTAATATGAGTTTTGGGTAAATGTCGTTATAGATTGATGAATTAGATCACGTTAATATGAGTTTTGGGTAAATGTCGGTATAGATTGATGAATTAGATCACGTTAATATGAGTTTTGGGTAAATGTCGGTATAGATTGATGAATTAGATCACGTTAATATGAGTTTTGGGTAAATGTCGGTATAGATTTATGAATTAGACAACGTTAATATGAGTTTTGGGTAAATGTCGGTATAGATTTATGAATTAGACAACGTTAATATGAGTTTTGGGTAAATGTCGGTATAGATTGATGAATTAGATCACGTTAATATGAGTTTTGGGTAAATGTCGTTATAGATTGATGAATTAGATCACGTTAATATGAGTTTTGGGTAAATGTCGGTATTGATTTAAGAATTAGACAACTATAATTTGCAATTCAGTTCTATTACTTTCATTTACCAAGTAACTTAAGCCGTGTTAAGTTATTTCAGTGTCTGAATTTTGCATAGAAACATGGACATGCCTTGGCATCGCAAAGTTTCCGCATATTTCTCCACCACCAGCTTACTTCGTAGTTTGGGCGGGAGCAGTTTGTCAGCAGGCAATCTCCAACATCAATGTCAATATTATAAGAACTTTGGATAGCTTTTTCAAATGTATCTGTTGTTTTCCTTATGTAAGAGACCTCCAGAAGCTGTCTTGCGCATTGATGCACATTGTTTCCCCTTGTGGGGAAATTTACCAGGCTTGAAGAAATTTCTCTCTCTAGAAATTGGTGAAGAAATAATAGAGTATGTAAGGGCCTGGTGGTCCATAATTGTTTAAAAATGAATAGTAAAACTTTAGTAAAATTATCTTTTAAGAGCTTATTCTATCTGTAATTTGTTTTAAAATATAGACAATATTGTATTGATGCAATATTAGTATTTTTATTGGCTTGACATTAGTGCAGAATCAATAACATGCGATTTATGCACATGTAGGTAAAACAAAATGCCGGCTTTTATGGTGTTCTCCACACATAAGCTTGCACCAAGGATAGTTGTGCATGGAGATATATAGGTCTGATCATTAGCACCCAGAAATTTTAAGTTACTGAATTTTGAATATGATGGTGTTTCAAATTGTTTACTATAGGAGTTGAATTAGTACCGTGACTCCTATAGCAATCGATCAACATCCGTGCGTACAAACCGACCCTGAACAAACCGACCCGATACAATTTGTCGCACACCTAGGATAATCTGTTAATATCGCTCATAATTCCATCGTAACGGTCAACAGAGATTACATCAGTCAGATGATGAAGTCTTTAGCTTTCTCTGTATTATTGGTATATGTAGTTGAAACTTTAAAAATATTGTCAAATATGAAATTCCAAATTTGTTGTGACAAATTAAACGAAAGCAACGATCATATAACATCTACGACGTATAATCAATAATTATGAGAATGAAAAGCAAACGAAAACTTAAATCACACTTAAAATATAAAGCTTACAGTTAAAAATATATATAATCCACGGGGGGTGGGGGTGGAATTTCTAAGGTTGATAACATAAGATTGTAACATGTTAATTATTAATGACGTAATTCTGCTTTAAATATACATGTGATTGCTTTTTGGTATGGACATCAATATACATGTTGTGTATGGACATCAATATACATGTTGTGTATGGACATCAATATACATGTTGTGTATGGACATCAATATACATGTTGTGTATGGACATCAATATACATGTTATGTATGGACATCAATATACATGTTGTGTATGGACATCAATATACATGTTGTGTTCCTTTGTGCAAAGGTTATACGTATATTCTTGCAGAAGGTTGTAAAATAATTTATATAATTGCGCTGTAATTGAAGAGTTCGTGTTTCTTTATTTCAACTTCCAACAGATGTAATTTACTAATTTACATTGGACAAGCAAACCTGAAAGTAAACAATATAATGATGACCTAACAAATCAAATCAAAAATTAAAGAATCTCAGCTGGTTTACAAAATATAGAGTCTGTGTGTGAATCCCACATTTATACCACAGAGGTCAACAGGTCAAGAGAGCAAACCAAGTATTCTGGCAATTACAGACACTATTACAAATGTTGAACCAATGTAGATTTGCTCTGTTTATATCTCCCTAGTATGATTGTTCCTGGCCATATTTGGGAATGGAGCTCATATATACAATATTTATTCTGATATTGGCCTATATCAGTTACCTAATTATGACATTGCAACTGTTTTTATTGTAGCATTCTGGCGTTAAACATAGTAAGGCCTTGATGAACTAATTATTCTGACGTTAAACATAGTAATGCTTTGATGAACTAATTATTATGGCGTTGAATATAGTAAGGCCTTGATGAACTAATTATTCTGACGTTAAACATAGTAATGCTTTGATGAACTAATTATTCTGACGTTAAACATAGTAAGGCCTTGATGAACTAATTATTCTGGCGTTAAACATAGTAAGGCCTTGATGAACTAATTATTCTGACGTTAAACATAGTAAGGCCTTGATGAACTAATTATTCTGGCGTTGAATATAGTAAGGCCTCGGTGAACTAATTATTCTGGCGTTCAACATAGGAAGGCCTTGATGAACTAATTATTCTGACGTTAAACATAGTAAGGCCTTGATGAACTAATTATTCTGGCGTTAAACATAGTAAGTCTTTGATGAACTAATCATTCTGACGTTAAACATAGTAAGGCCTTGATGAACTAATTATTCTGGCTGGACTGAGTAGTTTCCACCTTGACCCGATTCCCTAAGTTTTTACTCTAGGTGAATAGTCTTATTTCCAAATTATGAAAGAAACTTGGACTTCAATGAAACACCGAAAGAAGTCACCATTATTCTAAGTGATAGTTCTAATATAGCTAGGCAATAAATTACAAAGTTTAATAATTTAGAATTTTAGCATCCCCCAAGGAATTAGTGAATCTGTCTCTGAATGTCATCGACAGTTTGATGGATGGGAGTGCTATCTGCTGAAACTAAAACGTATTGATGTGATTTACGAAGATCGTAAGCTTGTTTATTATATAAACCCTGGTACAGTAGAAAAGTAAAATATACACTGGAATAATTGAACTGATGAGTTATAAAGGAATATACAATTTTTGGTCCAAAATAGAAAAAAATAAAAAATAAAAAAAAAAATATAATAATAATAATAATAATAATAATAATAATAATAATAATAATAATAATGTAATTATGATTCAGCTAATTAAAGAGAGTACCCTCTGAATGTTGGATGTTGTGACAGTCAGTAACATCTGAACCAAGCATTTTCTTTGATCAAATAATTAGCTGAAAAGTGAGAACCTATAAAAATTTAACAGGTTCATTAGATAAACATTACGGTTTACCTTCCTTAGTCTCGATTGATGTTAGGTTGTAGTGTGAGATTCTATAAATGTGTACATCTGGAAAAACAAGTGATTGGGTAAGTAACAAAATGAACATGTAACTAACAAAATGGACATGTAAGTAACAAAATGGACATGTAAGTAACAAAATGGACATGTAAGTAACAAAATGAAGATGTAACTAACAAAATGGACATGTAAGTAACAAAATAGACATGTAAGTAACAAAATGGACATGTAAGTAACAAAATGGACATGTAAGTAACAAAATGGACATGCAACTAACAAACTAGACATGTAACAAAATGAACATGCAACTAACAAACTAGACATGTAAGTAACAAAATGGACATGTAAGCAATTACAATGGACATGTAAGTAACAAAATGGACTTCCAGTTAACCAATGAATGTATATATATATATATATATATATATATATATATATATATATATATATATATATATATATATATATATATATATATATATATATATATATATATATATATATATATATATATATATATATATATATATGCAAGCAAACCTATGAATTTGTAACACAATTGACATGAAAGTTAGAAATGCTTATACCAAACAATTGTATTGTTACAAATACAAATGCTTTCACTATGGTGCAAGTCATTATTAATCCACAATCACCGAAAGCACTTGTTTTCCATCTACCGGACTAAATTACTCACTCATTGTTTTGCACACTTGTTGCATTTCAATAACATAGTGAAATACGTGTATACGGGATTAAAAGAAAACTGAAACAAAATATATTGTCGAATCACAGAAATATAATTCCAGGTTTAAATTTACTATAAATCGCAGTGAATATATCTGTCAAAAATGTTATATCTTATGACCACTCTGTATTCCTAGAGAAACAAAAAACACTGAATGAATTAATTTGAAGAAATAAATTTTATCCCAGACGAAAACTGACCACAACAACAATAATACTAAATTAATTTTGTTGGATCTTAAGCACAAATGAATAAATTTTCCATCGATAAGATTATGTAAACTTCTATTTGACCTCAGGCGATAATTAGCATTTTTAACAGAAAAATACCGAATGGTAAAACCTTCTAGAACGTTTTTAATGTTTACAAACTAAAATGTTAGTTTATTATTAGAAAGACTGCTGCTATCATTATAATATATAAACTTGACGATATCAGGTCCACCAGGTAAATTGTAGGGGAATAAAAATAACCTGGACCCAGACCAAAATAGATTGATTGATTGATTGATTGATTGAATTTTAACGGCGCACCAGCACTTTTAAGCTATTTAGCGCTATACAATAGGTTATATGTTTAAAAATACGAAAGGTTTAATATCAACCATCGATATAAAAAAACCATAATAGTTAAATATAAAATGGTAAGATGTTGGTAACAGGAAAATATGAAGCTTCCCTATCAACGGGAGATGTAAATGGTGTATGTTGATGAAAAGATGTTGTAAATAAGGGGCGGTATTTGCATTAAAGAAAAATGCTTTTAGGGGAAGGCATACTAGTTATAGTTTAAAATAAAGATTTATTTCCTTCCGGAAATCTAAAATACAATATGCCCAAATAGACATATTTACTTCTACTAATAATGATCATGATATTGAACCCAATCACGCAGAGAGTATATTAGCTATGTAAGTTTTAACAGAATAAAATACAAAAATCTATAATTCAAGTTAAGTAGATTATGTCAACAATGCAATGCTAAGTCGCAATAGCATATTATGAAATAAAAATTTAAAAAAGCTGATAAACTATGCAAATTAAATATGAAACAATTCTTAAATTAAATAATGATCACAGAGAAAACATTATCTGTAAGAATTATTGAATTTGCTAACTTTTAAATAAATTTAAAGTCGAAAGTGAAATTTATTTAAATATAGAAAAGAAAACTATTTTAATATTAAACTTAGAGAGAAAACGTGGCACCAGAAACATTAATGATATAAAATAAATTATTAGGATGGTTATAAGGGAATTATGATGAAACTTGTTTAGTTATTCAACACCAGACAACTAAATAACAAGTAAAGAAAGAAAGAAAAACTAATATACATATTACATCAAGTATTTACTACCATTTTTATATAATGGGTAGAAATCAACATTCCAATACAAATGGGTAGAAATCGACATTCCAATACAAATTGGTAGACATCGACATTCCAATACAAATGGGTAGAAATCGACACCCAATACCAATGGGTAGAAATCGACATTGCAATACAAATGGGTAGAAATCGACATTCCAATGCAAATGGGTAGATACTGACATTCCAATACAAATAGGCAGAAATCGACATTCCATTACAAATGGGTAGAAATTGACATTCCAATACAAATAGGCAGAAATAGACATTCCATTACAACTGGGTAGAAATCGACATTCCAATACAAATAGGCAGAAATCTACATTCCATTACAAATGGGTAGAAATTGACATTCCAATACAAATAGGCATAAATAGACATTCCAATACAAACTGCATTTTGCCACTAACCGTAAAAGCAGTTTGACAGCGCAGTAAACAACGGTTCGAAACATCATTTCTGTTCTTCTTTAATGACGAACGAATGATACTACGCCAGTGCTACAGATGCATTCTTCAGTGCTCCATTTCCAATCAAATTATCAAATGTTCTAACAAAAAAGGGTTAAATCAAGAAAAATGTCTTCTCACAAGTATCAAACAAGTTTCAACTGTATTTCTTTCAGAGTTTTCCCAGTTCTGTCACATGATAAACATAATGATTCCAATTATGGGTATCAACAAATTAATATTTAAAATTGAAAAGCAAAATGATCAAGCACTTTATAAAGTGCGGTAAGGACCTTTTAACATTTATGACAATGTTTCATATGATTTTAGCAGTTTTTACAATGCAAGTTAGTGTCCTTAATATCAGCAAAGAAATTAAAACCCCATTGTTCATCTGTTCTCCTTCTTTTTTCTTTAATTGAATTTAACTTTAGTTTAAATCCATAATATTATATTTTGTTGTACACCATCTTACTATTTAATCATTATCCAGCACAGATGATTATGGATACACAATTAATAAAACCTTTGACTAGCTCCGGAATCAGCGGACTAGTCCTTCTTATCCCATCGAAGCACGATATTAAGGTTACAAAGTGCATTGACTCCTTTAAGTTTTTTTTTTAAATATCAGCTAAATAATGACAATAAATCTAGATTTACCTGACTGACCGCTGCAGTAGATGGTATGCTTACTAATCCTGGTTAATTTCAAGCAGAACTTGAAGCGGGTTTAGTGTATATATATGAAACACTGGAACGGCAGCATGTAAAACCCAACAATGTAAATGCAGACTGTTCAGTCATTTAAATCCAAGGTACGTTTTAGTTATTCTGAGTGATGCTCTTTTGAATGCTTTAAGAATTCGGATCTCTCTGTGCTACAATAGTAGCTACGTGGAAAGCGACATTTGATATGTACCAGAAAGCTACATTTGATATGTATTAATCTCTGCCATTTCTTTTTTTAATCATTGAATATACAATTTATTTTAAATGAATACTTGAAAAATATCTCAACAAAAGAAATTACGCGATTTTTTCTTTCGAAATGAGCACAATTGTTTTATTTTTGTCTTATATATATATATATATATATATATATATATATATATATATATATATATATATATATATATATATATATATATATATATATATATATATATATATATATATATATATCGATCACTGCGACTGTTTTTAGTAATGGAAGATAGCGTTATTTGGTGGAATATAAATTAGCCAAAGAGGAACAACCATAAACAATACATATCTTATTTTGATAAATGTTAAACAAAAGCAGATGCTGTCAACTTCCCTTTAAACAACATCATTTTCAAACGGTCTTGATTTTGAACGTGCTTCTAACAAATTAATTAATTAGCAGTGAATTGCCCTCGAAAACATCATTTTGATTTATGGATGTTTTCATTGATTTAAAAATTGATGACCAAAATAATCGTTTTCCATTCTCTTCATCGCTCCACGTAAGTACATTTTCCTGTGCCAATAACACGCGTAAGGACTTGTTAACGTGACGTATCTGCAGGTCGCCAAGGATAATAGGTATCATCCAGTTAGGACCAGTATGGACAGCGCGACCCTGGGCCACCTGTAATTGATATAGACACCATGGACACGACATGAAATTGGAGGATATGACCAAAAGTACTTTTCTACTGTCGTACATATTATTGATGATCGAATCACACTTCGCAACCCCTGGATCTTCGGATTTATCTCTAATATAGAGTTTGAGCCCTTTTTCCTGGCCAAGTTCTCTCCAAAGTTCATTCCGGACCCATGATGCCTCTTTGTCGGAATAAGCAACGTAGAGGTCATATTGGAAGTCTGTGTCTGTCAGGATAGTGTATTTCTTCCTTCGCGTTGAAATAATATGCAGGAGATATCGAATATTCCACCGTTGAATATAAACTACTGTTATAATTGCAAGGACCAAAACAACAGCGCTTGATGTTATTATGATATTCGTAAGCACGTGACCCCAAGGTCTGCAGTTTTCATCCGTTGGGTTGTAGCTCTTTAGCAATGTCCCTTGCAGAAGAGAAGGAGTTGCACACAGGTAAGAGCCCGGATAGTTGGATAAAATATCTGGCTTTTCACGCAGAATGTTATCAATCCATTTTCTAAACCACAGATTTTCACAGCTGCAGTCAAATGGGTTGCCAGATAGATCCAATTTGGTCAAATTTTGGATAAACGATCTTGGTAAATGTCCTTCTTTGATAACACTGATCTTATTGTTTGTCAATATTAGTGTACGTAGTTGGCTGACGTTAGTGAATAAACTAGGAGGCCACTCAGATATGAAATTTATATGCAGCACTAACTGTATTAAAGAAACGAGTGGTTTGAAAAAATCCACTGGAAAATACTTGAACTTCGTATTTTCTAGATTGAGATACTTCAGCTTGCTTAGTGGCGAAAGCATTGACATTAAAGACGTAGCATTCATCTTGTACACATTGTTCGAATCCAGTTGAAGGCTCTCAAGATTTGGACACCACCGGAAAAGATTAGCGTAGTCAAAGTTATCATTTTTAAACTTAATTCCGCAGTTACTTAGGGACAGGGATTTTAAGTTAGAATTGTTGAAAGCAAAGCTTGAAATTTTCGTTAGTTTCAGAGAGTTCAAATATATGTCCTTAAGTTTTCGTAACTGAGAAAATATATTGTCATCCAAAGATACAATCTTGTTCTCCTTTAACCGTAGCCACTTTAAGGAAGTCAAGCAGGAAAGGGATCCCTTGTACAGAGCGTCGATCCCGTTGTTATTTAAATTTAAACTTCTAATCCTTGGAAATTTGCTGGTTCCATTCAGACAAAACCTTGGCACCTCAGACAACTTGTTAAAACTTAACGTCAGAGTTTTCAAAGCAGTTAAACCAAACAATTCAAGAAAGCCAATCCTGTTATTTGACAAATCCAACTGTATCAAACTTTTGATATGTTGGAGTGCCTTGTCATTTATCTTACTAAAATTGTTATTTCGAAGTTGGATTCCTTTTAGCGGTGATTTCTTAATACCTTGGAAGAACGTCAAATTAACATCGTTCCCCATGTTAATTTCGTTCAGATATAGATATTGTATGCCTACTGTTCTTAATGATGAAGACAATTGATCTTTGTTTATGCCCCTATTTCCGGAAAAATTTATTTCTATAAGTGTCGAATTAAAGTTGTAGAATGCATCGGACGTTACGTTTTGTATCTCACACATTGAAAATTGAAGCGTGCTAAGTTTCAGCTTTGTTATATTTGAAAAGGTCTCTCTGCTTATCGAAGGTAAATAGTTTTTATCAAAAATGAGAACTTTTGTCTTATACGGTAATGGAGGAATGTAAGATAAATTTCCTTTGCAAGTCACTGTCTTGTTCTGGCATTTGCATATTGAATCGGGACATGGGACATCGACCTCGAAACAAGTCGAAATGGCACTGACGAAAATCAAACTACACACCGAATAGAAGAAGCCGGCCATTAATGTATGATGTGGAACAATGACACTGGAGATCTTAAAAAAAGAAAACAAAATTATATATATATATATATATATATATATATATATATATATATATATATATATATATATATATATATATATATATATATATATATATATATTATAATGTTGAACGTAGGAAGCAAATAGGTGTAATTCCTAACGACTTTGATTCTCATTCCTGCCTTTACATTTACAGTACGTTATCGTATAGTGACGTTAGATTCATCCGGCCTTAGAATTTACAATACGTTATCATGTATGAGCGTTAGATTCTGAAAGAATTCGTGTGAGTTTATATTCAATTAGAAGTATTTGTCTGTATGTTCATCGTGATATTTTTTTTCGAAACGTTTGAATTTTCATGTAATATTTGTGAGCTGGAAGTGGACAGTAACAGCTACATAATATCAAAGATTCGTATTGTGTTGTAAAATGTCTCTAAAATAATATACAATTGACATTAAACAGTGGGGAAAAAGCGATTATTGAGAATACCATTTACACTCCTGAAAGAGCTGTACTATATAAGCATACTGTCTATTGGACTTCGTGGGTTGAAAATAACAAACATTGACACTCGTTTACCGAATCTAATTACGACGCCCAATTAAAGTTTCTTCTGATCCTAAAGGTATGTGTACCTACCCTCCTTTCACAAGACGTCCATTTTGTCCTGGAATTAAGATCTTGTTAACGCATTTGGTGGCATATAGTATAAAACATTTTCTCATTTTCTTGCGACTGTTAGTCGTACCGGTTTTCATTGATTTAACCGGTAGCATTCAATGGTACAATCAAAATGGAACTATGTTATGTAATTCGGTACAATTTAATAATGTCATGCGTGTAATTTAAATCATCAAAAATCTTAAAAGAGATCAATAATCCAATAATGAAATATTTTTGAGAACACAAAACTGGACACGATCCTGCTGGAATATATTGCAATGTCTCTAATCAGTTGACAGTTCTGACTTTTTGACCATGTGGCACAATACAAAGGTTTCTCGATTAATGCACGCTCATCTTTCAGTACATTGTACAATTGCTTTATTTTTATAACAAAGAAGCTGACAATTACAACCAGAGAAAACTCACGTGTCAAGTAAATTAGACTTTGATAGAATAAATTAAATGAAACAAATCAAAACACAAATACCTTTCAGATGGGCGAGATAAATTACAAGCGTTACCGCATGCTACGATGTGTTGATTCCGAAAGTAAAAAATGGTTTAGGGTTATTTCTCTTCGATATTTATCTTCTTTAAATTTACGGAACATGTGTCAGATAAATGATCGGCACAAGAACTAATAGACGATATAATGATATTCAAATATGTGCGGGGGTGGGGGTGCGCGCGTGTATGTGTGTGTGTGTGCATGTGTGTGAGTCTGTGTGTGTGTCTGTGTGTGTGTGTGTGTGTGTGTGTGTGTGGTGCGATTACTTGTATTGTGTTATTTTATAATAAATGGAAATGTCGGACAATTCGGTAAATAATGGTATCAGATATATTTATTTTTAATATGAAGCGGAAAAATTAATATATGTTAGAGGGTGTATTTGTCGACATTAGTTCCATATGGCTTCAAAGCAGTATGCGTTAAATTTAGTGCTCCTTTTGTCAAGCATATCTAAGGTCCACTTGAAAATTGTGCACACTGTTTCGAGTTCTGTAATATTTTGTAAACAACGTAGTGACCATGGCAAAAAAAAAGAAGTTGGTACTTAGCTTCAAATTATTTTAAACAAACAATCGGTAAACTTGGAGATAAGGATTGTTTACCTATTTGGACTTGCTATAACCCAAAAGTAATAGTCATGAATAGTTATGGCCGATTATGAATATAATGATATATTTATTATACATATGCTACCCTTCGTCCGCACATATAGATCACTTTTCAGCTATTGTGATTGAGCATCAGTTTTTCAAGAAGCACAATTCTGATTAAATTATAAAATAGCACGGCGTTTTTGGCTCTCACAAGATATCGTGGTGTATTCCGTCGTTACCTTACTTTAATTGACACGTGGTATAATAAGATCAATGTCAACAAAACGGTAATTAAGAATGTTAACATTGAGTATAAACAAGAACCGAACGACTATGAAATAAATACGATATAAATGAGTCGTTAAAAATGTTTAAATAAGTAGCAGTCTCGTTATTCTGCTTTTTTTATTATAAAATGTTAGACTGATCACACATACGTGCATCCATTATCCAGTCATACTTATTCTCACTTTTTAAATCATTATTCCTCTTATTTTTATATATTTCCTTGTGTACGTTGCTACTTACCTAACCATAAGGACTCTGCTGGAGAAAATAGAGTGAAGCAATCGGGAAAACTGATGAATTAGCTTCCGTATTATAAATAGGCAACCCGCTCCTGCGTATTAATTCAATGCAGAGTCATGATTGGTTTCTTTTAATAATTTGCACTACAGCCGGGGACTAGTTTGTTTGACAAATTTTGCATGGTTGCGTCCGCAGAAGATCCATGAATACAAATTCACAAACTATTTTATTATAACATTGAACATAATGTTCTTAAACTTTTATCGTACACAGTTACTATAATTTCACAAACTATATTTAGACACATTGACTAATACTTCCTAAACAATAGTATTGCATAAACGTAATGATTTTAAAAAAAAGGAATCACACAAATCTCACATATGTGTTAGAACTGTTTGTTCTCTCTCTTGTATTTGTTCTCTTTGAATATATACCTCTCCAAAAGAAGTGATCAGTAGTTACCATAATTATGTTAAGTGTTCTGTTTGTCAGGCTTTTCTTATTTTATTTTTAAAAACTTACACCCTTACAAATTGTAAATCAGTAAATCGTTGGATGAAATAAAATCTTGAATTGACAAGCTTGTACATATCAGGTATCTCAGCTTTAACATTATTTTGGCAAAGCAATGTGTCAGGGGAAAATATTCTAACATTAGATTTACCGTTCTTCAGGGGGGAAAAAAACACGAGAGCAGGACTGTTTCAACAAAAACGCGAGTGATATAGCACTTTTTGAACCTGCCTATGGTTAACTCTGAATTTAAAACCAAAACACACGTTCGAAAAAATGTAACAATATTCGACCCATTTTTTTTTTCAGTTTGGACTGTCGATAGAACAAGGCACCTCTTGGTGCTGCCCCGCCCTTATATTAGTGACAATAAATAACACACTATATGTTTTATGAAACTGATGAATGAATGAAAACAATCAACATATCTCAAACATAATGTGATTTCTTAATTACCTTGGTCCTATAATACCGCAAAAAAAAACAGAACCAAAATTGGTGTGTTAGTTAGGTTTCCTTCTGTGTGGATCGTAGATATGGGTGTTCTTTTTAGATGCCCATCTGTGTGGATAGTATATTTAGCGTATGTTTTTGGTTTCCTTCTGTGTGGATAGTAGATTTGAGGTTAATATGCATACATTTTTGTGGATAGTAGCTATCTGGTTAGTATGTTTTTTGTACGTTTGTGTGGACAGTCGATTTAGCTGTTTTCTTTAGCTGCCCTTGTGTGTGGAGAGTACATTTAGTATGTGTTTTTAGCTTCCCTTCTATGTTGATGGTATATTTGTTGATGGTTTCTTTCTCCTCTTCCCGTGTGTGGATAGTATATTTGGTGTTTGTATGAAAATAGAACAAACCCAAAGTCCCTTTCCAGGTCCATTCATATAAAAGATATTTATTCTCTTTGCGTTATATGAGTATCTTTGTTTGTTTCTTTGTTTATCCTTCCAACCAAGCGTTGTTTTATTGATATAGAGTATGAACTAGCTGAACCCGTTATCCGCCACTCGCTGATCTAGCTGAACTTACCCGCTGTCAATGTTTGCTGTTTGGTCCGATTCAGGTTAGCTCCTTGCCACATTGATGCCAATGGCCAGAACCGTAACGTCTTCATTCCATTAGACCCTATACAATCACAAGTCTGAATCGTCATACGACCGTTTTTGACAAGAGTTCCCATTGAGACTCAATCGACCCTATAAATCTTATCCTATACTGAACCAGAACTATTTTACTTGGATTACCATATACCCAATAAAGCTTTGTCCTTTATCGTTCCAGGGTGTTTTTACCTATATGACCTCAAAGTTTTTATATCACTCTACTTAACTACTGGCTGTACAACGAAGTTTTTAAAAACATCGGTTGAATGTACAAATATCTACTTTTGATGTCGGTGTATACCGTGAATTTGGCAGATTCCCACCTAACTCACAAAAACTGGGTACGTTAGGTAAATATTGGTTGATTATGTAAATTGTATACAGATTACTGCATATAAGTAGTAATATATAGACAATAGATTTAATAACTATTATAATAATTATTAAAACTAATTTAATAATATCAATTGGGTTACACTACTTAAAGATACTTTAAACAGACATGGTTTTCGTTCAGCTTGGATCTCTCCTGTTTTTGAAAATTGCTGTCTATTGCAGTAGATTGCTGTTTATTCCAATATTTAAATAAAGAGTTACAGATTATTTTCTATATGACAAAAATTAAAATATTTAAATACAAAACGTGTCTATAAACATATCAAAACTTTAATTTAAAAACTTTGACAAAACTCTTAGTGTCTTCTCATAATCTGAGAACTGAAACTGGTAGATATGATGGGAAAATAATCAACAGAAGTGAAATAAATTGTATGTTTCGTGCCTATCAGTCATGATTTTGAATATGACTATTATTTTCTTTTAGTATGTCCTGTGTACACTAACTTTATTGTAAACATATTTCTCGAAACATCTATCCATTCATAAAAAATCTATCCATTCATAAGTACATTTAATTGTTTACCTCTATTTTTATTACTATATTAAAATACATTATGAAGCGTTTAAATTAAGGCAGATATTATAATTTGTAGAGTAATTTATTGAGAAAAGGTTGTGTATATTTGTCCATCCTTTGCGTTCCAATTCTTGACGATGACCGTTTTGAGTTTCTGTTTAATGTTATATACATAACATTTGATAGTCTCACAACATTCGTAATATTTATGATATAAGCATGTAAAATTTTGATAATAACAAAGTATAAACTGTCAACTGTTTTGCTCTTCAATAGGGTATTTGGATGAAAATTGGAACCTCTTTGGAGTTTCCAATCTCACATATGTGTTAGAACTGTTTGCTCTCTCTCTCTCTCTCTCTCTCTCTCTCTCTCTCTCTCTCTATCTCTCTCTCTCTCTCTCTCTCTCTCATGAGATAGGAAGAAATAAAAACAACAGCAATTATGAAATGGACAAACACTCGGATAAAGGACGTAAAGTTTAAAAATGATGATACATCAAACTTGGCATATATTGATCAGTAGCAGACGGCTTTTATGAGTAAGGACAAAAACAAAATTCTAGAATTATACAGCTTTGTTTCATTATTTCAGATAATCATTATGAAATAACGCAGTAATGGAATGCTTAATTGACACACAGACACAGATTCGGCAGACCTAATACATGTATCGTTTCATGAGTAAATTAATATATAGAACTCGATCAAATACAACATATATGATAAGCTGTATCGATCTGACGCAGTGCAGCCATGGTTTAATTAGGTACACAACATTTTTTTAATGTATTTAGGTACATGACATTAATATTGAAGCCATGGTTTAATTTGGTACACTTGATATTTGTAATTATTTTATTTACAAGGCATCAGTTTCACGCCATGTATGTGTCATTCTGTTACATCGGTTTTACATTGTGTATGTCGCACTTTGGTAAATGATATCAGTTTCATATTCGTCACGTGGTCAGGAAGAGGTATTGTCACAATAATCAAATCAGTTAGTGTCATTGTATAAGTGCTAAAGCAAAAGGAAAGAAAAAAATATTTAGTAATGTATTTAGCAACATAATAGAGTAAGTCTGAAATTAATCTGGGATAAGACCACCTTCAGTATAAGCAAACAACCACAAGGTTTTCGTCTCGAAAGCGATCCAGTCTTGAAAAATAAACCTAAAGAATACAATCCATTTTTTGTATGCATTTCAGTTATCATCTAGAGAGATAAGCTTTCGACTTCGGAAACGAAATGCATACTTTCTTAAAGTCTAACTGTAAAGGAAAATAAGATCAAAATAACATTGTCATCGCTGCTGCATTTAAAGTGTAAAATGAATCAGTCTAACATTTTAAAGTGTAAAAGTTACAAGTGTAGATTCTATAGACATATTTCACATCTGCAAAATACTTAAATAATTGTAGATATACAAAACTTTTTCCGTCTTCTACCGCTTTTGAAAAAAAAGAAATCAAGCGGCCACTACCACTCCCAAAAAGGAGTCACCAAAAATAAGTAATCCTGAAACGTGTGCCCTCCTCCAACATGTTGATGATTAATAAAAAAGCCCACAGCTTAATTTTCAAAACGATTCGAATACCTGTCAATACGAGACTAAACACACCATGAAATAGGGAGGGGCTATAATATAACCTGTGTTAATGGACACACCATACAATGTACATCTGCCTATAACATATATCACCTGCTTTAATAGACATACCATACAATGGACACCTGTCTTTAAAATATATAACCTGTCTTAATGGACACATCATACAATGGACACTTGCCTGTAAAATACAATATGTATCACTCTCTCTCAATTTCCATATTGTTATAAGTATGCTTTCAAAGTTAGTGTTTGTATCAGATATTAATTGTTAGTAGTGACACCATAACATTATTTCCAGCATTATGGATATTTGATACCAGAGACTGTCAACAGGTTCAGTGCTGTTATTTAATTTCATATAACTAGCTGAGCCTGGATATGGCACAAATGTTAATTTCATTAAGATCCCTTCCTTATCTCTAACCTTACTAAAACAAGAGCAGAGTAGTAGAGCAGGCAGTTTTTAGTTGGGCTTGGTACTGTAGAAAAGACCAGTTTTTCTAGTTTATGTAAAGAGATTAGATTAATTTTACATACAATTGTACGACCCTTACTTTGGTGTTTGTATGTCTTTTGCACCCAAATGTAACACCTATATAATCTATTCACAAAAGACCTAACATGATAGGTATAAGTTTGTGGTGCTTCTAGAGTCCTTTATGCACATATTATCAAGAGAACATACTAACAGGAACATACCATTTTCTACACTATGTTACTGCAAATTAACTTGAATCCAGTTAATACATAATTTACGTTAAAATTATTTAAGAATATGATGAATGTTGTTGTGCATGTTAGTTCTAAGATTTTACTCTTTTACACAAAGAAATTATAATATTTGATATCATAACGTATTCGTATTGCTAAAATTGTTTTCATCCTGTTATTTTCCTTATTTCATAATACTATATCCCTTGTATTTTCTAAATGGGTTTGACTGAAACTAATTTGTATCAGATACAAACTTCTGAAGATTTGTATGACTACTAGGATCGGATATTAACGAAACAAATTTGCACCGTCAAGTTTATAAGATCAATCGATGAAGTATTTAAAAATCCTACAGCCCTACAAATAGTAAACACTGTAAAATTAGCAAGCTTTTATCATCCAGTATTAATCAAATGACTACAACCTTACACATATTAAAGGCATACAACCTAAGTAAAAACGAATGAAATTATATATTTATTTTTTTCAGTTCACGATTACTTAATTAGATGAATAATTACGATTCAGGAAATTTTGTGATAAAAAACGCGATTCTGAATTATTGCCTGCAAACAAAAATTCGCTGTTTGCCACGCCTATATTCATGTAACCTCTGTGTTGACCTCTCCCGAAGATTAAGAATTTTAGCCATGCGCAAACAATCGTTTACAAAAATAATGGCGTGTTCACAACTAGATCGAAAACCAAAACTTAGATTCTGAAAGGAGGGGGAATAAAAGCTCTTTGGGCAAATTATGGCAGCAAACGCATATGTATTAGTGACCAGCATGAACGATGGAATAAAAAGAAGTCCACTTTGAGCCTGGATACTAATCCAGAGGTCGCCAAATTCTTGCTGGATACTGGTGTCATGGTGAGTCTCAATTTTGCAATGAACAGTCAAGTTTTTATACCGCTATTTTATATCTGTATTGTTAACTCTTTATCAAAACTCTAAAAATAACATATTTTATATAAACTGGCATTATTCCATTTAGCTTGAAATAAAATGTCACAGCCCTGCAACAATATCGCTGAAAACCGCATGTACGTACACCACTGCTGCTATTTTTGAGGCCATCAAAGGGATAATAATGATCATCATTTTCGCTCGCAACCATAAGACTTTATTTAGAGGCAAGCAGTCACTTCTGTTTGTTTTTTTTAAATTAAAAAAAATTATATATAATGTAAATGGTGATGGCTGTAAATGAAAGTAATGCAATACAGTTAAGTATATAATATGCATATTATTATTTGCAAAGTATATAATATTATTGTGTCTAATAAAACATTTATTTTCCCTTGCTATATTAGGTAATGAAATGAATGGCAGTGCAAGGAAAACATCAGAAAAATGTCACAGAAGACACGGCCACAACTTCTACACCTGGGCCAACAATTCATAGGATACAAATTCCTGCTGTGTCTGATATAACCACATCATAATCAGATATGGCATCTGTGTATTACTACATTTTTTTAAAAAAAGTTTATGTATATTTACTTGTTTACAAATATTTTGGTAGATGCACATCTAAGGATTTACCTGGAAATGTATCATTCTATATTAGTTTAATAGTTTGCAGTTGGTAAAGATTGTACATTTTGTTAAAATCTGGTTTGTTTTATTTAGAATAATATTTTTGTTGTAAATTGTTTGTTGGCATATGTCTTTTTTTTGTTATTGATATGTTCCTCTTTATGCTGTATGTATTTTAGTTAAAGGGCCTGAAGGGAGAATAGTCTTTGACTAAATTAGTCACCCCTTTAAATAAGTTATTATTATTATTTCTTGAAGCATTATCATTCAGGTCTTAATAACCAAGATAAATGATAATTTCTATTGATACAAAACTAATGATTCCCAAGTTCAACATTAGTATTTACACATTTCAAAATTTTATTTTAAGGGATTCAGTCTTGTCTGAAGTTGATGGAAAAGTCTAAAAGTTTTATCAACCCATTTGAGAAAGTATACTAACAAAAAAATTTGTAATACATACATAAAAGGGAATATTTGAGTTAAGTATCCTAAAAAAACAACCATTATGATACATGCATGATATATGTAACTAAACTAAAAGTAATGTATAGTATTGTATTGGTATTTGTGGATGGTATTTGTGTATGAAACAGAAAGTTGCTCCCACAAAAGCTTTCTTTTCTGTGTATTATCAAAAAAGTAAAAATTGGGTATTTGCAATTTATCTTAAATATAGTATCAATGCATAATTGAAATAATGAAGATATACTGGTTATCACAGAAAGAAAATGAATACATTGTATTATAAATACAAACCACACTGAGGCCATAGTTATGGTTTGTCCATTTAATACACATGGAGAGGGCAAGGGGGGTTTACCCAAATGCATATGCTTGTGTATGGGGGTGGGTGGTCTACTGATAACATACGTACACATATACCTCGATAGTAATTTGTCTAATAAGTAACCTGCCTGACTGGGTTCAGTTGTTGTTTGAGTTTTAGTGGACAATAGACAAACTTTTTAAAGTTATGCTGCTTATTTCTTTGATGCAGCCAGACATTCAACATTGGTGGACTATCTGTTACATTAAATACATATTATTGTTAATCCTTGATCTTTTCTGTGTGGATTAAATATAGGCTGTTCTACAGAATGGGGAGGGCAATCGCATGTATGCAGATGGTGTGTGTGTTAATAAAAAGTATGCATGTGTACAGGGAGGGAGGGGTCAAGCTTTGCCCGATTTTTGCACACATGTCCATAGTTGGAATCAGATTTTGTTTCTGGACTTTTTACTTTTTTGCTTGCAATCTAATTCACACCGGTCTGAGCTATACACATACAGGTGAACAATTGCAAAAGTAGGATAAATTGGGGATGGAAGTAAAAAGTGGCCAGGAGGAAAATGATGGGTCAGAAGAAGGAAAAACTCCCACTTTTACCCTTATGCCGAATGATGTTTCTAGCACACCTAGGTGTATATCTAATCAAATCTCTTGGAAACAGATGTATTTCAATATATTCAAAATTAGTCCACAAATGCGCTCCCTACCCCCAGGTGACAAGGGAAAAAAATAGAATGGGTGGAATGAGTTGATTATTCTCTGCCTGTATAATGCTACTGTACATTGGCATTTTCATCGAAACAGATTAATGAGGATTTATAAATGTTAAGAGTTCTCTGCATCTGAATCAATTTATTTATTTAGTCATTTTACTTTGTTTCAGAAGTACAGCAGAACTGGAGAATTTCCAGAAGTTTGATTTTATTGTATGCCTCCAAAAGACATTCATATAAGCCATCAGCTTTCAGAGCTAGGAATCTGTTGGCAGCTCTTGATTATAACAATCATATTGACAGATGTGATTGTAAACACAGATATAACAATAAGGTAATAAACTTTATTCTTGTTAACGTAATAATTCATCTTTGTTAAAATATTAATGCTTTACCTGAAAGTTGATAAACCATCTGTTTGTGGTACAATTTTATCTTTTACAGAAGACATTTTTTAAAATAAATTTCAAAAACCAATTTTGGTTAGAATTAGTCTAATGTAATTAGAAAATTCTGTAAAGAATCTAAACATTTTTAAGATATATGGGTAAGATACAGATTTGCTATTTTGACATCTTCATCTGTAGCAAAATGATTTGTTACATGTAATTGTATGCAGGTTTTTTGGGGGGATTTTTGAGAATTAAAAAAATATAAAATGACATTGTCAGTGAAATGTTTGCATTTTCTTGTCAGATACCAAAGGTCATTCAACAAAAAAGTGAGAGATGGTCTGCATACCCAAAGAAAGTTGATCAACAGTACCTGTATACTCCAGAAATAAATATGAAAATATTGATATGAGGTTAGATGATAGAGTTGGCATGAACCAGCCAGTTGTTTTGGACATAAATGATCCTAGGTGAATATCTTATGTACTTGCTCCAATACCACCACCACCTGCAGAAGAGATTGTTACAAAGCAGAAATCTCATTTTAAGTTAAAATGATTTAGGCCTTTTAGTCCGGTAATACCTGTTAATATCAAATTGTTATGGAGAGACTATTTTAGTGATTGTATGGTAATAAATGTTCTCTACCATGGACCCATATAGATTTAGACTAAGTCTTTTTTGAAGTGCCTACCATGAGCTGAAGTCCAGCATCTGTTTGATTTCCAAGCAGCAGTATATCTTCAGACCACTGTTGATTATGTTCTTAAAGCTTTTAAAAAAAAACATGCATTTTAACAACAAGATGTAAGACCCTTTCTAACTTTTCATACCCATTGCCTTTATACTTGTCTTATATGTATGTTTAGATTGAGGTAAATGCAGTGTATTTTGGCCATATGATGTATAAAAAAAGCACAGCAGAGGCTATACATTGTAAATCATTTAATCTTATAGAAGTAACAAGATCAAAATCATGTAATTACAAGTCTGTATTTTTGCATAATAAAGTACTTTTTAATAATTTTATTTTCTAAATGTTTTGTGTAAAATTGCAGTCAGAAAGATTTATATTATACTTTGAAAAAGAAACAAAAATGTACATTGGAGCAAATGACTTCAATCCATACTCTTCATCTTGATTTAATTGCTCCCGCTAAACATGCCATTAAAGGTTCACATACAGTTTTAAACTGATTTTATAAAGAAAGTAATGCTGTTAACGTCTGTCTTTTTTTAATTAAAAAAATAAATAAATTAGAAATGATATTCACTGACTATATTTTTTAACAAATTACTATTTACATACTTGTGTTGACCGTTCCAGTGGCCTAGTGTTAAGAGCATCCACCTCATATGCAAGAGGTTGGGGTCCTTGATCCCTGGCCAAGTCATACCAAACACATAAAAATGGTATTAACAGCTGCCTCATTTGGTGCTCAGCATTAAGAGGTTAGTGTATGGACTGGTCGTCCTACTGTCAGGATAATGTAACTGGGTGGGATGTCATGCTACATATCTGCGGCATGATGCCTTAGTGCTAGACATCACTATAAACTGCCACACTTCAAACATCATAGCAATATGACTCAAAAATTGTTCAAGGTATGTTAAAAATCCAAATCACATACACTGTTACAATTTTGAAACAGAATTTGGCATATTTCCATCACTGTATAGTAGGCCCAATTTCGTGAACGTGAGCAGTGATATATTGTTGCAAACAGGGTTAATGGTCAGTTAGCAATTAAAACACCCCTGTGAATGTGTAAGAGTTTGTTTGTCTGTGTAGGCTAATTAGTATCAACACTGGTAGCATGACCCCTGCATTCCTGAATTTGATATGTATATCTGAGCCAGTTTTGCATTGTACTTCGTACATTAGATATACTAATTAGTGTGTGTGTGTGTGTGTGTGTGTGTGTGTGCCTAGCTACCCTAATTTTAAAAGAAATGCAATATGAAACATACATGGGGGTGAGGGCATGGGCTTAATTTCAATATTTGTTTCTCTGCAGTAGTTTGTTTAGGTGATGTACTAAAGTTTGGCATTGAGTAAATGGTAATCACTTTTGTCAAAAGTATAAAAAAAACAAGCACAAGATACTAAAACATCAATGTAATTTCTATAGAACTGTCTAGTATTTTGGAATGGGATGTCTGTAATCAATCTGTTATAATAATGGTACACTAGTTTCTCATATAAAATGTCTCTGAGAGACAAAGAGAAAGGAAGAACCGAGGCAGACATTAGACGGACTGGAGGCAATTGGACTACCAGTCCAGAGAAAGATCATACAGATGAGTAGGAACACAGGACAGGAGGAAAATCAATTACAGTCAGATGATAAAATAGGCCATAACTTGGTCGAGTTAAAGACGAGTGATAGGGTTTCAATTTGAGTTTCATTTGAGAGATGACTGTTATTTAATGATATTCAATTGTTGTTTATTTGACTTTCACATTTTGTGTATTCATTAATTTAACTGTTGGCACCACTGACTGGGAGCTCTGAGCATTGCATCTCTCTATCACTACTTCAATTCCTCATAAAAACAAGCCGGGAGGTCTTTTGTAATAATTTAAATAATATTGGGAGCACCCCTCCCAACCTAAATAACATGGAAAATCTCTATATATTATATGCCATAATTATTCTTAGATGATATCCTTCATTTTTATGCCTGACTGTACTCTTGAATTAAAGTTATGTCTGTACATGCACATTTGTACATATATAAATTTAGTACATTACATAATATATAACAGTTTTACAGTGTATGCAGCTGTGTACATTCATCTGGGTATTTATATAAAGGGTATAATTAGTTCTATGGTAAATGAACACATTTAAAAAACTGAAAATTTTATGCATTTAATTGGTGTCAAGTATATTTGATTTAGTTGTAATAAGATGGCTGATGATGCACATATTATGTGATATAAGTATTCAATGTTGCTTTTGATGAACTAGTATTTAAGTCTTAAAAACCTTATTCTGTTTCCAGAGCCAATTTTTTTCACATGTAATTGAAATTAATGAGCAGTATCTGGATAGAATAGTATCCTAGTGTTTGTAGTTCTGTTGATATTTACAAGCCAATCTTTATTCATGAAACACTGCAACAAGTTTTGCTTTCTCAACTCATGACTATGCATTATTTATCATTTAACTTAATGTGTTACTGTATATGCACAATTAAAATCATGTTCACCAGTGTACTTTCGTTGTTTACATCCTTTGCATCCCATGACAATGCTAGTCAACTTCAATTCATGTTTTTAATAAGCAGTCTCCTCACAGTTGCTTTCAAAACAGCCATACATATAATCATTCTTTAGTGGGTAGGTAGCTAAAACAATTTTTAACAAAACTTGTTCATTCAAAATAAAAACTGCATACTAGAAAAGAAATGCTTTATACAACTTAAAATAAACATAAATTTCATTATTCACACATCATATCATTGGATAGATCACCCAAGTCTTCCTTGAGTAAATCCAAAATGGCCAAAATTATTTATCCATTATACGCCCATACACAACAGCTTGGAATGACATGTCTGTTGCCAGTACTTAGGTATCCATTAAGTCCATAAAATAAATTGCCAATTAGCAGTATGCCATTTCCCCCGGTGGTATTATCTTCTTCTGCTGCCTTTTAATAGTGGTTCTGATTAAAATGATACAAATTATCACATTTTTAGTTGGTTTATCTTACAGCGTAACACAATTTCACAAACACGACAAGTAAACACTTTCAAGAATCGCCCCTTAAAGGAACCTCTTATTGTCAGGATTTTCCATCGTATTGACTTTTTTGCCTACTTCTTGTAATTTATCATATATAATGAGAAATCTATAAGCAATACATATATTGTGGGTGACTATAATGAACTAAGGAGAAGGACAGACGAAGAATAGGGCAATAATTACTCAAAAGCGAAACATATGCTTACCTTGACTTCATGTGACACTACGACTACGGAGAAGATCGGTAAATTCCGTTTCTGCATAATTAATTAGCAATCCGTACAGAAAATCGTTATATTTTCATTGGTTAAACTTATAGATGTACATTTTTTGAAACTGAATGACCTGTAATTACTCATTATTTCTACTATACTTTTCATAATATCATGCATTTGCAAGAACAAAAAAGTCGAAAAACTTAGGTTGTATGCCTTTAAACACCGTAAAATTAGCAAGGTTCTATCATCCAGTATTAAGCAATGACTACAGCCCTACAGATATTAAATACTGTAATATTACATATGTTCTATGATCGAATATTGATCAAAATACTACAACCCAATAAATTCTAAGAACTGTAAAATAAGGATGGGTCTATGCGCTACTGCTTAGTCTGATCAATCGCATACTGCCACATTTAATTTGTGTATGGATCATACCAAACATGGTATGAGTATATGTACACGATGTTTTCATGCCACCCCCACCCACAAGCATTGGCAACGTTATGATTCATGGTTACACAAAACAACTTATTCTATTTATGTATTTCTAAATCTTTCTAATAATTATTCCCAAACAAAATATTACTTATTTTCCGATTGTCAAGTGGTGTTTAGAAAATGGCTTAGGAATAAATAAAGTCTAAATGAAAACGAAACAAAGAAAATAGTAATCGTGTCACTAAGATTGAATTAAAGGACAAAAATATTAAAATTTAACCTGGGAATACTAAATTCTGTTTAAACGGTATATCTTGAGCTAAATATTATATCCTATCGCAGAGAAGACAGAACTACAACAGCCGTTGAAATATGAATGCAATCAAAAATAAAGTATATCCCATCACATGGGTGTTTTTGAAATTCAGAGATTCCACTTTACACTTAAATTGACAAGTGAAATGAAATAACCTTTCCTATGACCTTTATTACCTTGTTGGATCTCAAAATAATTGTCAGCGTCATATTCTATAGATTTTGTGACGCAGAACATTATTACAATCGCTAGATTTTCATAATTATTTACATTATTAATCTTATTGCTAAACCATACTGCCTTTGGCAGTGATATGCTGAGAAACAAGATTGACGTTTAATGAAACGAATAAATGTATCTACAAAATTGTATTGTTATAAAGCATGTACTTACTCAAGTACAAGTTAAATAACAATCACATAAGACAAATCATTTGTCTTTACTGGAATATATTATTCCTTACTTGTAGTCATGCTATATGTGCTTCAATTTCACTCTGTCGTTAAGTTTATACGGGAATAAAAACTTCTTTAAATATAAGATTTGACATCGTGGGGCATATGTAGGACAGTATATAAACACTCATATTTTAAGATAATGATAAGAATCGAAATTATAGTTTACTAAACATGCTTTATCAAATCTTCATTTCTGTAGAATTTTGTGCTTATTAGGATGGCCCGTTTACTTTGAAACTGATCAGCACATTGTTATAAATCCCAACGATGTCAATGAGAAACAGGAGTCTTATAGTAGCCTTCATTAATTTAAGTAAAACTAAAGCTATAAACGCAATTTCACAAGAGATAAGAAAACCTAATTAATTATCTTTCCTAAGATGAGTGGGCTAACGTGTTACATGAACATTATTTTTATTAAATACACATGAACAACCTTGATGGTCAGAATGGTTAAATGGAAATTACGATGAAACTAATTTAGTCATTTAACACAGCTAAACAACAAGCAACCTCAAATAATTTAAATGAGTTTTTAAAATCTACATATTACCACTTAATAATTGCTGGCTTCCTGGTACATTCCAATGCAAAGTGCTTCCCATGACTACCAGCACAAGATGTATGATTCCGTAGTCAGCTTCGAGTTGAGACGAAAGGTCGATACTATTTCCCAGCAACAGATGTATGATTCCGTAGTCAGCTTCGAGTTGAGACCAAATGTCGATACTATTTCCCAGCAACAGATGGCGAAAGCGTTAAATGTCCTATTTGACCAGTTAGTCTTGAGAGAGCAAGGATAAATCTAGAGAAAGCTTTTCCTCAATATGTATGCTTGTTTATGTTGTGGCGTTATCCCAGTTGTATGACAATGTAACCAAAAGAGTTGATGATGAACGATTAGCACAATAATTCAAAAACTTCTTCCAGAAAAGTTATATTTTAAGTTGAAAAGCGAATAATCATGCGATTTGGGAAGATTTTTTTTACACTTATGACAGGTTATGTGCCATACCTTTTCGCGAAATATGCGCCTTTTAGCTGTTTTGCAATGCCATAGATTGCACACAGCTTCCTAAACAGGTAACGATCGAATTGTTAATTTATCCACCCATTTATTCTTTATATATAAGTATGTATTATATACAGGAGACTGGGATTTATAAAACGTTACAAAAGTGAAAAGGTTTAGAAAATTAGACGGGTTTTTTGGGGGGTCATGTTTAGGCATTGGTCCATGTTGATGACTCTGGACATAGATGAAGAGAACAATGTATACTGTAATCTGCTTTTAAACATCTACGATAAATTGATCTGATGCGAATGAACTTAGCTAACAAAGTATTCACATCATGGAATGCAAAATAAAAATTAAATATTTCCTTACGATATAAACATAAAGCACAAGTACCAGCATGTTTTCAATTAAATGGAAACTACATCATTTTCAGACGATATTGATTTTGAATGCTCTTCCATCAAATTAGTTTACTACTAGTAAACCGTCCTCGGTGGCATAATTTAGTTTCACAGATGTTTCGATTCACCCGAGGAATTTTGACCAAAACAATAAAATTCCGGCTCCGTCTTCGCTCCACGTTATTGCATTTGCATGTGTCAATAGCACGTGCATAGACTTGATCACGTGACGTATTTTGTAGATATTCAAGAATAACAGGAATCATCCAGTCAGGGCTCTTGTGAACTGCGCGCCCTCGAGCGATATGTAGTTGATATAGACACCATGGAGAAACGACATGAAGTTGGAGGATATGAGCCAAAGAACTTTTCTATTAAGTTGGAGGATATGACCAAAAGTACTCTTTTACTGTCGTACATATTATTGATGATCGAATCTCACTTCGAAACCCCTGGATCTTTGGATTTATCTCTAATATAGAGTTAAAATTTAGCGCTCTTTCCTGCCCAAGTTCTCTCCAAAGTTCATTTCGGACCCATGACGCGTCTCTGTCGGACTAAGTAGCGTAGAGGTCATATTGGAAGTCTGTGTCTGTCAGAATAGTGTATTTCTTCCTTCGGATACAAATCGTATACAGTAAATATCGAATATTCCACCTCTGAATATAAACTACTGCTGCACATACACAAACAGAAAAACGGCGCTTGATGTTTTTTTAATATACATAAGTACATGACTCCAAAGTCTGCAGTCTTCATCCGTACTGTTTTAATTCATCATCAGTGTTCCTTGCAGACGGGAAGTTTTTGCACACTGGTAAAAGATTAGGATATTTGTAGAACTTATTTGGCTTGTGGCGCTGTATGTTATTCATCCATTTTCAAAACCACAAACTTTCACAGCTGCAGTCAAACGAGTTAAGTGATAGAGCCACTGTGGAATAATTTTCCATAAGAAATGAAGACAAAAATTCTTCTTTGATAACATTTATCTTATAGTTTGTCATTATTAGCTACTGTAGCTTGCGCACGTTCCTGAATAATGTAGGAGGCCATTCAGATATCAAATTTGAACTTAGATATAACTTTCTTAGAGAAACAAGTGCTTTGAGTTTGTCCGATTCGAGATTGATCTGCGTCAGCAAGAGCATGTTGTTCTAATCCAAATGAAGGTCGTAAAGGCTTGGACAATCCAATGCAAAGTGCTGCCCATCATTACAAGCACAAGATGTATGATTCCGTAGTCAGCTTTGAGTTGAGACCAAATGTCGATACTATTTCCCAGCAACAGATGGCGAAAGCGTTAAATGTCCTATTTGACCAGTTAGTCTTGAGAGAGCAAGGATAAATCTAGAGAAAGCTTTTCCTCAATATTTTTGCTTGTTTATGTTGTGGCGTTATCCCAGTTGTATGACAATGTAACCAAAAGAGTTGATGATGAACGATTAGCACAATAATTCAAAAACTTCTTCCAGAAAAATGGTATTTTAAGTTGAAAAGCGAATAATCATGCGATTTGGGAAGATTTTTTTTACACTTATGACAGGTTATGTGCCATACCTTTTCGCGAAATATGCGCCTTTTAGCTGTTTTGCAATGCCATAGATTGCCCACAACTTCCTAAACAGGTGACGATCGAATTGTTAATTTATCCACCCATTTATTCTTTATATATATATATATATATATATATATATATATATATATATATATATATATATATATATATATATATATATATATATATTAAATACAGGAGACTGGGTTTTATAAAACGTTACAAAATTTACAAAAGTGAAAAGGTTTAGAATATTAGACGGGGGGTTTGTTTTGGTCATGTTTCGGCATTGGTCCATGTTGATGACTCTGGACATAGATGAAGAGAACAATGTATACTGTAATCTGCGATAAATTGATCTGATCACAGACGTTTCGATTCATCCGAGGACTTTTGACCAAAACAATAATTTTCCAGTTCCGTCTTCGCTCCACGTTATTGCATTTGCATGTGTCAATAGCACGTGCATGGACTTGATCACGTGACGTATTTGCAGATTTCCAAGAATAACAGGAATCATGTGGAATAATTTTCCATAAGAAATGAAGACAAATATTCTTTATCTTATAGTTTGTCATTATTAGCTTCTGTAGCTTGCGCACGTTCCTGAATAATGTAGGAGGCCATTCATATATCAAATTCGAACTTGGATATAATTTTCTTAGAGAAACAAGTGCTTTGAGTTTGTTCGATTCGAGATTGATCTGCGTCAGCATGTTTATCGGTGAAAGCATTGACAGTAAAGAAGTATTATTCATCAAGAGCATGTTGTTCTAATCCAAATCGTAAAGGCTTGGACAAAGTCAAAGTTATCAGTTGCTAATAGTACGTTTTAGAGACAATATGTTTAGGTTGCAATTTTTAAAAGAAAACCGAGAAATGTTCGTAAACTTTAACGAGTCTAAATGCAATCGGTTAAGACATTTTAATTGAGAAAATACTTCGTCATCCAAAGATTTAATCCTGTTCTACTCTAGATGCAGAGAGTTAAAGGAAGTCAAGCAAGCCTTGAGCAAAACATCGATTACGTTGTTATCTAAACATAATTCTTTCATTTTTTTTTTAATTTTGCTGGTCAATTTCCCAAACAATTCGGTCACCTTAGACAAGATATTATTACTTAAGTTCAGAGTTGTCATATGAACTAAGTCAAACAATTCAATAAAGACAATGCTGTTCTTTGACAAATCCTTACATGGTCAATTAAGTTGTTAATTGTATTAATTGTATTAAATGCAGATTTATCAGCATTCTGCACTTGTCGAGATAACAACATGAGGCAAGTAAACCACTCATCTACTCCTCGATTATGATTATTGTAAAAACAGGCTTCATTTGCTTCGAACTTGTTTAGTGTACTGCTCCATTACAATGATTTAATAACTGATAACAAAAGGCAGTGGGCAGGTGCAGATACTGTGTCTATTCGGGAAATGGACGCACCTGCCATTACACACGAATATCCTGCTGACTTTCAGGTCGGCTTTGGTTAACCAAAGGCTAATGGAGTAAATCCTAAAAGAAAATCCGGAGTGGACACACTAAGGTAGTTGGACGATGTACTACATCCCCTTCTGGTAACTCCTTGGTCTGGAGAGGGATGGGCTCCGCCAGACAATTTTTGCCCAAGCCACACTCATAATGCTAAACAAATCTTCAGTTACTATACTGGATCGGTCGTCGCCCGAGTCAACAAGGACCACTCCTGCCACTGTCCACCAGGACGGAGGTGACAAGTATGCTACCGGTAATTTGCATAAAATCAGAGCGAGACACAACATCGCCATCAACACATGGAACATTAGAACTTTGGCGCAAATTGGAATACTCCAAGAGTTGACACATGAGATGGAACACTACACATGGCACATGCTGGGACTGTGAAGTCAGATGGGCATATATTCTACTATAATTGAGAGTAATACAAGTCCATAAATGGATTAGGCTTCCTTGTAAACAAAGCCACCTAGGAATATGTGTTTGAATGTCGCCCCATATCTAGCAGAATCTTCTCCATTCGTCTGAAAGACCTCACCAGAAGAAGCAACCAAAGAAGCAGTCAGTACCATGCAAGACGAAAATGGAAAAAGCCTCACGGAAGCAAGTGACATTGCAGAAGATGGACCGAGTATTGTAGAGAACTCTACAACCATCCGTCCACCAGAGGTGCTTAAAATTACAAACTCCACATATGATCATAATTTCTCTATTCTCAAAAAAGGGGTGGAGTCAACAATAAAAACAATGAAGAATGGGAAGGCAGCTGGAGTAGATAACATCCAAGCTGAACTTATCAAGAATGTGGGGGAGGTGATCAGTGATAGATCTTCTAACAAAAATCTGCAACAAGATCAGGTATACACGTGAATGGCGAAGACAGTGGATCCAGTCAATGATTATAATACTCCCCCAAAAAGCACACTTCAGCTGTGCCAAAATTCCAGAACTATCAGCTTGATCAGCCATGCTAGCAAGGTAATGCTGACGATCAGCTTGAACAGACTGAAGCCACAAGCACAAGAAATAATAGCTGAGAAACAGACAGGGCTCCGGAGTGGAAGGAGCACAACAGAACAAATATTCAATCTCAGGGTTCTGTTTTGAAAAGTACACGCAACATCAACGAGACATATATCATGTGTTTATAGATTTTATAAAGTCTTTTGACATAATCTGGCATTAGGCATTGTGGGCAACAATGAAGAAGTACAACATGGGTCAAAAGATGACCAATACCATCAAGCAGCTATACACCAATGCTACCAGTGCAGTAATTGCTCAAGGTTCTGTGGGGGACTGGTTCAAGACAACAGTTGGAGTACGTCAAGGCTGTTTTCTGTCACCCTCGCTTTTCAACATCTACTTAGAGTGCATCATGAGCGAAGCCATGGAAAACCGCGGTGGGGCAGTCAGCATTGGAGTACGTAACATTACCGATCTACGCGTTGCAGACGACATTGATGGGCTGACAGGCAGTGAAGACAAGCTTGCCACCGTAGTGAAGACCCTGGATGACACATCTTCCAAATTTGACTTGGAGATAAGCGCCGAGAAGACAAAGATGATGATAAACAAATCTCAGCCAAGATTAAAGTCAGACAACAGGAACCAAGATGCAGTGGGCCAGTTCAAATATTTTGGTTCCATAATCACCAAAAAGGGATCAAGAGCAGAAATTTTGTCACGAGCAGCACAAACAACGGCAGCTATGTCAAAGCTAAGACCGATCTGGAGAGACAAGAATATATGTCTGAAAACTAAAATCAGACTATTGAGAGCACTAGTCATCTCAGTCTTATTGTATTCATGTGAGGCCTGGACCCTGACAGCAGAATTACAACAAAGAATCCAGTCACTTGAAATGAGATGCTACAGAACCATCCTTGGCATCTCTTACATGAACCACATCACAAATGAAGAAGTGCCTAACACTATCAGGCACAAAGTAGGCCATTATGAAGACCTCCTCGCCACAGTCAAAAAGGGAAAGCTAAAATGGTATGGACATGTCACTAGAGCCAAAAGTCTTTCCACAACAGTACTGTAGGGCACCGTCCATTGTGGCAGAAGGAGAGGTAGACCGAGAACAAAGTGAACTGACAACATCACAGAATGAACCAGGAAAAGTTTTGCAGAGAGACAGTCATTGGCACATGATCGAAATAAGTGAAGAAAACTGGTCAGATGTTCATCAGCATAGTGCCTCAACGACCACACTAGGTTTAAAGAATGAAGATGATGATGATGATGATGATAAACTCTTTTAGATATATGAAGCACTGGAGTAACTTGTCACTTATATGGTGAAAACTTCTTTCGAAGATTTATTTCCCTTGGGATTTCTGTATACCCTCGAAGAAATGAGGATACATATGGTCTCCCATGTTAATTTCGTTCAGGATGATGTATTTCATTCCAATTACTTGCCTCAATGATGACAACTTTTGTATGCTGCTTATTCGAGTATATCCTGTCAGATTTAATATTTTCAATCAATGTCTAGAGTTATACAGCGCATCAGGTGTGATATTTTTATAATATACATTGAAAACTGAAGCTTGACTAATAATTGTTTTAAAAAATGAGAACTATTCTTCGACGGTAATGGAGGAATGTACGATATATTTCCTTTGCACGTCGCTGTCCATTTCACGCATTCGCACGTTGGATCAGGACATGGGACATCGGCCTTGAAAAACGTCCGAATAGCACTGACAAAAATCAAAATACATACCAAATACATAAAGCCGAATCGAATTTATGACCTTGAACAAACATAGGAGATCTGAAAGTAAAGGAAAATATCTCTCGATTCAATACACAATATAAATGGGATGAAATTCCCAAAACTTTTTCTTCCTGTCCTGCCTTCTGTGTTTACAATACATCATCATATATGGGCGCTAGATTCGAAAATCAGTTTGTGTTCTTTACTTTTGCATTTGATAAATATGATTGTATGTTAGTTCATCATGGTGTGTTAGCAATTTAAAAACGTCTGAAGCCCCATGCAAATTTCGTATACTGGTAACAGACATGTGGAATTTTGAAGCATCACATGTTTTACGGAGCTCTGAAAGGATATACAATATGAACGAAACGGTGGGGAAAACCAACATAGGGAGTAACATCCTGAATGAGTTTTACTATGTAGGCATACCATGTATTGGACGTCATAGGTTAAAATATAACAAACATAGGACTCTAGCTAGCTGAATCCTGACTTTTTTCTTTACAATGAAAACAACCAATGTTGTGGGGTCATGAAACATTTATTATTATCTCCTAAGTACTTGTACTTACCATTGTACTTACCATTGTTCATTTTGACTCTGGTTTTCATATATTTTTTTACACAAAATCGTTTCGATACCGATAGCATGTTCTTTTGACGATTAGTCATGACGATTGTTTCGCGATTAATTTCCCTTTTGACAATCACTATTATAAATCAGACGGAAACTTATTAATCGCTATCTTGTTACAATTTAATGCACTCTCTCTCTCTCTCTCTCTCTCTCTCTCTCTCTCTCTCTCTCTCTCTCTCATTAGATAAGAAGAAATAAAAACAACAGCAATAATGAGATGGGGAAACACCCGGATAGAGGAAGTAAAGTTAACAGATGTTGATGAATCAAACTTGGCATATATTGATCAATAGCGGACTCTCTCTCTCTCTCTCTCTCTCTCTCTCTCTCTCTCTCTCTCTCTCTCTCCGTTCCCACTTCGACAAGTGTCAATTACATCTAATGCATTTGTATGTATTTAATTGTCTGCTATCAGGGCCCAATTATTGATCAAATAAAGACAAATAACTAAAACGTGTATATTTTACACTCACTACACTTATACAATCATTTATCTTTCTTCTACTGGCATTTTACACTGATTAAAAATGATTTACCTTTCTTGTGCTTCAATGTTACACTGACTACATTAAAATAACTAAGAGGAACTATTCACTCAAGAAACGAAAAGAAACAAGATAATGCCTTGTCCTGAATTTGAGGGTACTTCCAGTCAATCGTGGTGAATAATATTTTGAATAAAGATGCACCCGAGTCCTAATATAAAGGGAGATATGTCAGAGCGAGAACCTAAGATGCCGGCAAATAATTTAGCGTTTATTAACTTGGGTGTTTTCCAGATCATTGATAGTTGGATTTTACTTTTTCCATGTCGAATTAAAGTGGTAGTGTATTTTAAACATCAAGCAGATGCATGAAAAGTTTCAAATTTCCTATACTTGAACAAGTGCTTATATTTATCGAAAGTAAATTCTTGTTATCAAAAATGGAAACTCCAGTCTTCCATTGTAATGGGGGAAATGCATGATATATTTGCCTTGCATGTCTTTCAGGAAAGGTCAGCATGGCACACACAATATATATATATATATATATATATATATATATATATATATATATATATATATATATATATATATATATATATCAAGCTGCACTAAAACTATAAACCGGAAAAAACTATAGTGCGATCTGAAAGTAAAGCAAAATATTTGTGTATTAAATATACGAGAAAATAGAATTGAATTCCTAAGGCATTTGTTTTGCTATCTTTGCTTCTTTGATTACAGAACTTCATTACATGCGGGCACTTTAATTAATTTGTGTACCTAAAGTTATGATTTGATGATTGTACAGCCTTGTTATTAATTCAACATAACATAGTTTGACTTTTCACATGTTTCTTGGTTAATGTAAGTCTCGAATTATGAACGTAGACATTAACAAATGCGGAAGATTGAAGAATCGTGTAAGGTTTCGCAGCTTTCCGACAAAATATGCCATTTACGTTCAACCGTGGAAAAACAACTGAACAGAGATCAGAATGTACAATAATCCAAACGTTCTACATCAATAGGCATACTGTATATTTGCCTACGTGGGTTAGCAAAAACAGACTTGCGATCATCGCTCCTAATTCTCTATTTACGGTTCACAATGGGGGGAGGGGAAACAGGATAATCACGCCCAGATTAATTTTTGAGGACTGGCGCGTCCATGTCAAATGCGGGATCAGATAACGTTTGAGTATTTTATTATATTATTTGTTGTTTAAAATGACGGTCTACCCTGGCCAATTTCTCCCATCAGACTTGAGGTAATGTTTTCTATATCGGCGGCTGGTTGTTTTGTCAGTGACACACCAGCTAAATCTTTCGAAGTTCGTTTGCAGTTTGATTTATTATTTTGCTGGCACTTGCTGCCATCACTTCAGTGCTGCGCAGTTTTATCGGCTGCGGTGTACGTCGTACTAATCGCGCAAAAGTCTGTCCCTGATTACTGATAATGCTTTACCAACGAGGATGTTATTTGGACAAAATTGATCTTGTATCACCGACGATTCAGCAGTCACATTACCACCTTATTTCATACGACGTGATCGCGAGTGGCAAGGCCACGTCAGGTTGCTCATTCAGGTTTTTCGTCCTTTGGATCAGGTTGTATATGAGGAGAGGGCTTCTGATGTGCCTCTGGCTAAACTTTTTTCTTTTCCTTCGTTTAGACCTAGCGTTTACCCTCGATTGTCTTCTTTCTTTTCTCGCTTTGTCAAGTTGATGCTTTATTTCTTCTTGTCTTTGTTTCTTGATTTTCTCTCAATATACTCGTATTAGACCTGGTTAAAAACTTTAAAATCTGTATCATCTTCTTTGACCTGCTGAACACAGGAAACAATGCGATATGAATTTTACGCTTATAAGCACGAGTTTTCACGCTTTTAACACATTCAAGTTTCATATATTTTTCTTTTCATTTCCACCCAAACGCAGAAATGTTAACTATTGGCTTTGGATCATCGATGGCTGCAATATTCTTTGGTAAATTTATCCATCATGTTCGGTTTAACTTAGATTGTGGTGGTGATAGCTGCACTTTGGGAGGTGGCTGAAATGATGATAGAAGTTGAAGACGGCCAGCAATATCAACAGTTGATGCCTTGAAAGTTTTCTGTGTTACCTCAGTTGCTCTAACAATATTTTGGGTTGGTTCGACAACTGTTTTGTACCTTATGTAAATTCCACTCTAGCTTCCTGTCACAGTTGTAGCAGCTGTTTCACAGAATCCCGGATTGGTATATACAGTATTTATTAATTACATCTAGTGATTCTTGAGCTAATGTAGCTGTAGGAGCTACCATAGTTAACGCAGAATCGCTCACTATCATTATTATTATTATTATTATTACTAAAATCAAGAATTTAATTACAGATCACTATGTCTTTGGATATATAATATTTTACTACATGAACGATGCAGTAACGTATTTTGGTTTACTACAGCGAACTGCTGAAATGCCAATTCGTATCACAGTTTAGACATCCCATGTCACGACTCAAGCCCTGCTAAAAATAAGCATTGTGACACACCGACCAGCCAATAATAACACGCAAGTTTCCCACACTTAAGCAAAAATCAATACCTGTTACTAAATACACAACAGGCACAATTTAAAAATGTTCCGATGCTTAATTAATTCTTCATGATTTGTTTAGTGTACCAATTGGAGAAAAAAAAATGAAATGTCATTGAATGGGTAAATGTAAACTTGTAAAACCTAACACAGGTGCACTTGCCTGGGCCACCTTCCCGGTGTTCATTATATAGCACACGGTGCTGACTTAGCATGTGTATGTGCTTCATTACAAAATTGAATTAAGCTTGGGCAGCCCTCTGAATCTCTCAAGTTTTGCTTCGGGAGAGGGAGGGGTTTCGCACAATTTAAAAAAATACCAATAACAATCACCCAAGAAAGATATTCAACAAGATATTCAACATCAATCAACTTGGTCACAGTCATTCCCTTTTGCTATGTTATACAAGAGTTGGTATGGTAGCAAATAAATCGGCACCACCACAGGTAAAATCAACTTTCACAAGGCCCGCATGGTAAAATTGAGCCTTGATGTGGGGGTGGGGCTCAAGATCGATGCCACTTTTTTTGGGGGGGAGGGGGTTACCCATCCTCTCTCTCTCTCTCTCTCTCATAATCAGGTGGGCAGAGAGAGATGGAGAAACATGTCGAGAAAATATGTTGTTGCTGTTGTAGTGTTTAACGCCATTTTCAGCACAAGATAGGCTATACATGGCGGACAGTATTTTTAGAGGAGGTAGAACCCGGGAAAACCCTTGAAAGAACAACAGACCAACGAGAAGCTACTGGTAAGCTTTCTCATCTACCCACATTGGCTGAATCGGAGACGCAAACAAACGCAGACAGATGGCTGTGATCCGTAACGGAGAGCGTTTTATAACACTCGGTAATTGGGTACGTTAGAGAAAATATTAACTTCATGATGGTGTGTACAACAGTCTTTGAGGTTAAAATGAGAATTAAAATAAAAGAAATATTGCAAGAATATTGTTACAGTTAATTTCTTTATTTTTCTTAATGTCACCATGACAAATAAACCCCACAGCAATGGCATGCTGAATAGACAGGGGTCAAAGAAGTATAGGATTTAATTAAGTAACATTAATAACTAGTAAAACAAAAACATAACACAAATGTTCAACTAAATCCATATGACTGGACAACGTAGTCAAACAGTTATTGTAATTTTCTACAGTTTTGTCTGTAATATTTACATACCATCGGTTTGACATACAGCCAAGATAAAGAAAGTATTTGTAATAAAAGTGAAGAAATTTATTCTCACTGGAAGTGGGACATTTCTACCTGGTCAGGTATCAATCTAAAAATAAGTAATTATGCTGACCTTGAGAATAAGCCCACTTTGAACATAAGACTACCTTGAGAAAAAGTCCACCTTGAAAATGAGGTGACACTGGGAAAAGGTATACCCTAAAACAGTTTTCAACAAGGTTTTGTTCTCTCAAGTAAGCCAGCCAGGAAAAAGCTACCTAAAATATTAAATCCACATCTAATATGCACAAAAGTTATCATGTAGTGAGAAAGGCTTGTTATATATATATATATATATATATATACATATATATATACATACATATATATATATACATACATATATATATATAACTTTCCCATTCTCTATTCAAGTTTTGAAAATAAACCATCCCATAATGTCGAAACCTACTAATAGGATCCATCGCTTGTTTCAAATTTTTAGGGGGGGGGGTGTCTTAAAATAATAGTAGTGTATCCTGCCTTAATGGATGAAACTATAAAATCAACACCTGCCTATAATACACATTTATGAATCTCTTTGCTTGAGTTTACTTGGATATTCCCTCTGTAAAATGGACACTTTTCCTACATGGACATCATATTTTCGTTCACCTGAGTGTCTTTCGTAGGCAGGTTTGTTTGTGCTATATAGTGTATCTTGATGTTAATGGGATCATACACGGAGTCCAGAAATTTCACGTTAGTGACATAACATTCTATAGTGACATAACATTTTATAGTGACATAACATTCTAATGTTCTGCATTACTCATACCTGAATAAACATGTACAGAACCCTCGTGTCTCTATAAATGTGTGATGTATTGTTTATACACCCTCCACTTAAACTGACTGTCTACACATTTCCTTAAATCTGGTTATTATATAGAAATAGCATTAGATGTTCTTGTACATATTGTTGACAAGTCAGTCATGTGTTTCCCTAAATTATCAAATCAGTATACACTTAGCAGTGTTTAGAAATTAGTCATGTTACACTAAAATGTCAAATCAGTATACACTTAGCAGTGTTGAGAAATTAGTCATGTTACACTAAAATGTCAAATCAGTATACACTTAGCAGTGTTGAGAAATTAGTCATGTTACACTAAAATGTCAAATCAGTATACACTTAGCAGTGTTGAGAAATTAGTCATGTTACACTAAAATGTCAAATCAGTATACACTTAGCAGTGTTGAGAAATTAGTCATGTTACACTAAAATGTCATATCAGTATACACTTAGCAGTGTTGAGAAATTAGTCATGTTACACTAAAATGTCAAATCAGTATACACTTAGCAGTGTTGAGAAATTAGTCATGTTACACTAAAATGTCATATCAGTATACACTTAGCAGTGTTGAGAAATTAGTCATGTTACACTAAAATGTCATATCAGTATACACTTAGCAGTGTTGAGAAATTAGTCATGTTACACTAAAATGTCAAATCAGTATACACTTAGCAGTGTTGAGAAATTAGTCATGTTACACTAAAATGTCATATCAGTATACACTTAGCAGTGTTGAGAAATTAGTCATGTTACACTAAAATGTCAAATTGGTATACACTTATTAGTGTTGAGAAGTTAATTCATGCGTTTCCCTACAATATCAAATCAGTATACACTTATTAGTCCTGTGTTTCACTAATACCAAAATGTTCAACAAGTCTACACTTATTACTAAAACGAAATTGTGGCATATATTTTTATCACACCATTTTGAGAATGTAAAACTTATTACAAGCTTTATAAAGTTTTGGTTCATCAGATTTGTACTTAAGAGACTGCACTTTGCCATGTTTAAAATCTTGTGTGCATGTGTGTGTGCGCGGTTATTTTTAACTAGTCACGAGTACAAGTCACAATGGCATGCCATATCATCAGAAATATACAATATACATTAGTGTCTTTTCAAGGATGAATTATTGGATTCATTGAATTTCAACCTGGCTGAAACCAAATACCAAATCTACAAAAGTCAGACTCATCATTTTGATTATTAAGTTAATTAAAATTAATTCATAAAGTTTAGTAAGTGCCCCCTGTATATAGCATTTTTTCAAACTGAAAACGGAGGTTTTTAATTATGAATCAATCTCAACGTTACAAAATACAAAATGATTATCATGAATGTAAGTGTATGCAAACAGAATCCTTATTTTATTGTGCATCATGCTTGGCCGTCAGTTTATCATGGCCAACAATAAAGGTTGTTTTAATCAATCTAATGTCTCATGCAAGGTTAAGAAGAAAGGTTCAATTTGAGACACTGATAATGTCAACTATTTTATACAGAATTACTATCAGCTGATAAAGCAAAAGAGAAAATACATGTGGTTGAACGTCATTTCTTCCAACCAAAAGCATTCAAAGGATAAAAAATATTAATTTGAAAAACATTTTCAAGAATTAGCAAACACTTCAATAAACATAATTGATGTTGAACATGGTGTTAATAGTATGCTTTTTAAAGGAATCAATTGTATGGTTTATCAGGGTGTCAATGGCAGGTTTATTAAGTGTTAATAGTAAGGTCTAAGGGTGTCAACAGTATGCTTTTTTGAGTGTCAGCAGTATCTTTTTAAGGGTGTCAATCATGTTTTTATAAGAGTGACAATAGTATGGTTTATAAAGGTGTCAATGACATTATATTAAGGGATGTCAATCATGTTTTTTTAGGGACTCAATTGTATGTTTTTTTATGTTTGTACATTTGTTTCTTTAGGTGACAATAGTATGGTTTAATATTTAATTCACAATAAATTATCTCCCCTAACATTTTTCTGAAGATACCCTACTTTGTCCAGATATCTAAATGTGTAAAGAACTTATAAATGATTGGTTTTTAGAAAAATCTTCAGTGGTTATGTACAGTACTATTTCTGAATCATTATTAGCTTATTTTAATGAATTACTAACTCTTCTTTCCTACGAATGGTCAACCAACTCAAATTAGGTTCCTATTGTTAAATTAAAGAGGAAATACACCGAAAATCTAAATAATGAATTTTGTTAAAACCAGTAACTTGTAAACTTATTGTTTCCCCTCATAACAAACAAGTTAGTATTACAAGCTAGCCTCTGAAAACGGAGAACATTCAGAACTAAATATATCCCATCAAAAGGAACTTGGGTATTCAGAGGTTCCACTTGATATTTAAATTTGATAGGTCAATTTAGATGACCTTTACCTCTGACCTCTTTACCCTCTAGTCCCTGAATAACTTAAATCTGAAGTGCGAGATTCTATACAACTTTGTGCATTCAGAACAAGACATCACTATTTCTTGTAAAATTCTATTTACAAAAGTAATATTAAAATGGCTTAAACATGCTACATTGGCAGTGATAAGAAACAACATGGACATGTAACAAATGACATTGTTTACACATGCAAACAATGACTTCATAACAAGTTCAAACAAGAGACATATGTAACCAGTCATTTGCTTTTGCTGGACTAGATTATTTTTGAATTTTCTTTGCCACCACATGTCATTAAACTCTTAAGTGCCACAAGTTTGGACAGAAATCTAAGACAAATATAGGCTTTAAAACTTCAGACATGCGAGTGACAGCATTTCAAACATTCATCAATTATCAAAACGAGTCAAGTCGACGTGTTCGCTTACAACGCTTATTGAATTTTTTCTGTTAAGTCTGAAAAGTTTTGTTTTTGGTGAGGAATCAAGATCAGCTAATTATAAAGACAGAATGAATAATTCCCTGAAAAAAATTCTAAAGAAAACAATTTGCAGCCTACAATAAATGAAGATATTCCAGGAATTAACAGAACTTAAAATGCAATTGAACAACCAAAAGAAAACAATTCTTAAACACAAGTGGCACGCAGAAAAAATCTGACATCAACATGAAAAATACATGGCCAAAGATTACTTACCTAGCTGATAGTGAATAAAAGCCAAATGCATGAACAACTAGTCAAGAAATCGGTATCTATTGGATACTTGCTTTTTTGGAAAAGCTCTCTTATGACAGGATGCACTGGTTAATGTTTATCAATTTTGACAAGCAGATTCAATGTTTTTCAATTTTTGGTAACAGTGACCACATCTGATGGCAGCAGATCAATATTTTGCGTACAAATAAAAAAAAATCTTCAAGCCAGGATTCTTTCCTCAAAATCTACAGTCAAAAAGTTTCAAAATTTATATATTTTTGGTAATGGCAGCCAACAGATGCAAATTCCAAAAGCTCTTAATGCATGGATGCTTTCTGTAAAACAAATTAAGTTCCAGAGTTCTGAATAAGTTATCATTTAAAAAAAAATTTTTTTTTAGTTTTAATAACAGTGGCAATATCTGATGGTGAATCAGCATCAGCTGTTTTTTGTTTGTTTTTTTATGGTTTAACGCCATTTTTCAGCACAATATAGGCTATACATGGCGGCCAGTATTACTGGTGGAGGAAGAAACCGGACAAACCCCGGAAAGAACCACCGACCCACGAGAAGCTACTGGCAAGCTTTCTCACATAACTACATTTGCCGAATCTTAGACTCGAACACACGCAGACAGAGGTGAGATGGCAGTGGTCCGTAACGGACAGCGCTTTAGACCACTCGGCCACTCGGGGCCCCTGCATCAGCTGTAAAAACTTCAAAGTGCTCTATTTCACGATGCTGTCACATGTGATAAAAGTTTGTAAGCACTTTTGGAAGGAAAAAAGCAGTTTAAAGAAAAAACTTTTTTTTCCCGATTTTCAACCATATTTCATTTGTTTAAACATATGTGTATTGCGTTCAAGCCATGATGTTCCCTATACAATCTGATCAAATTCTATTTGATATTGTTGGTGGTGGTGTTGGGTCATTCCAAGGTTTTTCTATTTGTAGTTATGGCAGCCAAAATTGATAGCAGACCAGGTGCATGTGTAATTCTGGAATGTCTTCATGACAGGATGTTTTCTGCAATTTTTTGACATATATACTTGATTCAGCAGTTTTTGGAAAAAAAAGTTTTCTGAAAAAGTGTTCTGCTTTTAGTAATATTGGTTTTTATATTGCCAGAAACGTATACCAAACTCAAAGACATGTCACATATAAATTTTGAAGGTCTTCCTACCAGAATGCCTATACATAAAATTCAGCGATTTTTGAGAGTTGGTCATCTTTAACTGGATTTGACTATTTTGAATAAATGTGGCCAAATCTGCCGGTGAATTTTTATCACCTATACAAATTTTAAAGCCCTTCATACCTGGGTGATCTGTGTCAAATATAGAAAAAAGTAATTAACTGGGTCTATTTTGTATTAGTATAAATTAGCAATTGTTGATGGGTTCACAACATGCAATGGACATGGGGCTATACACTTTGTTCACCTAGTTTGAAAAAAACCTCAGCAATTACCTGGCCTCAATCCAGCTATGAAGATGAGAACATTGAAAAGGGAATGATGATGAATCTTGTACAGTCATACAACACAAATCAATAAAAATTGACCTCAAGAATACAGCCAATACACAACTTTTCAAATCAAACTGCACTTTCCAAATACACATATCTTCACTAATTATCTTCTTTATACAGATAGATGGGTACCTCCCAGTTCTTTGTACAAATTTGTACATATGTAAGTATTATGGTTGGAGAACTATATACATCCACGTATTTGATATGTATACCCTATATACATGTAATAAATGGCAGTGAACAGAATAAGACTTATAATGAATGTACAGTATCATGTACTTACAAAGCCAGGAAATGAAACAAAATAGCTCACTAAAGAAAACAAACAAAAAGCTGGAAAACACTTTGGATTCAAAGCAGTGGCTGAATATTTAAAATTCAATGTACTGCACATAGGTTGGTGATAGTATAATGAACTATAAGGCACACTGACTACAATTACCATAGATTCTAGCTTGCAGGTTGAAATGCAAACAATATTTATCCTAATATGCCAAAGCATAATGTGCTAGCAGATCAGGGCCCAAGATGTTGGTCAAATAACAGCTCCTAAAAAACTGTTGGGATGTAGTTTTGATAGGAAATTATGCAATATCTGGTTTCCAAATGCACTAGACTTGTTTTTAAAAAAAGGAATTTATATAGCATGTTTCTTCTTTTAGACATTCAACAAAATAATTAAGTCTTAAGATGAAAATTAGTTCAATATTTTAGATCATTGCATGACAAGATGGTTTTTTTTTTACTGCAGCTACGATCAAAACTGAAGTCTGCCTTTCTCCAGTTTTTACACTAATCCAACAAAAACTCTGAAAGAACCTGTCCATGAGTAATAAAAAAGGAACGATAAGGTCATCAATTTTCACTATAAGAAATGAAAACACAACCAGAACACAATAATAATTACAAAATAATTTCAGTTTCAGTTATTCTGCCAGTAGAAAAATAAGTTTTTTCTTCAGAACATTGTTTATAATATTTATACAACAGTTGAATAGCAACTTTCCAATGTGCTAAAACTTTGTTGATCTGCATATAAAGTTTTTTTTTTAAAATGTGGACTCTCTCTTTTTTGTTAATGGGGACCCTTTCTTTGTTGATGAGGACTCTTTCTTTCTTTTCTTTTTTTTTTTTTTTTTAACTGGGGACCTTTTCTTTTTAAATGGGGACCTTTCATTTTGTGTCAAAACAGTAAAAGCTATTTGCTTGGTTTAAGTTTTAAAGATTTTTTTACAAATCCATAAAATAAATAATTTAAAATTCCATTGGATATTTAATAATTTAACCAACGCATAAACTTTCAGAAGAAACATTTGCAGCATTCTCTATTGACACGAGGTCTCTACAATATCCATCTTTCTGAATTCATTTTCTACTTTACGTGCACCAATGATATAATACACAATTACAAAACACTGAAATAATTAAAGTATGTGACCAATGATGTAATACACAATTACAAACCACTGAAATTACAACAGCATAGGACTCTTCTAAGATGTAAAGTAGTCTATGTTTTCTTTAATGAAAAAAAAAGTATATTGTCATGATACAATTTTGCATTTAAAAAAAGGGGAATAAAATGAGCTATATACCACATATAAACACATAAAAGTCCAGTCTAACTGCAAACAACAAACTCAGATCTGTTATTGTATAATGCACCAGTATATTGCAGTCTGTGTTGCTTGTTCTACTGACAACTCCTAACAATCTGCATACCAGTCTGTGTTGCTACTGACAACTCCTAACAATCTGCATACCAGTCTGTGTTGCTACTGACAACTCCTAACAATCTGCATACCAGTCTGTGTTGCTACTGACAACTCCTAACAATCTGCATACCAGTCTGTGTTGCTACTGACAACTCCTAACAATCTGCATACCAGTAGATCTGGGTCTTTGCAACCTGCAACTAGAACTGATAGGTAAACAAATAAATGTGATCATTTTTATTCTTTACCCGATCAGTTAATTAAAAGTAAAAATGTAAACTGCCATAGTGCACAATTATAATCAGTATGTGATTACTGAGGAAGATTTATTATGAACACTATCACAATATCAAGGGCAGAGACTTAGAATATATTCTTATTTCAGAAATTTGTCTCCTCTCTTCTGAACTGAAATTACTTGACATTCAATAAATAGAACATGGACTTCTATACAAACTAAAAAATATAAAGATCAACATACAATGTACAACATTTACCAAAATTTATAAATGTACATGGTATGCAATAACCAAAACAAGGCATCAAATTGATTCAGAACTCAGCTTTCCACCAACTAACACATTCAGCTTAGAGCTGGACAGATTTTTATATGTACACCATTGACATTGTGTGTGCCATATGTTTCTCAATTTACAACCGTTTTAATTTCTCTTTTTTTTTTCTTTTTTTTTTAGTTACCAAATGATTCAGTTTCAATGAATATTACTCGCAATTTAGGCAAAGAATCCTTAGGATCATCTTTATAAAGTCTTGCATACAATGAAAAATTGTCAATGCAACTGGAGCTAAAGCCTGGAGACATGCAATGGATTTTTTGTAGATCTATACTGATGAAAAGGACCCACAGTGGCTTACAAAACTGAAATGGCGTTTCTTTAAATTAAGATATTACACAACCAAGGTTTGACATGTAATGTGACACAACCGATTCTTATCAACTCCGTCCATTTCCTAGCGATGTCACACTGGATTTGAGAATCATCCATACTTTAAGAAAACTATTAACAGAAGAATCTTGCTAAACAGTCATCTTAAGACGAGATGTGAAAATATTTTTTTAATTGGATCAGGATGCCTGCTATAGTACCTGTTAAGTGCATGTATGTTTACACATTTAACTACTCTGTAAACATTTTTACAGGCAGCCAATTCAAGTAAATGTTGCAGTTGTGAATAGTTTGACCTTTATTGCATTGATAAACTGAGCCAAATGAATGGCTAAGCAGAAAGATACCAGATTTGGTGCTTAACAATGGTGATAATAAAATTCATGCTGTGGTTTTTAACAAGGTCCTCTGAAGCCATTTTTGTAGGATTTAAGAGTAACTCAACCAATATGTTTTAATTATTAGGATACATAATACTGGATCTGCTTCACAAATGGATAGTTGTAGACAATAGTTTGGCACCAAAGAATAACTTCTTTATTAATGATGATTGGAGTTATCTCCCTTGAACCATAAAATCCATTCAAGGTCTTCCGTGAGGAGTCTTGATTATCATGCATGTAATTTTTCCAGCACTCCTGGCATGCTTTATCCAAGAACATTAGCCATGTACCTGACCTAGGACATACAAGTTCATCATTTCAAAGTTAATTAGTATCCTCCAGTCAAAAAACACTAGTTAATTACAAAAGCACTTGCAAAACCCTAACTACCTCATAAAGCATTCCATCCACTCTTCTCACTTAGAATCTGCAACAGCATGGCATGAACACAGAAAAATAGTAAAACAAGGTTTACTTCTGGTGGTATTTACTGCCCATCTAGTAACAGTGGACCGTTTACCACAACAATGGAAATAATGCCAATGCTATGTGGGCAGGCCAATTTTGTCTTCATCATGTTACTTTCCATGAATCAGTGAAACTGTATCCGTCTAATGCTTGCATAGCTTCTATCATGATGGTGCTTGCCAGTCATGAAGAAAAGTGCTGAGAAAGTCAAAAGAGGGACGTGACTGATGACTGAGACTCCAACACGTCAATACCACATCATACACTTCTGTCGGACACAGTTCTGGTTTCGGCATTCGATAGCCATGTTGCACATGTTCAAAAGCTTCCTTACTTCCCATACCTAGAATGAATAAACATATTCTATATTAGGTGTTCTTTATAGTCTGTAAATACATGTTTATGGGCAAAATTTGTTTCAAATGGATCGTTACAAATTCTTTGCTGTTTCCTGGTTTTTGTGAAGTTGTGTGTGTGTGTGTGTGTGTGTGCGTGTGCGTGTGAAGACTCTTGTAATTATCTTCATCTGGAGGATTCCAATTACCAGACCAACGAACTTTCAATACAAACATACAAAAAAAGAACTTGTGTAAGAAATCATACCATCAAATGACTCCATACTATGTGTGACTATCTCAATACAAAGCAACAGTAAGATTGTCAAGGGAGAGTCAAGCCATGCACTCCACACATAAGTGCTCTTTGAAGCAACCATATGATCCACTTTAGCTAGTACAGTATGTAGAACCATACAATCCACAAAAGCTGATACTCTATTTAGCAACTATACAATCCACAAGAGCTGATACTCTGTTAAGCAACCATACAATCCACAAAAGCTGATACCCTGTTTAGCAACAGTACAATCCACAAAAGCTGATACTGTTTTGAAATCATAAATTCAACAAGAGCTGCTACTCTGTTTAGCAACCATACAATCCACAAGAGCTGATACTCTGTTTAGCAGCTACACAATCCACAAAAGCTGATACTCTGTTTAGCAACCATACAATCCACAAGAACTGATACTCTGTTTAGCAACCATACAATCCACAACAGCTGATACTGTTTAGCAACGATACAATCCATAAAACTGATACTGTTTTGAAATCATACAATCCACAAGGGCTGATACTGTTTTGAAATCATACAATCCACAAGAGTTGATACTCTGTTTAGCAACCATACAATCCACAGGAGCTGATACTCTTTTTAGCAACAGTACAATCCACAAAAGCTGATGCTCTGTTTAGCAACCATACAATCCACAAGAGCTGATACTTTGATTAACAACAGTACAATCCACAAAAGCTGATACCCTGTTTAGCAACTATACAATCCACAAAAGCGAGCTTTACATAGAAACCATGTGTACCACCTGAGCTAATGCTTTTCATAATCAACCAAGTAATCCACATCAAATAGTACTCTAGACAGCCAAGTCCAACACTCAACTTAATCTGTTAAGGAACAGTCAAGTCATGCACGCCACATCAGCTGTCAAGGAACAGTCAAGTTATGCACACCACATCAGCTGTCAAGGGACAGTAAAGTCATGCACACCACATCAGCTGTCAAGGGACAGTCAAGCCATGCACACCACATCAGCTGTCAAGGCACAGTCAAGTCATACAATCCACATCAGCTAGTGCTCAATGAAGCAACCATACAATCCACATAAAATAATTAAAGCTCTTCAAAGTCAATTCACACAATGTTAAAGATCTTACCATCATATGGTTCCTTGCCATGTGTGAATATTTCCAACAGAAGGATTCCAAATGACCAGACATCAGCCTTTGTGCTGTACTTGTTGTACAGCAAAACTTCTGGTGCCATCCATTTTATTGCCATTTTCAAACCTAAGTAAATATACCAAATGAATTTCAATATGAAACTTGACACAAAATGTTTTAGAATGAAGGTTAGCACATGATGTAAAATATCTTTGTAATATATTCAGACAAATGTTCACGTTAAAACAAAGCATAAAATGATTTTGTTAAGTGAAATAAAGTTAAAAAGGTTGGTAAAAACTTGTTTTTTTTTCAGTACATGTATCAGCATTGCATGTCCTTCAAAACAGAATTTTTCACACATTACAACACACAACAGGACAGGATCAAATGCTTCTTCATTATAAAATTATCATACCCTGAAGATTTTCCACTCCTTTGTGCCAATATGGAAAATAAAGTTCTCTCTCTAAAATGTATGTCTATAACAACGGAACTGTCTCACATGTTATTTAATCTTAGATATTCCTAAATCAATTATCATAATTACCTCTTCTAAAATTAAAATCTGGATCATCAGCACACTTGGTCATACCAAAACCAGCAATTTTGACTTTGTTCTGTTCACCAACAAGAATATTTCTTGCCCCCAAGTTTCTGTGGATAAATTTTTCTTTTTCCATGTATGCCATACCATCAGCAATCTGAAAGGTAAAAGAAAGGACCAGCATTAAACTTAATTCCTGACTTCCTTTTGGATGGCGAAATGTGCTCCCCGATACCTTTAAAGGTAAAATGAAGGACCAGCATTAAACTTTATTCCTGACTTCCTTTTGGATGGTGAAATGTGCTCCCCGATACCTTTAAATGGATAATTTCCAATTCAATTTGAAAATGTATTTTGGGGAGGTGGCAAAACTAAATTTAATTTTGTAATACCCAGCAACCTATGTTGTTTAGCTTACCCTTATCACAATGGAAAAACCACATACCATGTTAGATGCATTATCCTTCTTAATACCTGAAATTAACCCAGTCTGGGGCTCCACATCATAGGCCCATAAAGAAGACCATCCCTCCATTGTTTTCTTGAATCTTGACTACAGAATTACATCGGAGTTGGGCAGGAGTATGGCATCAATAATGACAGGTAAGTATTAAACATAGGAAACAAGTCCACCCACCTTCCAAATTAAAAATAAAATATCAGTAATTTTTTATCTCACTATTGTTTAGCGGAGTCTGTTTGTAATAAGAAAGGCTTATGATCTAAACTGGATGAATTTGTCAATAAGGAGGGTGACTGAAGATATGAATTGGAACAAAATTAATCATTTTAAGGAGAAGCATCCATTGTTCCCTTATTACTAACTGATTAAATAGCCACAGGTTACATCACTAATTAAATAGCCACAGGTTACATCATTAATTAAATAGCCACAGGTTACATCACTAATTAAATAGCCACAGGTTACATCACTATTTGTGATGCAAGTATTTTACCCAGAGAAGAAAATACGTTAGTTCTGACTTGCTAAGGACAGAAGGAAAAAGTGAAAAATGTCTATGCTATTGCCAAAACATAGCGGTTATTATATCCTCCAATGAAATATTAGATGGGTCCTTAGTTTATGGGGTTTAATTCTCTTAAAAGAGAGATTTCTCTTGCAGAGGAACTTGTAAGCCCTCTTGTGATTCGAGTATTAGACTCATGTGACTCAACTCTTGTAACTCAATTATCAGACTCTTGTAACTCAAGTATCAGACTCTTGTAACTCAAGTATCAGACTCCTGTGACTTAAGTATTAGACTCTTGTAACTAAAGCAAGACTCTTGTGAATCAAGTATTAAACTTGTGACTCAATTATTAAGACTTGTGACTCGCATATTAGATTCTTCGAGTATTTGACTTTTGCGATTCAAGTATTAGACTCTTGTGACTAAAGTATAAAGACTCTTGTGAGTATTAGACTCTTCAAGTATTAAACTTTTGTGTCTCAAGTATTACTCTTGTGACTCAACTATTAGACTCTGAGAAAAAACACATCAACTCAGGCTTAATACAGATAGAAGGAAAATGGGAGAAGGTTGTATGCAGTAGCCAAAATAGTCTTCATAATGTCCTCCAAAGATGAATGCCCTAGCGAGTCCCAAAAATTCAAAACAGCCCCTACTTGAAGAACTTCTATTCTCCTAAAATAGAAGTCTAACTCAAAGTGGAGCTGTCAAAGCTCTCTTGCATTGCAAGTACTGGACTCTGAGAGAAAAATACTTCAGCTGTAGTTTTTATAAGGGCCGAATGTAAAGGGAGAAGGTTGTCATGTGATTTCCAAACACAGCCATCTTAATGTCCTCAAAAGTTTTTCAAGAAAGAGAGATATTGTGCCTAGCTTTAGACTATATAGCCCCTATATGTAATGCTGAATTCCTGCCAGAAGATGTAATCTCATTATACAAGATTTATTTCGATCCTCTATTATTTGGAAGAGTGCACTCGATCCCAACCGAGAAGCAGTTTCCTTGCCAAAGTTGGTAACAGCAGCTCTCTCCAAAATGATGCCATCATTTCCTCATTCATTCAGGACAATGCATTCAATCTCAGTACTGGAAAAGAATTCTTGTAATTCAGCATGAGAAGAGGAAAAATTTACTTCCTTCCTCATTTGGAAGTTAATTTTATTTTTCCTATTTTTGGCATCGTCTCAGATAGTCTGGCCACAAATGAGATTTTTATATCCTGTATCCTACTTAATACAGATGTACAGTTTTACTTTCCAACTTTTTGTAGTGTTAGAAAAACATTCCGCTGTTTGTAGTAAACTGAATATTTAAGCATTCTGAGAGTCAAAATCTTGACACACTAAGCTTTATACACTGTCTAATAAATGGCAAACACATCTCAATCTGATTTTAATGAATGAATTTTTTAAATAAAAATAATTAAACCAACCTGTGCTGCTATCCACATGAGCTGTGAAACTTTCAAATCCCTGCCTTTGCCTTCTCGGAGATGGAGAGATAGCCTGCCATTTGCCATGTACTCTGTGACCAAGTAGACAGGTTCTGTTTCACTGCACACTGCCAGCAGAGTGACTATATTTGTATGCTGCAATGTCTTTAGTATTTGGGCTTCATCAAGAAAAGCTGACGTTTTAACAGCTTCTGGTTTTTGCATTTTGACAGCGACATCTCTGCATTGGTTCCACTTTCCTGTAAAATTGTACAAAGGATCGTAAATTGAAGTCAGATTTTTGCACAGAAAAGCATCAGATCATATTCTTGAGACTTATTCTGTAAATAAAGATTACCCTTTTCTTGAACTGTCTATTTAACATACAAAAATGCTCACGAGGAGACTCAACTTTTGAGATATACTACAAAAATAAGTAGCCATGCCTTAGAGGACAGATAAAAGAATCAATGGACACATCAAGTAGTCCTGCTTAAGAGAACAGATAAAAGAATCAATATACACATCAAGTAGTCCTACCTTAGAGGACAGATAAAAGAATCAATGGACACATCAAGTAGTCCTGCTTAAGAAGACAGATAAAAGAATCAATCAACACATCAAGTAGTCCTGCCTTAGAGGACAGATAAAAGAATCAATGGACACATCAAAGAGTCCTGCTTACAAGGACAGATAAAAGAATCAATGAACACATCAATGAGTCCTGCCTTAGAGGACAAATAAAAGAATCAATGGACACATCAAGTAGTCCTGCTTAAGAAGACAGATAAAAGAATCAATGAACACATCAAGTAGTCCTGCTTACGAGAACAGATAAAAGAATCAATAGACACATCAAGTAGTCCTGCCTTAGAGAACAGATAAAAGAATCAATATACACGTCAAGTAGTCCTGCCTTAAAGGACAGATAAAAAAAATCAATGGACACATCAAGTAGTCCTGCTTAAGATGACAGATAGAAGAATCAATGGACACATCAAGTAGTCCTGCCTAAGAGGACAGATAAAAGAATCAATGGACACATCAGGTAGTCCTGCCTTAGAGGACAAATGAAATAAACAAAGGGAACATCAAGTAGTCCGCCTAAGAAGGACAGGTAAAAGAATCAATGGACACATCAAGTAGTCCTGCCTAAGAGGGCAAATGAAATAATCAATGGGTACATCAAGTACTCTGCCTAAGAAGGCAAATGAAATAATCAATGGGTACATCAAGTAGTCCTGCTTAAGAGGACAGATGAAAGAATCGATGAGCACAACATGTAGCATTGCCTAAGAGAACCAATGAATAAAGCAATGGCATATATGTTAGTTAGTGAACTTATTGCCCAACACCAACAATTGCTGTCATACAGCAACAAATACGTTGAAACTTACCAAGCCAGACTTCGGCAAACTGGCCACTGCCTATCTTCCTGAGAAGACAAATGGATTCACGTGTAGTTCCAAACTCATCTGGCTTGCCTCGATCCATTGCCCAAATCAATGACCGTGGCTTTTGACATACTTGTGTCAATTTGCAGCACAAGCCATCTGCTACTTCTGAAAACGGTAGTATGGATAAAATAAATGATCATGACTGAGATATTACATTCAACTTTGGATCATAAAAAATGAGTTCAATAATTACCAGGCCAGCAAAAAAGTCAAACTGACTTTGGCAAAAAGTATTAGCATTAGGTAAAAATTACCATAAGCAACTTCCATGAGCATATTAATTTGCATGTTTACCAGCATGCAAACTGTACTTATACAGGTAAATATCACATTTTTTCCTGGTAAATATTGCATTTACACAGGTAAATATAGCATTTACACAGGTAAATATCACATTTACACCGGTAAATATAGCATTTACACAGGTAAATATCACATTTACACAGGTAAATATAGCATCTTATTTTGGCATTTTGAGCATATATTTTTCATGAAAACGTTTAGAGAAACATGCCAACATTCAGACTGCTCACCAATGATAAAACAAGGAACTTTAAAATTACTTTTAATGTGACACATTGCTGCTAAATAAAATAATCAATGGATGTATAAAAGCTGGCATATATTTTATTCTTCTTGGGACAATAAACATGGCTCTGACTTTAGATCATAGCATTTTATATATCTTTGTGACTACACAGTAATTAAAGCTTCAACTCAATTTCACACAGTAATCACTATAGACTAAGCTATGATAGGCTAAAAGCAAAGTTACAATGCATCTGCAATTTGGTACAATCAGCATACAATATTTAATTGACAGCATTGTTTTAAAACAGTACTTCATTAACTCAGCATGGTCATTCAAGGCAACTGACAACTAAAGCTTTGATATATTTAACATACTGGTAGTTACTTTGTTTTGTGTAGATACAAAGTAAATTTGCAATTATTAACTTTCCTTCAGAAAATAAACCTGTTTTTTTTTTTAAACCATAGTATTTGATAATGCAGTGAGCAATGTTTAATTGACAGATGAGGACTTAAACCATCTTTTCGAGAGAGATGACAATGAAGAGGAATATGAAGGATCATATGCAACAGAACTCCATCTAGAAAGGAACCATAAAACACCTCTTTTAACGGCCATCCTTATAACTGGAAAGATATGCTGTGCTTTTAATAGTGCCATTTGTTTCGTTCACTATCGACATAGCCAACTGTTACACTATGAAAACAGCGACAGTTTCAAATGTATATCACTTACGCATTATACGGCAGAAGAGTTTTATAATACAGCGGAAGAGTTTTCCCTTCATTTTCCTAGTCATAAATATGGTTGAGCATTATACACACCAAACATAAGTATATAGGATATTTCTTTTCTTACATTAATACTGGATATATTTTCATCATGTAGGACAAGCAAATGTTTATATTTTGCTTGTGGCAAAACCACAAATTCAAATAATCTGTATATCCAACAGGAAAAATAGTTAGCTTTATTACATACTAAATTTATTCAAGAAGTGAAGTTTATGAGATAAACTCGCTCTTCAGCACATATTCCACCGCCATCCCCATTTTTGGATTTCACCTAACTTTCTGCCTTATTTTGTGGCTATTTGTAAAAAAAATCAGCGACTTAGAGTAGTAAGTATAGGATGACCTACCATGTTTTAACAAGTTACATTTTTGACATTTTTAAAACTAATTTACCCAAATAAATTACATTTCTGACATTTCTGAAACTATTTTACCCTAATAATTTACATTTCTGACATTTCTGAAACTATTTTACCAAATAAATTACATTTCTGACATTTATGAAACTATTTTACCCAAATAAATTACATTTCTGACATTTATGAAACTATTTTACCCTAATAATTTACATTTCTGAAACTATTTTACCCAAATAAATTACATTTCTGTCATTTTTGAAACTTTTTACTCAAAATGATCACATAGCAAATCAAATTCATCACATATATTATACTGGGTATTTAAAATTGTTGGCAAGTTAGTACAGAGAAGTAATATTGCTTTGATGTTAACAATGTAAAGTTAAATTTCTGCAGCAAAACATCAGGAAATGCAATTTCCATTTATCTGTTCCAGTTCACAAAGCGTTAGCTTTCTTGCAGCAAGAAAGTAAAACTTCATTGATGTACACCGAATCAAGCTCTGCAAAGCAATGTCGGAAAATCTAGTGAAAATGTTAAGTACAGTCAGCTCCGCTTATATGCGTTGCCTCGGGACCAATGCTATGATATGCAATTAGGCCGCGTATGCACTAAACCGCCGTTCATGTTATGGCGTGTATCTGGTGCAGCATGCATACTGATACCCATTATTTCTCCAAAACAAACCCTCATTTGACCTAGTTCATTTAAATGTGACGCGATTTGCTCTGTTATCGTATAGAGGTCAGTTTTGTTTTTAGATCGAGGAGCAGACTTGTGGTCAGCGCTCTAGTCTTAATCTATCGAATTTAATGACATAGACTGGATCGGATTCTTAAAGAGGGCGATGCAAGTTTGTGTTAAAGCTAAAGAGTGTGAGAGCTGTCAACCATGCTTGGTTAATCAGAGAGCTAATGCCGTCTTGGTAATATTTATGGTTATCTACTACAGCACCTCCTAGTGACCAACGGAGATCTAATAGCTGTGATGTTGATATTAACAAACCTCATGAATCAACCTTGACCGTCAACGTTTGGAATTGGTTTGTTTTCATTTTGAAAGGAACAATTTTGAACAATGCAGTTATCCAAAGCAATTTAACACATAATAATGCATGTTCGGACCAGAAAAATGTATGCAATAATGCGAAATATGCATATAGACGATATGCAATTGTCCGACATTTATATCCATTGAAAACAATGGTAACAAATCGAGACTGGCACAAAGCTATGCAATAAGGCAGAATATGCAGTTATACGATATGCACATATCTGGAGCCGACTGATATCATTTTTATGTGTGAAAACACTGTAATGAAAAAATATAAGAATATTATTTCACCAATAATTTACTATGTTGCACAATGAATTATTAATAAAGGTGACCTCGCATGCAAGGGTATTCACCTTCAGATCTCCAATAGCATTATAGTGAGACAGAAAAGTAATTTTCATTACTATTGCTTTTAAAAATGTATTGTTAACACTTTGCATTACTTCCATAAATAAGATGACTTTTCTTTATTTATCAATTTTCATGGTTTACCAAGAACAACACTTTCATTAGTACTTAAATTCCGCCGAATGGGAATAAACAAAAGTGTTTTTTTTCTCCTTTACAGCTAGCCATTATTCACATATTATTATATGTACAATAAGAAGCAAACCACAAAATCTTCAAACAATGGAACCACATGGAATAACAGTATAAATTCAAAGCACACAACAGTTTTGGTGTGGTGGTGTATTACAGCACAGCAATGTGTGTAGGTTATTTAGTGCCAATGCAACTGAAGTCATATGCAAGGGACAAGGACACACCAAGGTTGTTGTTGTAGGGTTTAACGCCATTTTTCAGCACACGATAGGCTATACATGGCGGCCAGTATTATTGGTGGAGGAAGAACCCGGGAAAACCTCCGGAAAGAACCACCGACCCACGAGAAGCTACTGGCAAGCTTTCTCACATAACTACATTAGCTGACTCTTAGACTTGAACCCAGGCAGACAGGTGAGATGGCAGTGATCCGTAACGGAAAGCGCTTTAGACCATGCAGCCACTTGGGGGCCCTGACACACCAAGGTAGCTGAACTGGGCTTACATGATGGAAACACTTAAGCCCATGTCCTTCTGACCCCAAGTTAGCATGATGGTACAATTCAAGGCCATGCCCCTTGACCCCAAGTGAGCATGATTGTAGGACTTAAGCCCATGCCCTTTTAAGCCAAGACAGATAGAGAAAGATGGCTTTGATTAAAACAGTTCATGTCCACACAAATCTTTGAGTGATAAATCAACTCTGGATATATGTTAAGTGCATGTCTTTTATGGCAGTGCCTTTAATGAAGAAAAAAAACAACATTTCATCTGTGTCTTACTTGGAGCAATGTAACGACTGCACAATGATGTCTGTAGCGACATCAAATTGGTGATTTCTGTTTACTTAATAAATTGATAATTGATAAAAACAAATGAAGCCAAGTTTCAGGCCTCAACATTTTGTTACCTCATGATCCTGCAAATGTGGTACCTCACTCTAAATATCTCAGGATACTGAAATCCTTTAACATATGCAATGGTTATGGATCTTAATTTATATAAGCAAATTTTGAAAAAATATTGAACACACTAGTATATGTGGACCCCAGCTACAATGTCACAATATTACTAATACAAGTCACTTGGTGTTACACAATATTACTAATACAAGTCACTTGGTGTTACACAATATTACTAATACAAGTCACTTGGTGTTACACAATATTACTAATACAAGTCACTTGGTGTTACACAATATTACTAATACAAGTCACTTGGTGTTACACATTTGGAGCCAAAACTGGAAGAAAGTTGGACATTTGGTATTAGCATAAAAAATGCAGTGCTGACAACAGTAGCTGCTTGCATTGAGAAAAAGAGAGTTCTGATTGACCTTACATCAAGTCAAATCTCAGAAATTGTGAGTATAACATTCACTGTGTTTTTAATTTTATTATCTTCTTAGAATCAAACTGACCATTTGCTGTTAACTAATGTTGTTTCAATCAGTGAACTTAACCTTTGACCTACTGATCCAAAATTTAGCACATTTGTTCCTTATTTCAAGTGCAAGCAATTCACACAGGTTGGCAACTGTCATTGCTGTTATAAGGCTTTAATCAACATTTTTCAGAACAAGATAGGCTATACATGGAGGCCAGTATTCTTGGTGGAGGAAGAACCTGGGAAAACCCCAGAAAAAACACCGACCCACGAGAAGCTACTGGCAAGCCATCTCACATAGCCACACTAGCTGAGCCAGAGACTCGAACCCACACATACAGAGGTGAGAAGGCAGTGATCTGTAATAGTGAATGCTTTAGACCACTCAGGGCCCCAACTGTAGATGGTAAAGCAACTAGAGGTTTGTACAGAAACCATACATTTCTTTCTTTCTGTCAGCGATGTTGACATTTGAGCTTCTGATCTTGAATTCAATAAGTTCTTTCTTGCCCCTAGTGCAAGACATCAACCAAGATGGAAAACTGTAGATTGTGGACAATCAGAATTTTTGAGGGCAGTAACTAAATTGGTAACAGACATGTACAATGAAACATTTTCTACCATATGACTGGCATATGAAAATTTAGAAATTGTATCTGTTTCTTCTGTAATAACAGAATCCAGTCTACTTTATTTTGATTCTTAAAATACAATATACATGGCATGGCATGGTGAAGTAGTTTAAAACAAGAACATCTTTATACCCAATAAATATAGTAAATCTGACCATCAACCAGGTTGATATGGTGAATGGTTTATATATATATATATATATATATATATATATATATATATATATATATATATATATATATATATAGCCCAATTTATACATTAGGTCTGACCACTAACCATGCCCATGCAGACATAGTAACTGGTTCATTTATATCTCATCAAATAGAAAAAGTACCACAACCAACCAGGCAGATATAGTAATTGGTTCATTTATATCCTAATACATCCAGAAAGTCTGACAACCAACCAGGCAGATATGGTAACTGGTTCATTAAGACAGGCCTGCAGACCAGCTTGATGATAGCAAGCAGACTTCCTGTGTATGTATGTAAAACACACTGAAATAATTATCCTTTATGTTAGCACCTAGTACCTCTTTATGCCATAATATAATATTTTTGTAGTTTTACTTTTCACCTTTAACAATTAGCACCTCAGTGAAATGAAGATATATCAATGATGCAGGAAGTTCCCAGGAAAATCTGATCAATGTGGTTTTGGTCATTAAGCAATAATAATAATAATAATAATAATAATAATAATAATAATAATAATAATAATACATTATTTTTCATTGGAGTACCAATTTTAAGAAATCTTGTGATTTAAAACATCAACAAAAATACAAACAAAAAAGCAAGCTTAGAAGGATGGCTAAACATGAGTCGCTTGAAAGGACTGCTGCTCTACTTGGCCAAAAGACTTTCCAAGAATTCAAGATAAGAACACTTCTTCCTTTTGATTGCAAAGTGTTGAAAACATCTCTGGCATTCTTCAGCACTAAAAAGATTTTAAAATTAGATGTGGTACTGGATATCAGTTTGGCAGCCTTTCATTTAGGACAAATAGAATATGATTAGGTGACTTTTGCTGAAAACCTTTTTAATTCATGTCATCACAATCATTAAGTCATGTCATCATGATTGTTATATAATATCATCATGATCATTAATTCATGTCATCATGATCATTAATTCATGTCATTGTGATCAGTAATTCATATTGTCATGATCATTGCATCATGTCAATGATCATTATATGTCATCATGATCATTACATCATGTCATAATGATCATTATATAATGCCATCATGATCATTAATTCATGTCATCATGATCATTTTGTCATCATGCTAATTTATTCAGGTCATAATGAGCATTACATAATCTCATCATGGTTATTATATCATATTGTGATCATTAATTCATGTCATATCAATCATTAATTCATGTCATATTGATCATCAATCCATGTCATATGATCATTAATTCTGGAAAGGAGTGACAAAAAGATTTTAAAGATGGCCATTTTGGATGCATGCCTGGAGGCATCTTCAATTTAGGATGAATAATGTATCACAAGAGGTATACTGCTGAAAACCCCATTTCAATAATTGCTGTTCATTTGTTCAAGGGAGATAATATATTAAAGATATGACTTTCTATTTTCAAGATTATTACTGTGGCTGCCATATTGGATGTCAAAATCATTTAGGATCAACTGAATATCATAGTCTTCTAGTGAAAATTCCATGTCACTACGATTTTCTGTCCAAGAAGAGTTGAGATAAGATTTTTAAGATGGCCACGTACATGTGTGTAGGGGTGGGGGTTGGAGTGATTTTCAACTTGCTTTAACAGTATTTAGTCATATCGCTAAAATGTATGCAATGTGGCAGTTTATAGTGACGTCTCGCACTGGGAGGCAGAAAGCCACAGACATTTAGAATAATGTCCCACCCAGTCTCATTATCCTGACACCAGGCCAACCAGTGAGAGCCAAGCAAGGCAGACACAAGTACCATTTTAACAAGTCTTCAGTATGACTCGGCCAGGGTTTAAACCACCCTCCCACATTCAAGGTGGACACTACAAAGGTTCACATCATTTTCCTTTTAGACATAATAAGAAAATCTTTTTGTGATTCCCTGCTTATAGGAACATCTAATCTGGACAAGTTGTGATAACAACATTTTAAAGCAGACTGCCTTGGTGGCCTATGCCCATACAACAGCCTCAAACATGCAATGCTACTGATTAATGATTTAGGGGATGATCTCACCTATTCTTCAAAATGTGAAATTGTGTGCAAACACTTTCAGCACACACAATTGCCTGCATATCTCATGGCTCTTGGGTTACAGTTAGCTAAATATTCCTTTCATCATTTTTAAAAAAAAAAAATATTTTGTTGTTTTTACAGAACTTTTAACACACTACTGTCTAAATCATGCAGAGGAAGTGGGAGTCAAGTGAGTACTGAACTTGCATCCCTTAGATTGCAAAACCAATGCTCCAACATATGAGCTACTGCTGTTCTGTCGTAAGAGGAAGCAAAAAATGACTTTTGAGGACTTTAAAACTAATGTATCAATATTAAAGGATTTCCAAACATTAAGTTACAAATTTATAAATCCAGTATTTTGAAGGTTTTCCAGTAAGTGTTTAAAATACCTGAATACAGTATTTTGAAGGTTTTCCAGTAAGTGTTTAAAACATAAATCCAATATTTTAAAGGTTTTTCAGTAGGTGTTTAAAATACCTGAATCCAGTATTTTTAAGGTTTTTCAGTAAGTGTTTAAAACCTAAATCCAATATTCTGAAGGTTTTTCAGTAAGTGTTTAAATACTTAAATCCAGTATTTTGAAGGTTTTTCAGTAAGTGTTTAAAATACCTAAATCCAATATTCTGAAGGTTTTTCAGTAAGTGTTTAAATACCTAAATCCAGTATTTTTAAGGTTTTCCAGTAAGTGTTTAAATACCTAAATCCAGTATTGTTAAGGTTGTTCAGTCAGTAAGTGTTTAAAACCTAAATCCAATATTTTATAGGTTTTTCAGTAAGTGTTTAAATACCTAAATCCAGTATTTTTAAGGTTTTCCAGTAAGTGTTTAAAACCTAAATCCAATATTTTATAGGTTTTTCAGTAAGTGTTTAAATACCTAAATCCAGTATTTTTAAGGTTTTCCAGTGTTTAAAATACCTGAATCCAGTATTTTTAAGGTTTTCCAGTAAGTGTTTAAAACCTAAATCTAATATTCTGAAGGTTTTTCAGTAAGTGTTTAAAATACCTAAATCCAGTATTTTTAAGGTTTTCCAGTAAGTGTTTAAAACCTAAATCCAATATTTTATAGGTTTTTCAGTAAGTGTTTAAATACCTAAATCCAGTATTTTTAAGGTTTTCCAGTAAGTGTTTAAAACCTAAATCCAATATTTTATAGGTTTTTCAGTAAGTGTTTAAATACCTAAATCCAGTATTTTTAAGGTTTTCCAGTGTTTAAAATACCTGAATCCAGTATTTTTAAGGTTTTCCAGTAAGTGTTTAAAACCTAAATCTAATATTCTGAAGGTTTTTCAGTAAGTGTTTAAAATACCTAAATCCAGTATTTTTAAGGTTTTCCAGTAAGTGTTTAAAACCTAAATCCAATATTCTGAAGGTTTTTCAGTAAGTGTTTAAATACCTAAATCCAGTATTTTAAAGGTTTTCCAGTGTTGAAAATACCAAAATCCAGTATTTTGAAAGTTTTCCAGTAAGTGTTTAAAATACCTAAATCCAGTATTGTTAAGGTTTTCCAGTAAGTGTTTAAAACCTAAATCCAATATTTTGAAAGTTTTCCAGTAAGTGTTTAAAATACCTAAATCCAGTATTTTTAAGGTTTTCCAGTAAGTGTTTAAAACCTAAATCCAATATTCTGAAGGTTTTTCAGTAAGTGTTTAAATACCTAAATCCAGTATTTTTAAGGTTGTCCAGTAAGTGTTTAAAATACCTGAATCCAGTATTTTGAAAGTTTTCCAGTAAGTGTTTAAATACCTAAATCCAGTATTGTTAAGGTTGTTCAGTCAGTAAGTGTTTAAAACCTAAATCCAATATTTTGAAAGTTTTCCAGTAAGTGTTTAAAATACCTAAATCCAGTATTTTTAAGGTTGTCCAGTAAGTGTTTAAAATACCTAAATCCAGTATTTTTAAGGTTGTCCAGTAAGTGTTTAAAATACCTGAATCCAGTATTTTGAAAGTTTTCCAGTAAGTGTTTAAATACCTAAATCCAGTATTGTTAAGGTTGTTCAGTCAGTAAGTGTTTAAAACCTAAATCCAATATTTTGAAAGTTTTCCAGTAAGTGTTGAAAATACCAAAATCCAGTATTTTGAAAGTTTTCCAGTAAGTGTTTAAAATACCTAAATCCAGTATTGTTAAGGTTGTTCAGTCAGTAAGTGTTTAAATACCTAAATCCAGTATTGTTAAGGTTGTTCAGTCAGTAAGTGTTTAAATACCTAAATCTAGTATTTTGACATTTTTCCAGTTAGTGTTTAAACTTAGGACTGACATTCTTACTTGAGCGAAAAAGTTGATGTGACCTTCAGAATTTGCTTAAAGATCACAAGAATGTGATCCGTTCTAAAGACAAAGCACTTAAATATGCAATTAAATCTGATTTGCTTTAGTAATTCCCAGGCATCTTGCTCAAGCTCAATGTAGTACAAAGATAACAGACAGGTGCAAAACACAAAACCAATACACATCCTTCACCAGGAGGTAAGATCTGAGTAATATTATTTTTCTGTGACTGCACAGAGAAAAGTTTCTTAATAAAGCACATGATAGATCACATGACCATTTTCTGTCACCACCCCAAGAGATATAAGGGTAGTTATTGTTATTATAAGTGGCAAAACAATGTAATCTGGGCATCAAATGTGTAATTTATATATTATTGCAAGAAGAAATTACAGCACATACAAAAAAGATGCATTTTTATGACTAACCTGGTTTTGCAGTTAATTAAAAATCTAGTCACAAAAGACAAAATCCATATGGATTTACCAGTATGGATTAAATAAAACCGAAATCAAAACACTAAATATACTGAAAAATTATTTACATTCTGCACGCACTTCAACTAGTCTGAAATGACCACGGTCAGGTGCTCTTGTTGTATTACATTACTATCATATTCTTCTTTTATAATTTGCAAAGAGGTGCTCATTTGTCATTTTTTCTGCTTTAACATGTTTGAACATTTTCCATCATATAACATCTACAATTCACACCATAAAGTGTTTCACTTAACATCTGGTGAAATTTTCTTTTTAAAAAAAATATGGATTGGTGAACTATCTATCTAACATCTATATCAATAAAATGAATCTGTTATGTAAAGTGCACTTCTGAAGAAACCCATGATTTCTTGGAAATGGGTTATATACAGTTGCTATAAATAGCAAATAAGGGAATGTACTCTTAAGCTATTCTTACACAGCAGTCACCTGTTGAAGAATATTCTCAAATTATATGAGTGCAACTAAAGAGATGATAATAAAATGACAAAAATAACTTTCTATTGTATTTTTCTATTTTTATAATCTATCAATAAAGTGTAATCCATGTGCAGTGTTTTAGAAAAAAATAGTGTAATGACTATGCCAAAAGTGTAATTGTTGGTATGTCTGATCTCACAAATGCAAGTGCTACAGCCATATGAAGTAGTGTGCAAATTATATCTTTAAACAAACAGCTTGTAGAAAGAATGATAGTAAATCTTTAACTCTTTCAGCCCCAAGAAACTTATCAGTAACACTGTTGCTGTGCCCCAGCCACACTAAGCTGTGATTAGCTGCTTGTGCCCCAGAGTGTTTTATCTGTTTGGAAAAATTTGTAAAAATTATGCACATGCCTTCACATTTACTTTAATTTCTCTTCTTGTATCCAATATTAATCCATGAAAATTTCACCAAATAATCCAAATTGATTTGTCTACACAGTGATGCATTTTTCTTCCTATTTGTCCAAGTCTTTCACAATTTATTTATACATTTTTTTTCAAAATTATGTGCAACATTGTTAGGAATATCAAATCATCAGCACTTAATTCCATTAAAATAAACCAGGAAAATTTAATATGTGATATGGTTTGAAACAATTTGTACATACATTTACTTGGCAATGTTCACATCCCGTTTTTGGTTAAGATAGAAATTTGTTCAAATAAACACATTTTGCAGGTTGGATACTACGTTTTGTTTGGTGATGCCAATATGCATTTTTAGGCATATGGATTGGTTTCGTTTGCGATGTCCATGTACAGTTTCTCCGGAAATAATTATAAGTGAAAAAAGATAGATTTCTCTTTTTTCCTTGTCAATTTGTCATTGTATGTTGTAGTTCCAGGATTCATTCTACTAAAATCATTGATTTGGAAAGACAGAAGATAAGATCGGCAGAAACTCGTTCATTTTCGCGATCAGCATTCTCTTTTCCTGACTATTCAATTTCAAGAATCTTCAATGTCCCATTCGAAATCTCGCAAATTATCCAACTGTCAAACATATCTTTCCTCTAATTACTCAATATTTTCTAGATCAAACCCAAGAAACTCATCATTCTCGCCCTCACCACCATCAAAAACAACTCGTTCTTCTGCCATCATTTTACGAATTTTTAAGAGAAAAAACATGTGTATTTAAACGGATCTCAAGTAGTAATCCTTGGTTTACGAAATTTAAAGTTTGCTTAAACGAACGTAAATTCATTTCTGATTGGTTACATGTGGGTCTGATGCTAGGAAAAGACCCATTTGTAACCAATCAGAGACTTTCTCTCGACTATACATTTGGACCACAAAAAAGTGGTACTGGCCATTGAATGCAGTCAATAAAGTTCACGAAAAGACGGTATCGGCCGTTGAATGCAGAAACTGGATTACGCGTAAACACGGCATCGGGGCCGAATGAGTTAAACAAACAGCTTGTAGAAAGAACGATAGTAAGCACATCAATAAATTACAATGAAGATTTCTATTTAATGAAAGTCTGTTGGTCATTAATACTTAATTTATCCCTGAATCATAGGCAGATCAAGGTCGATGCAGTTTGTCTGAAGCAATCAATAGAACAATCATAGATCTGATGTCAATGCATCATGTAACTGCAGATGAAGGTCTATACTGTGAATGAGTAACAGGTGTCATTTCTTACCTGAATAATGGTTAACAAGCTCACTAAGGGATTTGAACATCCTCTTTGGTGTAATGTAGTAATAATCTTTGACAGGACTGTCTGTTCTCTTTGCCAAAATTTTGTAGTGCTTAACAAGATAACCTCGAAGTTCATCACAATCTCGAACAGATAATGTGAATGTATCTGAAATGAAAACAAATTTAAGAATTGAAGCAAAAATTAAACAAAACAATTGCTGAATGAACATGCTGGAATTAAATGGTGTCTCGCCGAGGACAATACAAACTGTCCAATTATGTATTTTGGCAATAACTATATTAGTATCTGACACAAAACTGCAAAACTATCACCAATGTCACAAAAAAGATCAGTAACCATTGTGTCTTGCTGTGTGCAACAAAAATGTAATGAGAAAATAGCTGGAAAAATTCATCAACGTTCAACGCTCAGGTAAACCACTAATCATCTCATCATGACCAGGCAAAATCAAGTGAAACTTTACTATTATTTGTCCATGGGTCAGATATGGATTTGGACCCTGAGAATAAATCTGCATGCATTTCCACCTTTAACAAGCCCTGAAATACTACAATGCTGTCAAGCATATATCAATTATTGATTACTTTTGCCTATTCTGCTTAGTTGTTGTCAGTCTAGTATGTGTTACAAAGGAGGCAACTTGTTTTCTTTTTATACACAATAAACCAAGTTCGAAAAGAAATTGGGTAAACTCCATGAAAATATGTTTTGGAGTGGAGACAGTCCAATTCATTTCTAATACCTCGTGAAAAATATATCATAATGTGATCAGAGATTTATTTCTAACTTGACAAATTACAGTTTCACAAATAGCCAGGCTTTCTTTAACAGTACATGTAATCACATTTATAATGGCATTTCCAGTAATTTAGGCATTTTGACTTTGAAAGATTGTCACACATTTTTCCAAGGTGGCCCTTCTGAGAATTTTAAAGCCAGAAATGTCTAAAGTTTGTCATTTTTTAAATCTGGTTAAACAATGCACTTCCCCCAAAATGGCTGTATCTTCAAGACTAAAATTTCAATGAAACATTATTACACCAAACTGAAGAATGCCAGTACAGTGGTGCCTTGACACGAGTGTCCCAACTAACGAGGTTTTTTAGATACAAGTCATCTCTTGGCCGATTTTTTGCTCTGAGTTGCGAGCTAAATTCAGGTTACGAGCCAGCTTCAGATACCCCACCGCTAGTTGGCGCAGCAAACGTCACAGTAAACGCATCAACATCTGCCAAGCATCCTATGTCTCACTCGTTTACTATAAGCAGTCAGCTCGCAGTGGAAGCATTAGTGTTGTGCTCGCATTTGTGCTTGCGGTTATTTTGAAAAGAAGCAGATGATATGCATTGAATTAAAGAAAGAAATTATTGAAAAACATGACCAAGGTGTGCGTGTAGTCAGTCGACTTGACGAAGCAGTACGAGCGTAGCACTTCCATGATCTGCACCATACTGAAGCTGAAGGAATCAATACTGGCTATCATGCTAGCCAAGGGCGTTAAAATAATTAATAAACAGCGGACATCTCTCCGTTAAAATATGGAGAAGCTGCTGATGGTGGGTTGATGGAGAAGCAGCTCGCCGGAGATACCGTGACGAAGGCTATAATCTGCGAGGAGGCATGAGCTATTTACGCTGATTTGCTGCAGGTTCTCTACCTTCCACCCAACATCACCCCTATACTGCAGCCCATGGACCAGCAGTTGATTTCTAATTTCAAGAAGCTCTTTACCAAGCAACTGTACCGATGCGGATTTGAGGTGACGGAGAGCACAAACCGCAACCTTTCAGAGTTCTGGAAAGACCTCTATAACATTAGGATATGCTTCAGAATTATTGATATTGCTGGGGGTTTTTTTGAGGACTGGAACCGATTTATTCCATTTCAATTCATTTCTATGGGGAAATTGGATTTGACATACGAGTAATTTGAGTTACGAGGTCCATCACAGAACGAATTAAACTCGTAAGTCAAGGCCCCACTGTAGATATTTCTGGTATGTAGTATTTTTTCAGAACAAAAATGTTGCCAACTTGCATTAGAAAGAATTTATTAAGTGTTCCTCCTATTCTGACCTGCACAATGCACACCAATGTAACCTGTCTATAAAGAACATAAAGTTGAGACAACAGCTGATTGAGCTTTATTTAATTAGGGGCATGATATGAAAACCATGACCTCTGTCCTGCAGCCTTTTGCATAACTAGCTCATAAAGATGTGTGACAGCTCAATGACAAGTAAACTTTCTCCACATTAAAACTACACCTAGATTACATTATCAACACCAATACCCATTAATATATTAGAGATTACATTTGCAACTGCAATGTCTCAAGTTACTCTTTGTCTCATATATTTATTTAATGGGCCATGTATCATAAGGGCCTCAAACACTCATGTAATCACTAATTTGTCTCATTTTTGGCAGGTCTGAATATCAAGTTTCCATTAGGACCTATGGATTTTTGTAATTGGAGAAAATGTAGGGTAATGGAGAAGCCTACTGTGTGAGCTAAAAAAAAAAAAGGACAAGCAGGGTAATAGAAAAGTGTACCATGTGGAGTAAAATGAGGTCAAGGAATAGTAGTGTTATGGAAAAGTGTACTGTGTGGAACATAATGGGGACAAGTTGTTGTAGCGTTTAACACCATTTTTCAGCACACAATAGGCTATACATGGCGGCTAGTATTAATGGTGAAGGAAGAACCCGAGAAAACCCCCAAAAAGAACCAATGGTTACTGGCAAGCCTTCTCACATACCCACATTGGCCGAATCTGAGACTTTAACTCATACAGACAGAGTGAGACCCAGGAAAATACCCTAGTAAGAACAACCAACCCACTAGAAGCTACTGGCAAGCTTTCTCACCTAACTACATTAGCTGAATCTTAGACTCGAACCCACACAGAGGTGAGATGGCAGTGATCTGTAATGGACAGCGCTTTAGATGTGGAGTAGTAAAATAGAGTAATGGTGAAGTGCACAGTGTGGACTAAAATGATGACACGGACTGGTGTAATTTTGACGTGTACTGTGGAGTAAAATCAAGACAAGTAACTGCAGCTGTAACTCATTCCCAATCATTGAATGGTTGACCTGTATTTTCACACAATTTGCATTAACAGTGAAAAGAATTATAGAAGAAAAAATGAAATTAAGATCAATTCTGGGGGTAAAATAACGATGTATAACATGGAAACTAAGAATGTGGATCCTTTATAAAGTTCATGTAGGTGCACTTAGAAATGCCACATCTGACATGAAGTATATTCTGTATCAACTTCTGTACAGTGAGCAAGCCATTAAATCTAAATGTGGAACTACAATGCTTCCTGAGAACTACATTATGGTATACATCTTGCAACAGGAAACAGATGCTTCACTTAATATTTGTGTTATCAGTGATGTAGGCATGCATCCACTGGTATAACACTACCATCTCCAACAAGATCACCCGTGCACTTTTACTAAATAACAGCAACACTGTGGTCTACAAATTGTGACATTTGGAATCTTTGTGAATTGGTTGTCTGGCAACAAGACAAACAGATAGGAAGACAACTACACACATCATATGAAATGTATGTTAAATGACCTTTTTCCAACTAATGCCCTTGACCTCTGAGCCTGGGACTTGACACTAGTACAAGTTGTGGACCTGGCTAAAGTTTTATCAAAATATTTGCTGAGGAAAAACAAATTTGATGAAGGATTGCATAGGGATTGGATAAAGATTGAATAGGGTACCTGGAAAATGACTTGCATTACTACTGGTTTTAACCTTGACCTTGAGGAAGTGAGCATGAATATCTGAAAGAATGTGAAAAAAAATAAATAAAAGAGAGATTGTCCTGATATTTTAATGGCTAAAGTTTCAATAAAATATCTTGACTGTTCAAAAGGTGTAACAGTACATGGATTGCAGCTTTTTGTCTTTCCTTGACCATGACGGAAGGGGAGTGGCTCCATCTATACATAGAATATAACTGGATTCATTCAAATATGGGGGGCCCCAAGTGGCCGAGTGGTCTAAAGCACTGTCCGTTATGGATCACTGCCATCTGAACTCTGTCTGCGTGGGTTCAAGTCTAAGATTCGGCTAATGTAGTTATGTGAGAAAGCTTGCCAGTAGCTTCTAGTGGGTCGGTGGTTCTTTCCTGGGGTTTTCCGCGTTCTTCCTCCACCATTAATACTGGCCGCCATGTATAGCCTATACTATGCTTAAAAATTGCGTTAAATCATAAAAACAAAACATTCAAATATGGTGGTAGTTTAAAAGTTATACTCCAGACAAGGATACAATTCAAAACTACATTTTTCTTTGCTGTAACCTTGACCTTAAAGAAGAGATTATGACTATGTCAATAAAAGATATATACCTTGACTAATGTTTAATTAAAACATCTTCAGTGTTTCATAAGTTACACTCTTGACAAGGAATATCACTGAAAGCCATGGTTGAAAATCCATTGGGCATCTTTATCACCCAAAACTATCTGCAGCAAATTTTTTTGAAAAGAGCCAATCACCTGCAGCCATGGGCAAAAGAGAAACAATGAAGACGTTCACCAATGGCTTGCAACTAGTGAACAAAGGAACAAGTTGCAGAATTATATTTTCCCTCACCCAACATTCCCTCCAAGTGAATTATAGAGGTGCAAACTATAAATGTTGCATTGTGCAAGTATTATGGTGACGAGAAAACGTCAATGTTGGATTGACAATTCAGCTGCATGGGGATATCTGAGCAGATGCCTAGCCACAATGCCCTCACCCTGACCTGACTTTAATACAATAATTAGTCATAATATATACTTATGAAACATTTTTGACGTGTTAAGATTGAATTTTTGTACAGATAGATAAATTAACTGAAAATCATTGTAATAGGTATATAAAACTGCATAAAATCATGTGTACACATCTCCTGCAATTATGCTGGAATTTATCCATTCGAATACCCCTGAAATTTGTAGCCAAAAAATGCATGTACCTAAGGTGGTCTACATCTGAGCTATTGCCTCCTATTTTCATCCAGGTAGTTTGCTTTCTTGCAGACTTTAGCATAGTATGCTTTGAAAATTTGGAACCAAAAAAAAAAAATCTTATTCTTATATCAAATTTTATAGAGACTTTCTTGTTGATCCGATGTGTGTTCTTGGATGAAAAAGAACCCAAATACTGAATGCCTGTTAATATATGCATCCAATACAGGGTTGGATATTAATAAAGATCTGGTATGTATGCTGTCATAATCTGTTTGTTTCTCTTGTACCATATTTTGTACTTATGGATGTTACGGCTATTGGATTTAATTTTATTTATTTTTAATTATTAAGTCCAAAATTGTCATTTAGGATTTATTATTCATTAAATGGGAGATTTTTTCTAGAATGTTCAGGCTGACTTAGATTCTCTAATTGTAAACAAGTTTTGACCTTGGCTTGTTTGACCTAAATCCTGACCTTGCTTTAGACATTGTCAACAAGCCTCTAAATCTATTGGTCAATTTCAAGGACAACACTTTTATTGAGGGTGGGAAGCGAATGATTTCCTTCTAGAATATTTCATTATTACGTGACTAGGTGAAGGTAGACTCTTCCTCTGACCTTCTATCAATTTCTAGAAAAGAGCGTGATTACTTGTTTACTTCAGAAAAACAATATATATAGCTGTGTTTTAGAAGCTAACTTTAGTAGAATATAAATTGGGCTTATTTTAAAGAAGTTGTGTATTGAGTTTAATATCTTGTTCTGGACTGTGTCAATTCGTTGGAAAAGAAGAATTATTCTATTTATCTGGAAAAGGACATATGTTTCATAATTTCATCTGGATGATTTAAAAACAAGAACTGCATCAAGTGACATTGTCAGCCATTTTGGATTATTACATCGTCAAGATTCGAACCTGGAACTATTAGAACATTTATTTATTAGGATTTCTAATTTCATTAGTGGATTATTTTTGTGAATTTCATATTTGTTGGATTTGATTCTCTAAAACAGTAAGTTCATTTATTTTATGAAAATAATTGTACTTAATGAATTCATTGTTAAAGTTTTACAAGCTTGTTAGTTTTCACTCTTTCTGTATTGCTGCTTATTCGAGCCTAAGCACGTAACATGGATTTATATCACCTTTACATGCACTAAAAATGCTTACGATGTTTCTCCTTTTTATACACAATAAATCCAATCAATTGATCCAATGGAAGTGAGCAGTTCTTTGTACAATAAGTTCTCTGACAATAATTTAAATTTAAATATGGTCATCAGCACGATCCCCCACCCACCCAGAAAATTAAGGAAGGACACTAATGCCAACTGACAAAGAATTTCTAAGCAAATATTGTGGCTTTTTCATATTTTTAAACTAACAGTGGAGATTAGCAAATTTAAAGTTACAGAGAACATATCAAGTACAGTAATAAAACAAGGCAAGCTTATACAATGATTCATCTGAAATCTGGCAAAACAAAGTGCGAAACCAATTCCCATTATTTCTATTGTCAATACACTCAAGTGGCCGATTTATGCAGTTGTAAAACCAGTCTGGATCAGGAAGAACCTGGCTGTACTCTGACAGCAGATGACCAATTAATACATGAATCTCACCACATTTGATGGGGGAAAATGGAAATGGTAACTGGGTGACTGCTACATAACGTACCAGTTTGGGTGCCAGTTTGTTGGTGTTGCTAAAATCAACTTTCCTTATATTATTTATATCTGTTCAATCTATATAAAATTTATAGTATAGCAAAGGTCTTGCTTACGAAATTTAATGGTCAGCAAAGAAAGGAAATTATGCTGTTAATGAACTGTTGGGTTATTCATTTGCAATGTCTTGTAAATAAGGCTGCTGTTGAAAACTCTAGTTCCAGGCGATAAAAGACCAATTACGATTTCTTTTCATTACAGTATGAATCAGATAAAATCTGAAAATCAAAATCAATCGATAATGTAGTCATGAAATTGGTTGTTACTCTGCAATCATAATTTCATTTCACGAAAATATCTGAGCTTGTAATTCTGCAGAATCAATAAACTTTCAATAAAAGATCCTAACACTAATGCATAAAAGGTGATTTCCTACAATAAAACATTTTTGTTTTTATTTTAATGATTAAATTTGGTTAACTTTAAAAGTACAAAGATACATGAAAGTCTTTCTTAACAAAAAAAAATCAAATCCTGCATGAACTGTGCCATACCTGGTGAAGCCTCTCCAAGGCGAATCAAAAATGTCCCTTTAGGGTACCCTGACATCAAAAGCCACTCTTCCGATGCATTTCGACTCACCTTCCCAAAATACCAGCTGAAATAAAGTATAATCTATCATCTATCATATTACGATACATATTAAGTCAACAAAAGCATACACAATGTACAAAAAACACATTTAAGAAAAGCAATATAAATAATTCACACAAAAGCATGTGCAATACTAACCCATTCAAAATCAAGTACAATATCCTGGGTTTTAAAAAAAATACTTGACTGGAACTTTATATTAAACAATTTGAATGTCTCGTTGGACAACTAGAAAATATTAAAGAAAAAGTATTATTTTTAAAATTGCAAAGAATTTTATGTATTTCCCCAACCCACCCAACCTGAAAAACAGCTGCTCCTAATATTGACCATCTCAGTAGCGGCATTGTACCAAAATTGTCTGCATACAAGTCTGCAGCTGAGTGTTGGGTGATAGATAAGTGGCCGCACTTAGCCTCGTCTGCTACTCATTATCTAAGTAATTAGCCCATACTGGTAGCCTCCAGGATGAACCCTCAAAGAAATAAGTCTGGCAATTTTTTGTCTTTTCTCAACACACCAACATATGATAGCAGTTGGCTTGTCACACACTGAATGCATACAATCTAGTACGCTGCCATTCATATCTTGAAGAAATGGACTTGAAATGTACATCATGCAACACTTTTGGCTACATAAATCATCAAAACCCATTACACTGTAATAGGATTAATTGTACGAGATCAACTATAGCTAGGTTTGGTTTTTGTTTTGTAGGTTTAACACCATTTTTCAGCACATGATAGGCTATACATCGCAGTAAGTATCTCTAGTCAAGATAAACCCAGGAAAACACCAGGATCAGCCACCAACCACAGGAAGCTAATCCAAATGTTTAAATTTTTGTACAAGTCTGCTTGCCAAGGGCAAGTTGATGGCAAAATTAAATTGCCCTGGGAAAAATTTGAGCATACCCATGATAGCCAAACATCGGTAAAAAACTAAGAATAAGAATTTTTTGGTATTTAAAGTTACATTTAACTTAGTTTTCTTTTTAAAACCATATGCCATGAAAATTATATATATATATATATATATATATATATATACACGAGAAAGGGTTACAATGCAGATATAACTAACAAGAAACTGACATTAAAATTTACAAAGGTAAATGGATAGTTAGAAAAAAAGGGTTTAGAATCACTTTATTTTTATAAGAGATTTAGGTAAAAGATGGCAATGAAAAATTGAACCAAAAATAATAGTCAAGTCAGGGTCAATCGACAAAGACCAGATCTTTCATGCAAGCTTATTATACTGGTTATTTTCTCTAAAAATGTTCCTTTGAGCTGGACACTTCATCAAGTTTCCATTTCTCCCTTTGGGCAAGTAGCTTGGAAATTTGAACCTATAGGAACCAAAATTTAAACATGTCCCAAGAGCTGTGCAAATTGATTTGTAAATCACAGTACTGGTAAACTTTCTCACACACCCATTCAGTCATAAGTGTGATGTCATTAATCTGTAAAGGCAAACACCTTACACAAATCATCCCCACAAACACAAACAGACTCCCCCTTAACAATAATGAGAAGTACAATGCTGTAAACTCTTGAAGGTGTTCAAGTTGCTCAATGTTGGCGGGCCAATTTGTGTTGCAATATAAGTGACAGAATATAGTAACCAGATTTCTACCAATTCCAAAACCGCAAACCAAATCTGGGAAGGCTATACATTGTACCGAGATAGATAGATAGAAGTAAATGACATTATATTGTATTGCATAATTTGCAACCAATTACTTTGTAAAGTGACTAAGTGAACTGCAGTTGTAACTTCCTAACATAATGTGCCTGGAAAACCAGACTACACTTACACATCTACATGCATGTTTCGATGCATCTAACAAAGCAAAGTGCTATAATAATGTGACTAGTCACCAACAAAACATAGTGCTATAACAATGTGACTAGTCACCAACAGCATACATGCCAACCCCTGACGAGGAAAAAGTGTAATCCAAGTGGTCAAAAAGAGGAATCCAAGCAGAAAAAGAGTAATCCACATATAACATACTACAATTACAATTAACAATGATTTATTTGCTTTTCTCGTCTTTTATCATTCATTAATGGTTCAAGTGTTCATATGTAGCACATTTAGCTTTATAAAGCAACAGATTGTCATGTTGCATTTCAAAACATTTTGTACCAGCTGAGGCCATGAATGTTTTGCATACCAGTAGAGCACTCAGTACCGGGTTACTTAGCCTGGACCTGAATTCAGTTTTATTTTTGTTAAGAACACTGAACAATCTCTCACAGTCAGCATTAGAATGGTAAAGAACCAATATTCCTTTCATAACTGACAAAGAAGAGGAAATTTATTTCTTCCAGTGATAGAATCTTTTAGCTGGGAAATAAGGTGCTATTGCACATCAGCTCTATCTGCATTAAGTATATTGTCAGGTAGAATCCCAACGTGATACTTCAGGAATTTTTCTTCCAGATGATCCAAGTTAGACAAGGGTGGCAATAGAAAGGGATATCTCTTGACAAAGAATCTAACACTTTTGAAGCTTTTTGACTGTCTCTCATTTACATAAGTAACTGAAGCATTTAAAAGCAGTTCATCTCCATATGGGAATTTATGGAGCATGTAATCACAGGCTGTAGCATAATAATCTCTAACATTATCATAAAACATCTTCACAGGAAGAGTAGAATTGTGTTCTATGAATTCTCTTGCGTCTGCACCAATAGCTAGATCTTCATTATCTTTCTGGTTTGCATGGTCATCAAAGTCAATATCAGTTAAAAGTTTGGCTGATGCGATGATTTCTGGCTTAATAAACCTTACTAGCAAATCTGACAACTGGTTTGACAGAATCTTGTGCATAATATGAATGAATGGTTCTTGTTTCTGCAAGACAACATTTGCTGCATCAAACAATGGAATGGCACTCTTCATAAACAAGCAGTACAGTTTTGTAACTGGATCATTAAGCTTTTTGTAAACCATCTCAAATTTAGAGTCTTCAAAGCAGTGAACAGATTCTTTTTCTTTCTGTGCCATCTTAGTATTCACTTTGCTAGTTTTGCCATTGGAAGTATGAGAAGATCCAGTATGCTTTTTAACAGATTTGTACGCTGAAGAACCTGATCCAGACGGATGATGAAATTTTATGTCAAAAGATTTATCTTTCACAGTCATGGTCTGAGCCTGGAGGCCCTCTAGCTGGATAGATAGAGGCCTCTCAAATAAAAATTCCATGGATTTAAGTTTCTTTCTTTCTGCTACACCAATCTCTTATTTGTTAGTATGTCTGTCTATACTTTCATCTCTTGTTCTCTTCTGACTTGCAATAACAGATTCTGCTTTTGTACCACTCTTCTTCACTTTTCCACCACGTTTTCTCTGTGCAGATTCACTTTCAGTTTGAAAGAATGCTTGTAGTGCATCCCAAAGTTCAAGTAAAAGGCTAACACATTTGCCAAGGGATAACCATCTTGTACACACATGAATTATAACTTTATAGTCTTCAAGATCAAACTGATCTTGTAACAACTTTAGAGCCTGTTTCCTTTTACTACTTTTCTCCAAATAATAGTAGATATCTATTAATAAATGGCCAATATCTACTTCTAATTTATCAGCAGCCTTACCAGCAGCAAGGTGCATCAAATGACAGGGGCAACCCGTTATGAACACTGATGGAGACATTTTCAAAATATAGGATGCAACTCCTTTATGAATTCCAGTCATCACTGATGCATTATCAACTGCAAACCCCATACAGTTCTGCCAACTTATGTCATGTTTCTTCAAAAGATTGTCAAGCAAATCAAAAATGTTTTGTCCAGTGGAATCTACTGTTAATTCTGGTAAAGAAAGAAGAACACTCATGACTTTGCCTTTTTCACTGTTAGTGTATTTATCACATACTGGGTACAACTTTTTATCATCATAATCACAACTCCCGCCTGTGGCAATACTAAACGGCCCAATTTTCATTGCTTCTGCAATTTTAAGTGAAGTATCTTCTGCTAGGCACCGAACAATGTGAGATTATTTTGTTCTTTCACAAGCATATTTTTCCACAATTTTCGAATCAGGAAACATGTGCTTGAACAAGGGACCAAAGTGGTCTGCTACCGCTAAGAGTAGTCCGTGTTCTATTAAAAACTCGGTAAATAACACCTCAGCATTTATAGTATTCAAGTCTGCACTTGCGCTCTGCTGTAAATAAGACGTTACCTTAGTATTAGAGTTCGTAAGGCGAGCTAATTTGATGTGTTTCCTTGTTTTCATGTGTTTTTCCACATCAAATTTACCACCATGACCAATGCTAAAATCGTTTCCGCAGTCTGCAATGAGCATGATGCTGCCCTAGAATGGAACGCTGTATTATGCCATTCATATATTCATTTTTGAATCTTTGGAGGACTCGTTGTTTTGATTTTTTCTGATCCATCTGCGAAATTCTTGGGGAAAAAAAAGGTGCTCTAACATACACAAAGACTAGAATCCATCTTAACATCTGAAGCCATTTAGCGCCAACGATTAGACGTCACGTGATGATGCCCTCGTCGTGTTTGGATGATTGATTACATTTTTAACTTTTTCCAACCCATCTGTGAAATTATTTAAGAGATATTTTTTGCACTCATAAACGCATTGAGAATTTTTTAATACTTTTTAGCGCAAAAAAAACTTTTAGACTGGTTCTGCACTATACAAAATTAGAACAAAGAGTATGTGCATAATGATTTAAACAAAATAGAAACCAGTTTGTTCTCTCCTCACTAAGCCGCTATAAATAAAATACGAGGTCGAAAGTTTGAAAGTATCTTAGTAACATGATAGTTGCTATAAATAGAACATGAATATTAGGAAAGTCCACGGACAAGTATACTCGTATATCGTAGTTATGTAGAAGCGGAGTATTTTTTTAATTAAAAATAAAACAGTATGTAAAAAATAAAGTAATGCTAATAAAAACGAAAAAAATTTTTTTTTTTGCAAGATGGACATATTGAAAAAGCGTAATCTATAAACGTTAACGCGTAACGCGGAATTTAGTGGGAAAAAGCGTAATGATTACGCCAAAAGCGTAATGGTTGGCATGTATGCAACAGAGCATAGTGCTATAACAATGTGACTAGTCACTAACAGAGTACAGTGCTATAAAAATGTGACTAGTCACTAACAGAGCATAGTGCTATAAAAATGTGACTAGTCACTAACAGAGCATAGTGCTATAACAATGTGACTAGTCACTAACAGAGTATAGTGCTATAAAAATGTGACTAGTCACTAAAAGAGCATAGTGCTATAAAAATGTGACTGGTCACTAACAGAGCATAGTGCTATAGCAATGTGACTGGTCACTAACTGAGCATAGTGCTATAACAATGTGACTGGTCACAAACTGAGCACAGTGCTATAACAATGTGACCAGTCACTAACAGAGCATAGTGCTATAGCAATGTGACTGGTCACTAACTGAGCATAGTGCTATAACAATGTGACTAGTCACTAACAGAGTATAGTGCTATAAAAATGTGACTAGCCACTAACAGAGTATAGTGCTATAAAAATGTGACTAGTCACTAACAGAGCATAGTGCTATAGCAATGTGACTGGTCACTAACTGAGCACAGTGCTATAACAATGTGACCAGTCACTAACAGAGCATAGTGCTATAGCAATGTGACTGGTCACTAAGCACAGTGCTATAACAATGTGACCAGTCACTAACAGAGCATAGTGCTATAGCAATGTGACTAACAGAGCACAGTGCTATAACAATGTGACTAGTCACCAACAGAGCACAGTGCTATAACAATGACTAGTCACTAACAGTGCATAGTGCTATAACAATGTGACTAATCACTAACAGAACATAGTGCTATAAAAATGTGACTAGTCACAGTGACAATGATAAATAAAGCTAACCTGAACAAGAATGTCAAATTACTGCCTACCTGTTTCTCTGCTCACATGCAACTTAATGATCCAAAATAGTTCCAAACATTCACCATATCAACCTTTTTATCATGCACAAAATAGCATTCCTATCAAAATAGTGTTGTAATACTGCACAGACTGACCTATTAAGTCGAAATAGGGTTGTAATACTGCACAGACTGGCCTATGTCTAAATAGGGTTGTAATACTGCATAGACTGGCCTACAAGTCAAAATAGGATTCTAATACCATATACAATGGCCTATAAGTCTAAATAGGGTTGTAATACTGCATAGACTGGCCTATAAGTCTAAATAGGGTTCTAATACTGCACACACTGGCCTAAAAGTCAAAATAGGGTTGTAATACTGCACAGACTGGCTTATAAATAGTATAAGTCTTAATAGGGTTGTAATACTGCATAGGCTGGCCTATAAGTCTATATAGGGTTGTAATACTGCAGAGACTGGCCTATAAGTCTAAATAGTGTTGTAATGTTGTATTGACTGGCCTACAAGTCAAGTCCACCTGCACACACCACAGACTTTGATCTGCTGTCATATGATGTACCATCAGACATAGCTTTATGTTGTTTGTTCTACCAATTATAGAAAGAGAAAAAAAACAAAGACCTTAGTCTATAAGTAGAATATGCAATAGCAGATCTGGGTCCATGAAGTTTGCAATTGGACTTGTAAGCAAGCACGGATGGTTATCTCAAAATATTTATCCCACGAAGGCTCCCATATAATGTCCAACAGATAATGGTCTACACTGTTCATTCTATTTTTAAGATCCAGCAAACAGTATAAACCTCTGACCTGCTAGTGCATTGTGTGTCAACATATCATGGTCTCACCTGATCAGTTGTGCATGACTTGTATGCAAATAAATAAGGCAACAGAATGCAGGGGCTGAAAATTATATTATTATTCCAACCAAAAAAGTCTGGTATTGTCTGAGTCTTGATCACAGTATAAAAGCCATGATAAGCAATGTACATGCTGATGTGGAAGGATACAAACAATGAAAATGTGAAATACAACATAGCAATGCAACTTCCTAGTACAGTACATAATATATGCATGCTTGGTATAACTTCAGTTAGATGCTGGTGACCAGGTTGGGTAGAAGTGTTTACCCTCGTTTGCGCTATTGAGATACCCCAATATTTTTTTTTTACCCAAAGTTTTGATACCATTGTTTGCCTTTTTACACAGTCTGACCCCCAGTTTTGACACCATGGAGACTTTTCACTCTCAGTCTTGGACCCCTCAGGGATACACTGGGGGTAGGATCTGAATTTGGATCAAAAGTTCCAGGGCCCATAGAAAATTCCTAATTTCCCCTGAATAGAAACAAATATTTTCCATTACTTACTCATGCTCTTTCAGTTTTTGTTCCAATGGTGTTGGTGGTGCTAAGCTCCTTGGGGGAGATAACTGATGGGGTGTGGGATCATGCCACACATCATCTTCTTCTAAAGTATCCGAAAGACTTAACAACACAAAATTATCCTGAAATTTTTCCACACCTCCATCTGGAATCTGTGTGCTTTTTCTACAGATGGGGCAGGGAAAGTGCCCAGGTCTGTCACTGGCATGCCGCCTCACGTAATCTCGTAAACAATGCTCACAAAAGCTGTGAAGGCAAGGCAACGCTTTGGGTCGATGAAATGGCTCAAAGCATATTTTACATGATAGAAATTCCTCTTGAAGTTTCTCTCGCAGACTAGATCGGTGCGCTTTTGCCATGGTAAGCCATTCTGGAAACAGAAGAAAAAAAACGTCTGCAAAAATGAAAACCTCTGCAAAATACAATCATGCACTCAAGTATGGTTATTTTTTTATTAGAATATAATATCCACATACTATAGTTATGTTTGACAAGAATACAATATCCATAGAGCATGGATGTTTCATAAGAATATAATATCCAGAGAGTATGGTTATGTTTGATAAGAATACAATATCCACACAGTATGGATATGTTTGATAAGAATATAATATCCAGCCAGTACAGTTATGTTTGGTAAGAATATAATATTGAGGCAGCATAGACATGTTTGATTGGAGTATAATATCAAGGCAGTATGGATATGCTTAATAAAAATATAATATCCACACACCATGGATATGCTTGATTGGAATATAATATCCACCCAGTCTGGTAATGTTTTTATTAGAACATAATATCCACAATATAAGTCTCTAACCACTAGGCCACCTGAGCAGTTCAAGGAATCACTAATTAGCAAATTAAATAACATAGGACAAGGAATGATTTCCATTAATTTGTGTGTAATTATGTGTGATTTCTCTTAAACTGAAAATCCAGTGTGTTGGTTGACACTGGTACACTTATGGTGACAGCAGGATAATATCAGAAAGATCTAAATATGCCATGTCCTCAGTGGGAACTGAGGAATGTGAGAGTACTATAAAAGACATAAATTATGATTAATACAAATGTGTATCAATATCTGGTGCCAAATAACCATTGCTAGTTCTTTTGATGTTTTATAGACTATATCGGACACAACCAAGAGTAGGAATCTTGTCTGAGTGCAGGAGAAGATATACCTGGCACACATTTAGGTTGGATGCTATATTTTTTCTTTCAAATGTAAGAAAATAGCTCTCTACACCTGACTGTGAAGTGGGAATGAGGATACAGTCTGCATGCAAGAGGTCAATGATCCAATGAGGCTTGAGAGATTGAGAGGAAAGGAAAAGAAACAACCTTAGTGCCAACCAATCACCAATAGTGATTATAGAAGACTGGAAGCAGCAAGAAATACTGTCATGCTAGGCAATCTGTCATGTTAGGCAATCTAAGTTGAATCTGTCACTGAATCATACAGTGAAATCTTGTTCTATCAGTAAAAACATGGCTAAATGAATTCACATAATTTTGTAAATAATTTTGAGAAAAGTGATTCATTCACGTCATTTTTTTTTATGTAACTGATTAAAATTGTTCATGGTATTCTATTCCATGTCTCCGCTGAGTTCTTCTGTTACTCCATCCTTGAATTTCATATTTTAAATTATTATTTCATCCTGGAAATAATAATGTTATCACACACACACACACACACACACACACACATATATATACACACACATACAAACATGCTAAATAATGTTAACATGTTTTTCATTAAAGAAAAACATGTATTCGCCATGTTTTTAAACTTCAAAAGTTTGTAAATGACTGTCTTGACCTCAATAATCCACATGAAGGGTTTAATCTGTCATTAGCAAGTGTTTTTTGTGCCCAACATTTTGATTGGAGAATCTCATCATCCACCACAACCCCACCACAAACACAAATACAAATACAGACAGATGGACAGAACTGAATTAATCAAGATGTATTGCCTTCAAAGAGTGAGGGTGTAAAACGCTATAGCAACTCAACAAGAGGCCAGTAATGAGATTCTACAGTATATTTATGAAATATTAAGCATTTACAGCCTATTCACATAAAGACAAGGTTATTTTATGAAACATTACTTATCTACCACCCGTTCAATATACAACAAAAGACAAAGACAAGGTTATTTCGTTAAATATTGTTATCTATCATCCCTTTAGTGTACAAAAAAAGACAGTTATTTTTCATGTAATATTACTTATCTACCACCAATTCACTGTATAATAAAAGGCGAGGTTATTAAAAACAATATTAGTTATCTATCACCCATTCATTGACATTGTACAACAAAAAACATGGTTATTTCATGTAATATTACTTATCTAACGCCCATTTATTGTACAACATACAACAAGGTTATTTTATAAAAAACATAGTAGTTAACTACCACTCATTTATTGTACACCAAAAGATAAAAGAACCAGTGGTGTTATACTGATGTTACATGTATTGTTTTAAGTACAGAAAGATATCACTCATGTACACTTGTAGCATATCTTGTCATTTTACTAAGCATTATTTATTCAACTGGAACTAAAAGTGCTTGAATACACTCTTCTTTTAAACTCAATTCTGTGTTGTACCCAAGTCCCGAAGGCAGGAGACATTGTGTATCCTATCCTACAAAATTTGGAGGACATACGACAAATTTAAATGACAAAGACAAAGAGTAGGTAAATTGACAAGTGTCTAAAAAATTATGATTCTGCCACCTTCATTTTGTCATCTTTTGTCATCATTGCTTAAATTATAATAATAAATATTATTTCAGTGCTGAAGCAACTCACTAAACCATAAAGATTTATGTTTTTACTAAATTAAATATTTGCCTTCAACCCTGAAAATAAATTATACTAACAGAAGATTTGACATTGCTAACCTAGTGGACCCCTACAATCTTCAATGTTTTCATTGCCAAAATTGTTTTAAAATGGATGTCAACTCAATGCCAAATTTTTTAAATGGATGTCAACTCAATGCCAAAATTTTTTTTTAAATGGATGTCAACTCACTGCCAAAATTGTTTAAAACTGGATGTCAACTAATTGCCGAAATTGTTTCAAAATGGATGTCAACTAATTGCCAAAATTGTTTCAAAATGGATGTCAACTAATTGCCAAAATTGTTTCGAAATGGATGTCAACTAATTGCCAAAAATGGATGTCAACTAATTGCCAAAATTGTTTCAAAATGGATGTTAATTCCAGTGCCAAATATTGCTACGGCTCAGCATGCACTAAAGAAAACTAATAGGCACACCTTTTTTTCCTTGCACAAAAATATGCCCTCAGTTAGGCACACGGGTGTCAAGATCTGGGTTACTGGCAACCCTGTGATTCAGCACTAAAGGTGCAACAGTCACTGCTATTCATTACTTTTATGTAAGGTAGTACAATATTCTTATCAAAATCATGACAAAACATTAACTTTAGCAGGTCGGTTGGTTGTTTTGATAGCACTTTTAATGCCATATTGGATATATCATTCTGAATAGATGGAAGCTTGTATTTTTAATTCCATATTGGATATATCATTCTGAATAGATGGGAGCTTGTATTTTTAATGCCATACTGGATATATCATTCTGAATAGATGGAAGCTTGTATTTTTAATTCCATATTGGATATATCATTCTGAATAGATGGAAGCTTGTATTTTTAATGCCATACTGGATATATCATTCTGAATAGATGGAAGCTTGGAAGCTTGTATTTTTAATTCCATATTGGATATATCATTCTGAATAGATGGGAGCTTGTATTTTTAATGCCATATTGGATACATCATTCTGAATAGATGGGAGCTTGTATTTTTAATGCCATATTGGATATATCATTCTGAATAGATGGGAGCTTGTATTTTTAATGCCATACTGGATATATCATTCTGAATAGATGGGAGCTTGTATTTTTAATGCCATACTGGATATATCATTCTGAATAGATGGGAGCTTGTATCCCATGACCCTTACCTTATGAATCTCATGCTATGTAATGAAACTCCCCTAAATAGAATGGTTGGATTCATCAAGTTAAACCTGCAGTTGTTGACACAAATTATGGAATAATATGATATTGTAGCCCCATTCCATCTTTGTAATTGATCCAAGTTTAACATCAACTCTTGGAAAATGAAGTTAGCCAAAAAGTAGCTTTTACATTTCCACCTCTACATGGAAAGAAAAAAAAAAGTTGCTAACCTTAGCAAACTACATTATCAAATGCAAGAGCTTATTCCTGATGATAGGTATTCAACATGATAACTTTTGATGTTTACATTGCTTGACTTCAAATAAAAACTTCACTGAGAAGACTTTGAATCATAGAAATGGTCATGCTACATTCGTGGACATTTGCTGAGCCCACAAATAATATTCCTGTCTTTCTATGTATATCCAATAAAAAATGAGCACAATGACTGGCCAGGTTCTTTATTCTGCTTCCAATGAGAGAACAGAATGGTAGATACTGTTTCAGGTAGCTACATATTCCAAGGGCTAGTTCAGGTAGCTACATTTACCATGGGTCAATTCATGTAGCTACATTTACCATGGGTCAATTCATGTAGCTACATATGATATAGATCAATTCATGTAGCTACATATGCCATAGATCAATTCATGTAGCTACATATGCCATAGATCAATTCATGTAGCTACATATGCCATAGATCAATTCATGTAGCTACATATGCCATAGATCAATTCATGTAGCTACATGTCATTGGTCAATTCAAGTAGCTACATATGCCATGGGTCAATTCATGTAGCTACATATGCCATAGATCAATTCATGTAGCTACATATGTCATTGGTCAATTCATTGGTCAATTCAAGTAGCTACATATGCCATGGGTCAATTCATGTAGCTACATATGCCATAGATCAATTCATGTAGCTACATATGCCACAAATCAATTCATGTAGCTACATATGTCATTGGTCAATTCAAGTAGCTACATATGCCATAGATCAATTCATGTAGCTACATATGCCATAGATCAATTCATGTAGCTACATATGCCATAGATCAATTCATGTAGCTACATATGCCATAGATCAATTCATGTAGCTACATATGCCATGGGTCAATTCAGGTAGCTACATATGCCATGGGTCAATTCATGTAGCTACATATGCCATGGGTCAATTCATGTAGCTACATATGTCATTGGTCAATTCAAGTAGCTACATATGCCACAGATCAATTCATGTAGCTACATATGCCATAGATCAATTCATGTAGCTACATATGCCATAGATCAATTCATGTAGCTAAATATGTCATTGGTCAATTCATATGCCATTGGTCAATTCAAGTAGCTACATATGCCATGGGTCAATTCATGTAGCTACATATGCCATAGATCAATTCATGTAGCTACATATGCCATAGATCAATTCATGTAGGTACATATGCCATAGATCAATTCATGTAGCTACATATGTCATTGGTCAATTCAAATAGCTACATATGCCATGGGTCAATTCATGTAGCTACATATACCATTGGTCAATTCACGAAGCTACATATGCCATGGGTCAATTCACGAAGCTATATATGCCATGGGTCAATTCAGGTAGTATCATATGCCAGTAGCTTTACATTTCAACAACTTATCAATGTGTTTTAAGAAGTCCAAGGTAATCCAAATATCTGTTAAGTAGGATTGGAAGATTCATTTAACTTCTTTGCAAACTTGAATACCAACCTCTTCATGGAAACATATATACAGTCGAATCCGGTTAACTGCACAGCCTCGGGCCCGTCACAGGACCGTACAGTTAACCGGAGTGTGCAGTTAACCGAAGTACGGTACATTACAGCTTTAAATCAGCATGGCACGAATATATGTGAAGAATAAATTTAAACAATGACTAGAATCCACTCTTTCAACTTTTACTTAAATGTTAAGCTTGTTTTCCTTCCTCCGAACACAACTTCACTGATTCAACCAATGGATCAAGGAATTATAGCGAATTTCAAGAAATTCGATAGATCGCTTGTTATTCAAAAACTGCTGTCAGACACTGATGGGTTATCTCCCGAAGAAAACGCATTCAGGTCCAAGGTTGTCCGCTTCCTGTTTTTTTGCTGTGTTGTCGTTTAAATTGAATTCCATTGCGAATTTTCCATTTTTCCAACCATCCATTTGTTGGTTTGAAATCATTCAAACCCGAACGGTTTGGAGCAGTGTTTCCCATGCTGTACTGATTTTTCCCACGCTATTTCTCCCTAGTGCGTGCGGATATACATTTATATACACAACATGGCGTCCTTTACATGTCAATCATTTACAAAGTCGCATTTACTGGCTTAATTGTCGGCTTATTTGAAGCGCTACAGCAGTGGACTGGCAATAACTGATCATGACTATACATTGTGCAGTTAACCGGAGTAAAATTGTATTGAATAATGTGCCACGGGCAGAAAATTTATTGTGCTATTATCCGGAGTATGCATTTAAGCAAAGTGCAGTTATCCGAAGTTTGTTCCCCCTGAAAAGCATTGGGAAAAAACGGGACCAGTGTGATTATGTGCAGTTATCCGGCGTGTGCAGTTAACCATTCTGCAGTTAAGTGGAGTCGACTGTATCAACAATATGCAACATTCAACTATAAACAAAATCTGGGCGTAAAACATTCACACATTTCTGACCCTGACCTCTGGTCCTTTGATTTTGTAATACAAAGATGCCTGGTGTCTTCTGAATCTAATTCAAAGTCAGATCCAATGGCACAAAAGCTGTTTTATTTTTAATTTAACAATTTTTTTTAAAAAAACTATTCAATAACAAACTAGTGTGACCTTTTGACTCTGAAATCCAAAACATATTTTGCACATTGTAAACATCTTTTCTAATAAGTTATTCATCTTATAAAAATGCTACAAGATTTTTTTTAAAAACTGGACCACTGACCTCCCAATTCAAAAGTTGCCACCCACCCACCCACCATTATGGGGCTTGAAAATGACTTATTCAGACAAGAAATAATGACCCATACAAAATATTTAATAAATTAATGACAGTGTACTGTCTCAAAGAATTTCATTTTTAAAATGAGCAGCTTTTGACTGAATATTAAAAATTAAATTAAATCAATTTTTCTCATATAATAGTTTAACCCATTTTACTCAAAACCCTGCTTCCTACAGCATCTATGCAAATCACTTCGATTTGCTACTGTTATATGGCTGAGGAGGGTGGGGAGTACTGCTTGTAAATGTGTTTCCAGAATCATACCATGCTGGGATATAGAACAGTACACCATGAAGCTATAAAGGTAAATGTATGAGAACCAGACTCCCTGGATATCATCACTAAGCTATAAAAGTAAATGTATGAGAATCAGACTCCCTGGATATCATCACTAAGGAAGACACTAGTATGGCCTTCTGGAGTATCTCTATTTTTAACTCCTCACTTCCTACACTGTGCTATCCAGTTTCCTGAATGAATAAGGTTACTACAGACAAGTACTAGATCTTTAATTATGGCAGAGATGAGGGCATGAAGGGAGAATATATTATTTCAGCATTGAAATGAATCAGCTTCATGTAGATATTATCATTGATTGAACCTTTTTGATTTACTATGCATTTAATTGAAAAACAGTATGATGATTTTAAAAAAGAATGTGCTGATACAGGATAGTTAGTTTTTGTAATGGCACTTTTTAAAAAAGAATCTAGTTACATCATCTGGAGGAATAGAAGTCAAGTTTCTAAAAGCACAAAAAGGTAGTTAAACCAGTCTGGTGAGGTCAGGTATCAAAACCAGAACACTTTGACAAATGCTCTGCCACGGGAACTATGCTGGCTAGTGACTACTACAGGAAAGTTTAAACATCTGATTATTTTTAAGTGATTTCATATTCAGTACCATATTTATTTTGCTTAAAAGTCCCATCCAACTGCACAGACCCGTATCTGCCATCATATCATGCTATGGCAGAACAGGATCTTTGTTTACAGTTTGACTCAACTTACAAGCGAATATATATGGTAATGATTTTTATATTATTTCATAATGATCTTCATAATTTCACTTGGATTTCTCTTTAAATATACATTGGTACAGATGTAATAATAGTCACTAAAAAGAATTATTCCACATATGTGCTGCACCTTGTAGAAAAGACACTACATCAAGATAGGTGATAACACTGGCATGTAACATGATGAAAACTTCACTAACTCATTAAAATTCTTGTCAAGTACATGCAACTCTAAAACCTGTCAAAAAGTACTTTCAAGTAAAGTCTGCCTATTTTTGTGCTAGAAAATCAATAATGTATTTAAAAAAATTGTCACCTGGATTAGGAAACTATAATTTTTCAATTAAAAATTAACATAGCATCAATTTAAATAATTGATTTCAGTCAAGGTTGCATGAACATTTTCTTCAAGTTAACCCACATCAAATCAATACAAATCAATACTAAAAGCATCACAAATTATTAGTCCAAACTTGGCAGCCAACTAGGTACAATGGGACCCCGCTATAACACGGTAGTTGAGAGCCATATAATCCGACCGGTGTTATGAACCGAACCGTGTTATAAGCAACCATGTACAATACCAACACATTTTTGGATTTAATGGGGGGGGGGGGGGTTTACATAAAGACGGGTGCGAAAATGCATGGCACAATTACCATTTTTGATCAATATATATTAAATGAGAAAAACATTTGCTGTGGTAACAGAAATTGCATATATAATATATTACTTTATTCAGAGAACCATGCATTGAGTATCAACACAGTGTACTCACCAGCAAATCTTGTAACATACATTGAATCCATAATACAAATATTTCCATTGAAAATATCCACATGAATGGAAAATATTCAATAATTTTGTCACAGATCATTATGTGACTGAATTCAATGAAAAGAAGATAACAAAAATTACGTAACGGGTGTACGTAATGAATGATGAAATAGTACATGTCCGAAGAATAATGAACGATGTCTGTATACATTTTATACCACTACATTTCTCATCTGTCAATAGTTATTATTTTTTTTAAAACTCTGCTTTCTGCTAATGTAACATTTGCTCTTGGCAAAATCATATAATAGTTCTCAGTTACAAAATTTGAATTTACTAGTCAACAGATTGCATAAAACAACACCGCCAAGCCACGCATACATGTTGGCGGCTTTTGTTTCTTTGATGCTGTATAAATCGTTGCCCCTTGATTTGAACAAGTTTAGCTCGGCAGTTTACTTTGATGATAAACAATGTACTTAAATTAATTGATTTATACATTCTGGTGAGAATCTTTTATCAACCGCTGCATTGGCTGTTGCTTAGTTGTGTATAAAATTAAGAGAACATATATCGGAGATTATTAGAGCAACGATTGTATTCGGAATGCATTCAAGACAAACACAAAGTAGACACGATGGCCTCATTGCTCAGGGATCAGTAATAATAATATTGACACTTATGAGCTGTCATTTTTCAACAATAATCAAAGATCAAAGTTCTCAGTAGGCCCAGCAATTTGTAAATTTTTGAAATTTTAGGAGCCATACAACGATTATTTTATATTCGAATTTGTGTGTGATTTCCTCCCAAAAATGATAATACATTTTCTACTTTTTATTTTTCACTTTTCTTAGACGAGTATGAGAATGATAATTAAACTCTTGACATATTTTATTTTTCATACTTAAAAGATTGGGGGGGGGGGGGGGTGAGAAAAATACCGTATTTTGTTGTGTATAACGCGCACTTTTTTTACCTAATTTTCTTATCTTAAGTCGGGGGTGCGCGTTGTATACAAGAACTAAAAAAAAAAAGATTTTTTCCAGGTCGATCTGAAGAGGATGAAGGCACTCACTACTTGTGAAATATTAAATCCATTGTACATTGCATTGTAACTAAAATGTTTACCGGTACTAGCCGTATTAAAGAAATAAATAATGCTTACAAACAGTCTTGTTCTTTGATTGCTTATGTTAATAAACTGGTTTCATTTCACGTCACTGTGTGAAGTTTTGTTCTGTGCCATGGCCGGAAATACATGTACATAACAACTTGCCTTTGTTCAAAAGCTGTGCAAAGTGCCGCATTGGAGCGGAACAAATACCACTGTGTGGATTACCGTACTTGTTTCGTAAATGTTCAGTACCATATTCCATAACTGTTGATCTAATCGAATTTTTCTTCATTTATTATTGGTCGAATTGAAATATAATATGTGTAGAATTCAACTAGTGTTAATGTTCTCATCAGAGCATCTGTTGTGGACATATATATTTTTGCGACAACGGGTTCTTTCTTACGGGAACACTGATACTTTGTGGAACAAAATAATCAATGTATGAAGTCGGGAAACATTTTTTTTTTCCTCTTTGGAAAATAAGCTTGTTACTTAGTTTTATTTCTCATCTTAAATCATAGTATGAGATATCTTTGCGATTATACAGTGATCAATGGCTTCAATGCTTCATCGACTCGGTGTGGTCTTTTCACGGTAACCGGCGCCAGGTAAGCTTTGATGCGCTCAACATAGTTACAATGCTTTGTCTCGGTGAGCAGTATTTAATTGATTCAGGACATACAGCGACTTTTCGAAAGTAATGACGACAAAGTGGAATTTGAGGGATTTGATGCAATAGACTGCGTCAACTAGACGAACATTTAAAGGGCCCTTTTAAGGGCCAACAATAAAATCGGAAAGATACAATATCAATATTGCCACTTTTTCATTCACTATCTAAAATGACCAACTGTTGTTGCACTATGAAAACGGAGCGAAATAGCGGTAGTCAAAATTTTAAAATGCATTATATCACATGCGCGTTATATGGCAGAACTACGTTTTTTTTCACTTATTTTGGGTCGAAAATCGGGGTGCGCGTTATACATCGGTGCGCGTTATACACACCAAAATACAGTACCTGTAATAAATTACCTGAAATTTCGGGAGCCATGCCACGACCACATTATATCCGAATTTGTATTATGATGGGGCGTGTGATAGCAGGGTCCCACTGTAGCTCCATTTTTAGACCCACTGACCTAATAGGAAGAGGGGAGTTGGGGTGGAACTAAGTGGCAGGGTGTGGAAGCCTTAATTACAACTGGTATATTTGAGATTGATATGAAATGTGCATCTGCATGACCAATCACAACTCATGTGAAATGAATAGTACCAACACTTTCCAGCTGTATCCTCACCTTGATCTTACCCTGCCCCATCCCACCAGTATATATCAGGCCCCTCTGGATCTTCAGCTAGTAATTAGCCAAGTAAGGCTGATTAACAGGCAGGGAGATCTCTGGTACATGCCAATTTGTTACATTAAGAAAATGTCAATAATTTCACAAACAAGAGCAATGACTTGGGTCAAACAAATGTTGTACAAGTCATTGATCAAGTCACTTCTATGCACGACTTGGATCAAACAAATGTTGTACAAGTCATTGATCAAGTCACTTCTTTGCTGTGTCATTTTTACCAAGAATATATACTTGCACACATGAGCATACAGTTATCAATGATAATAAAATCAATCCCAACTGGAAATGACAAAATTACTGGGAAAATTATAAAATAAAGTGCATTAAACTGCATACCACAATCTTGAATTGTTAAGATGTACATATATTATATAACATACAAGTCACCAAGAGAAAACAATTACACCAAACAACTATTTCTGGTCAAAACAATTTGCTAGCAACTCTTTCAAAATATGCTGTAGTAAACTTAATTGATAAATAAACCACCCACCACCACACCACAATGCTAGCTCTCATCTACAAACATCTGCTGTCTTTATTTGTTCTTTGGTTAATTGGTAAAGCAAATAATAAATTCAAAATAATTGCTTTCAATTTTAATTACTGTACCCTGTAAAATACTACTTATTATTCACAAACCAACGTTGTCTGAGGTTAGACGTAATCTCACACAGGCAGAGGGTTATCTGGTAAACGCAACTCTACAGTAATGACTGTTTGCCTCTTTCTGGAATGATGTCATTCATCTTTTATCAACAGACCATGTCTAAGTAATCAAAACTGTCCATAATTTTGGACAATCTAACAATCCAGTACTTTTGCAACTTAACTTCAGTGAAATTTAATTGATTTTATGAAGTACCATTTTTAATATTACATTTATACCATTTACAACATTTATACCATGTTTAATTTGCAACATTTTTACCATGTTTAATTTGCAACATATTTACCAGTTTTAATTTACATTTTTACCATGTTTAATTTGCAACATTTTTACTTTTAATTTGCAACATTTCTACCATTTTTAATTTTGCATTTATACCATATTTAATTTGAAACAATTGTACCATGTTTAATTTTACATTTATACCATATTTAATTTGCAACATTTTAACCATGTTAATTTGCAACATTTTTACCATTTTTAATTTACATTTGTACCATGTATAATTCAACATTTTTACCATTTTTAATTTACATTTTTAACATTTACAACATTTTTACCACGTTTAATTTGCAACAATTTTACCATTTTTAATTTTACATTTAAACCATATTTAATTTGCAACATTTTTAATTTTACATTTATATCATGTTTAATTTGCAACATTTTTACGATTTTTAATTTACAACATTTGTACCATGTATAATTTGCAAAATTTTTACCATTTTTAATTTGCAACAATTTCACCATTTTTAATTTGCAGCATTTTTACCATTTTTTTAATTTGCTGTACAACAACAACAAAAATCCAATTCTGATAAAGATTTTTTCCATATGAGAATTATGCTTTATTTCACTTAAAGACAGATCTCAATCATTTCATTAACAAAATGAATTTATAATGCAAATTCTATCTTATGAAGGACCTATTTGCCTTTTCAAATATTCCAAACACAATTAATTTGAAAGTATTGCTATATAATCTTTTTGGCTTACATGTTGGATTAAACTATAAACTGCACAGACCCAGCTCTGACATCACATGATGTGCTAGCAGGTGTGGGTCTATGTAATTTGTTAAGACTTATCAGCTAAACATCAAAAACCATGATATTATGTGATGGCAGGTCAGGGTCTATTGAAAGCTGCTGGATCCAATTTACAAGCAAGTATATATAATAGTTTGATTTCCTAACATTTTACAAACATTCCAGAGCAACAACATAAAAAAAAGCTCGGGTGGCCTAGTGGTTAGAGCATCCTCCACAGGAGCAGGAGGTTGTGGGTTCGATCCCTGGCCCAGTCATACCAAAGACTTACAAAAATGGTACTAATAGTCATCTCGCTTGGCGCTCAGCATTAAGAGGTTTAGTGTTAGGACTGGTCGGCCTGATGTCAGGTTAATGTGACTGGGTGGGACATCATGCTACGTGTCTGCAGCATGATGCCCCAGTGCTAGACATCACTATAAACTGCCTCATTGCAGACATTGTAGCGATATGACTGAAAAAATGTTAAAGCTACGTTAAAAATCCTAATCAAACAAACAAACCAGAGCACAAAAAAAAGTATTTTTGTAATTTAATTATTTATGTACCATATGATCATGGCATGCACGTTAAGCAAACCACCAATCTTCAAGAGTCAGGGCATTTGTTAAGCTAAACAAAGATGAGTGAATCCTAATGCTAATCAACTCCATATCAGATGGGATAAATTGGAAAACAATGAACACAGTTTAATCTAGGGTGTTATTGGACATCCTGGCAGACAGATGGACATCCTGGCAGACACACAAATGGATGCAAAAGTGACTGATATCTGAGCTTCTGCCATGGTATTCAATAAAAATAAGATCATTGTAGTTTACCTCATTCCAAAGTACATGAACTCAGTCCTTGTGATTGTGAATTACATGTATATGTAAAAAAAGGCTAAACATAACTTAGGCTTCATAATTGCTCTATAGTGTCAAATAGCTTTTACTAAAAATCTATAAAGATTAGCCGAACAAGAAAATGTATGACAACAAATACCTCAGAATAAACATAGAAATGAAACAAGTACAAGATAAAAAGTAAAGTTATTAAAATTCTGATTAATAGAAGTCCCCCACAAAGCACAGGGCTATGCTTGTGAACTGTGTTATAAACAATATCCAGCATATATGGGTAGAAACATCAAAGTGGTTTGCCTTTCTTTTTATAATTTCCTGTTTAAAAATGCACTGATAATGATTGTGTTGTATACACACTCACAAGTTAAACTATACAAAAAAATAATGTAACAGCCCAATGTACCTACATACCACTGTCAATGTGGTTCAGTCTGCCAACCATCCAAGTTTATTGCTGCTGACCCTAGCATTCCCCCCCCCACACACACACACACCATCCCCATAAAAAAAGCCCAAAATGATTTGTGGATCTGAGTCTGGTTTACACTTGTACTCTCAGTCATATCACTATGATTTCTTATATATGTGGCAGTATATAGTGATGTTTAACCCTGGGGCATCATGCTGCAGACATGTAGCAAGATGTCTCACCCAGTTACATTATCCTGACGCCAGGCTAACAAGTCCTAAACTAAGCTCTTAATGCTGATAGCCATGTGAGGTAGTGGTTATAACCATTTTTGTAATTCTTTGGTATGACTCGGCTGGGGATCGAACCCACGACCTCCCACATCAGAGGTAGATGCTTTAACCACTAGACCACTTAGAATGGTCTGAAACACTTAGTACATTGTAATATATATGTTTTAAAAGTAAAACCTTAATTTTAAAACCACTGCAATAGGAATTACACACATATTAGTTTTGGCCATAGTGCTGCACAGACCCAGGTAAACTGGCACATTATGTATGTACAGTCTGCAGATGGACTTGAATATATATGTGGTAAATTTCAGAAATTTGTAACAGCCCTATATAACCTATGATCATGAGGCCACTGCAGTCAAAATGATATCTTAAAATTGCCAATAAACAGTGAAACCCAAAAAGTCATCAAAAGGAAATCCTTGAGAATGGCAAACTGTCCATGCCATAAGCACTTATAAGCACTGAACTCTTGGGTTTTAAAGAACATGAGATTGGATCACTTTATTTCCATTCAGAAACTATTTTTTTTCTTGAAAAACTGATTGCTCATAAACTGTAGTAAGAATTTCTGTGGGAGCCATGATGGTTAGTGTATGTGACTCATGACAGGTTCCAATCCTAATATCCGACCAACCTGGGTCAGCTACCATGGCATGTCTTTAGATAGGCACTTTTTTCGGCACTAAATAACCTATCTAAAACCATATCCAAATCAAACCAACCAAAATCCATTATCCAAACCCAATCCAAACCAACCCATTCCCCATCTAAACCAAACCAAACCAATCCAAACAAAATCCAAACCAAACTTTTCAGCTGACCATGTATTTCCCTGGAGAGATTGGGAACAGATGATTTGTAATTCACCTTTGAATTGTACCAAATAAGTTTGTTGGACGAATGTACGTACACACAATACATATTTCTAAATTTAACTCCTCACAAAAAGAAATAAACAAAAAATCATTATAAAGTAAACATTTGCTTAGGTCTGTCAACTTCAACAATTACAATGGGTTGTACATTAATTATTACTAGCATGCCGTGACCTAGTTCAAACATGTTTTAAACTTGTTTCTAACAAAGTGAAAGAATCCACAAATTTCTCATAATTTATTGATAATTACTGAACTGTTTCCACGTTTAATTTTATTATTTTACTAAAGCTGCTTTGTAAACCGTATATGTTTGAAATTGCACCAAAAGCTAAATCTTCTATCCTATTTTATTTAAATTTAATGACTAGAAACAGTAGACTGTATTTAAAAAGCTATTTGTTTTCTTTCAATTTTACCATCCAAATAAGTAACAAGAAATCTTTTACTGTCATGTCTGCATTAGTTAGCTATGGAAATACTCGGGCAGTCAGACTAATCTGAAGAAAAAACAAAACACTTTAATGCTTAGCTTAATCTCGGTACAGACTTCCGGATTAAGCATACAAATGTGATTGTAATGCCAAACTTCCATCATGGAGGGTTTCACAAAAATATCATGTATTTTATTTGCAATACAAGTTCCATCAACTTTAAGCACTATAAATGAAGTCACCACTTCTGACTTAGTATAATATAAAAAAATCTGTAGCCTTAACCATACCAATACCTGATCTTGTTGCATACATTTCTGGTTGTGTTTCCTCCACAGACTTTTTCCTTCCCAGACAGGTTCCCCATTTCTTTCTTCGAACTTTACCTGGTTCTTTGCTTTTTCCTCCAGAACCTTTATCCATACTTTTTATCCAACCTTCATGGAACCATCCATGGCTGTCAATATTTAATCAAGAATGGGTGGATACGGAAGTACCAACAACTCAGCAATTGAAGTAACAAAAGCACAACAATATGTTGTCTACATTTTCTACTTTTGAAAAAACACCATGAGGATGACACTACTACACTATTCACCAATAATTTGACCTGCTGAACTTAGATAAATTTCCAGAGCAAGATTCTGTTACAAACAAAACAGCTTCAAGGATATTGTGCCAAAAAGTTCCTGTATTTCAGACATAATTTTATGATGATGTACTGGAAACAAACATGGTGATCTTTCACTACAATTTCCACATATCCCAAGGTTTCTCAATGAAAATATTCAATTTTTTTTTTAAAATTCTGTGCAGAAAAATCGCCTTATATTATCTAAGATATACTTCACTTGCTGGAATTAACAAAAACCATTACGAGTCCACGCCAGTGCAATCCAACAAAATGAATTCAGACCAAACTCCTTATTTCCGCTAACTGAAGGTCCTATCCCATGTTTGTGTAAGAGTACTTCCTCGTCTTCAGGCAATCAACAAATTCCTTCATCTTTTGACAGAGTTCCAAGATTTCCCCATAAAGACCAAGGGCTACAGGAAGTTGGAGTGTTCCTAAATGTGATGTCTTATTAGGCAGATCAGTTGAATGTAGCAGGCAGACTTCTGTACTGTCTGAAAGATTCTGGCTTAGCTGCTGCTGCTGTTGTCTGTGCTTCAGCCAGCCCTGGCCTCCAGGAGGGAGAATGCTAGATAGGATGGAGGAGTGGAGGAATTAAGCCATAGAGTTTTCAGTGCACTGTGTGGTATACACTCATATTCATGTCCACACTAAAATATACTTAAAAAATGACCATTTGTTGTAATAAAGGCAAGTAACATTGTGGCTACTGGATGGAATATTCACAAAATAATGAGCAAGAATGACAAAGGCAGCAACTTTACCATGTGTCAACAGTTTAATTTACTGTTTGAACAGTCACAAATCTGTAAATATGTAAACAAACATGCATGTGGCTTTCAATGACATGGGAACTACCTGTTCCATTTAAATATTTCCGTCTATGAGGATTGTTTAGTGGGAATTTTCTCTTAGTTATGCATGATTTTCAAACTCTAGCATTTCCTGAAAAAAGTAGAAGTTGACACAAAAAGGTTGTAACTCACATTGCCAATGCTGAGAAAAAATTCTTTAAACTACAGTATTTACCTTTAAACAACAGAATAGCAGAACGTTTAATTACTAACATCTTTTATGAATAAAACCATCATATTAAAATGTTGTGCTTCCACATAGTTTACACGTTATTGTAATTCAATATTGTTTACTGGATTTTATTATTTTTAAGAACTAAGTTCAGTTCTGTTTGACCTTTGTTTTTTAAAAATTTAATCCATTTATGTAAATATTCATTGTATCTAGTTGCTGACCTTAAAATCAGTGACAGTTTTGGCAGACGTTTTTATATTTTTTTCATTCTTTTTCAGAATCGAGTCAAGGCCATACCTGGTCTATGTGAAGTGATGCACATGTTAATATGTACACAAACTTCTAAAACAAATTCTCAGAAGGATGAACTCTTGACCCCCATCCTGGAATCTGTTTTGCACTTGTTTAGTAACTGATGTTATGTAGGGCCTAACCGGAAATCGCCTCGGACATTCGCTTCGGCCGAATATCTGGTTTATCGGAACTATACGAAAGTATTCGCCTTGGCAAATAATACGCGCACAAATGGTTACAACTAAAATAGTTCAATAAATATCGAACTTTAAAAAAAAAAGTTTTTTAATACATAATAATTTTAGTTAATAATAAAAATTTTCATCTTATAGGCGATATATACGGTATACGGTACACGAAAAGTTTAAGCTTCGCATACGATAATGAAACAAACGGTACTCTACGGAGTCACACATACTACTCAGTTCGTGCCCGGATCCGGCAAATAGTACATCCAAAAACTTGGATTCGGTACTCTGCAAAAATTATCTAGTCAGTTAGGCCCTAATGTTATGATAAGAATTCTATCAGTCATGCCTGAACATTTGGGATGTCAAGTTGTTTTATGTTGTGTCCAGTTTGGGGCTGAATTTTTATTTTATTGATATTATTGAACTAAAGTTATTGTTTTCCCTGGAAATATATATGTGCTCTAAATAAATTCTTGGACAAAGATATTTGCTGTAAGTTAGAAGGCAGTACAACGCTGACTACTGCATACATCAATGATTTCTACTTTGGGTTTTCATCAGGATTCACGTGAACTTTCATTGAAGCACTTGTGTTTTAATTCTTGGATTACAATTTGGATTTAATTTGTAATGCCGCAAGTTCTTTTTTCTTATCTTGTTTTACTTTGTATTCAGGGGAAATAAATTATTTGTTAATTTTGCAAAGTTTGTTGTCGTCACTCTTTTCTGTTACTTTATTTTAAGCGCACTGAATCATAATAAAATAAAAAAAACTGATCACGGTATAGAATGCATATTACAACAGCTTCCAGCTGTTTAGCATGTTGAATCATTTGGTAACAGTGTCTTAAACAGCAATAAAAATATAACCCCAAGTAATGTATGTAGGTCACTGCAACCTACTTTTGCTGGTGGGTGCTAAACAATATGCACCAGAACCATGACACAAGGCAAGGTCTGCAAAATAAAAAGGGTTCACCTACAAATTTGACCTAGGTAACAAGGATGTTGCCTTAAACTTCAAGATCTCAGCAACAGACACCTTGTCTGTACAAATGACAATTTCATGCCTAGCACATACCGTCTTTGTACCATGAATCATTAAACACATTTTTACTATAAAATTACTACATAACAATGTCTTGCAATTTTCAGTCAACTTGTTCAGTCAATAATTAAGAAACAAATTCTCAGATCACTCTTTCAGATGGTGACGCATTCTCATAAATAAAAGTAACAGAATCATCGCTAGATTTCAAACTTATTTTAGGTTTCTGAGTGATAAAATTTCACTGAAAATCTTGATATAGCTCGAACTATGCCAACATTTATATTGTTGTGCCGGTCCTTCACAGGGACTTTGTTAAGAGGCACGTCTTACAAAATAATCACATCTTACCTTTAATTTCACCCAAATATACAGAGAAAGCAAAGGTGACTGCATTTTCACCCAACCACCATTTCCTGCACTGAATGTATTCCAAATCATTAAGCTTTTCTGTTCGTGGAACTTAAAAAATAGCATTCAAGCTTTCTCATGAACTTTTGTGTTATTTTAATGATTATATCTGCAATAATGTTTCAATCAGTGAGATTCACACATGAAGACTGAAGTGAATCAAATCGGAAGCATTGGTATCCCATCCACAAAACAAATAATTTCTATCTATGTTTATCGACAAATTGCTACTCAAGGCTAATAATTTCATATTTTATCTTGTAAAACTAGAAAGTGAAGGCTTAAAACCTGACATTGAATGTAGCAACCCATTTACAAAGTTACCATTTTTTTTTTAAAAACTCAGACATACAACAATTTTGTTTTAAATAAAAAAAACAATTTAAATATTTACCTCCATGTTTTCTAACTCAAGGATTTACCAAACCAATAGTCAAGTGACCATTCTGAAGTCTAAAATTGACCTCTCTACATTTGCTTCTAAAGAAAAGCCCTAAATATTTTGTCCACAAAGTTGACATACAATGTAGACTACGTGCTAGACAAAAATGTTGGGGTTACATGCAAGCAGAGTAAAATGAACAGAAAATGACCCGATATAAAGAGTTAACATTTTATGCCCTTCCTGTGCAGTACATGCATACAAGTCTCTTATAATATTTTCCACTGACATCCTCGGCCATTTATTAATGTAATGTCGGGCAAAAATTAAGTTATTAACCACATGGATCTTACTGGTCTGATAACTAATTGTCCAATGACCATTTTCATCCCATTTTTAGATACTCTAAACATTATCAAAATACTGAAAATGGGCTGACACAAGTTAAAGGAAACTAGGACTACTATCAAATAAGACCTTAGCAGACAATTCTAACATGCACTACAAAATAAAAAAAGGAGGGAGGGATGGCTAAAGAAGGGCATTTAATCAACCAGGGCTATGCTGGTGGGGTTTCTAAAGAAGGGCACATAGGTAAAATGTCTATGCTGGTGGGGTCCTAAAGAATGACATAAGGTACTAGAGCTAAGGGGGAAGGGGTGGGAGGGTCTGGAGAAGGGAACATAAGCACCAAGGCTAAAGATTCAAGGGAGGGGATCCTAAAGATGGGCACATAGGGCATTAGGACTAAGATAAAGACAGCTGTTAAATCAGAGGTAAGCACTTCATCAGGAGTGGAAGCTATTACCAACCAGCTCTCACTGCAGATAATCAAAAATGATCATCTCTGTACCCAGCAATCTATTTATCTTAGCCAGTATACAACAAAACATGGCAGCAGGCTAGCCCTTTAAATATTCTATACTAAAATTGAATTTCTGAAAATCTGTACTAGAAGTACCTTTTACAATGTGCTAATAAAAGATTATTACAATAAATGGACCAGTGGCTCCATCTGCAGTGTATTTCCAATATGAAAGTATTTTTTATTCCTAGTTTTGACTCTAAATTTTTAAGCCATTTCTATGAAATATTTAACGGTATTTAGGTTTCTTCATTTCTCTTAGTCAACAGAAGTCCGTCAACAAAAATGTCAAACATTTAATCAGTTTGTTTTACTTTATTATCACAACCATAATTTCACCATATATCTAGCCCCTCCATCAATGAAATTAAGTTTAAACTATGCACACATTTTCTATACATGTATATATATATATACTTTGTCAATAAACCTTTTCTATACATGTATATATACTTTGTCAATAAACCTTTTCTATACATGTATATATACTTTGTCAATAAACCTTTTCTATACATGTATATATACTTTGTCAATAAACCTTTTCTATACATGCATATATACTTGGTCCATAAACATTTTCTCCAGTATATATACATTGTCCATACATATTTTCTATACATGTATATATACGTGGTCCATAAACCTGCTTTATGGAAATAAAACCCAGCTATTTTTGCTTTAATTCATGCAGCAAAATTAGCCAATTACTGGTTATGTGCTTTTTTCAAAAGAAGCCTATGATCACTCACCTGGCAGAAATCTACCTCAACGCCAATTATATTCTTTTTTTCAACAAGAAAACTCCCAACACTCACATGGACGGCATCTACCTCTAAAACCAATTATGTGCTTTTTTAACAAAACACCGACAATGACATCTATCTCAAAGCTAAATGCAAGAGCAAATGGTCAATAAATTTTTATTCTGGCCCATGCTGATTAATATTTAATGAAATTTTTATTATGGTGCTTGCTGATTTATTATTAATGGCTGGTTTTTTTTTTTTCTTGATAACAATGGATCAACATTATTTTATACGTGTTGTACCACCATGACTTAATGTTTATCATGAAATCCTGTCAAATTCTATTTACCAGTTCTTGTTGTCAAGGCAAAGGTTTTTCTATTGTTGGGAACAGAAGACATCTTGGATGGCAGGCCAGCATGATCTGGACAAATATTAAAAGCCCCCATTTGAAGGTTGATGGTCATATGTTTTGTTAACATCTGAAAGGTCTCTGCATGGATTCATTTTTAGTTAATTTTTGAGAAAAAGTAATTACTAGATTTATGTAATTTAATGCCTGCATGCTAGTATGGCTTTTGTCAATTTCTGTCCAAATTCTGTGCAGCAGTTTATGGTGAGTCCTTTTCATCTTTATTTCCTCCACCTTTTGTAACAGCAGTCATATCTGACAGAAGATCTGGACCTTTGTACAACTTAAGTTAACCATGACAGAAACATTTCAATTAAATTCAATCAGGACTTTAAACAAAAATGAAATTAATGGGTTTTTTCTCTTTTTATTAACAAGAATCTAACGGCAAACCCACTTCATTTGAACAAACTGGAACAATCTTTCCGCTTCCTTATACTTCGATAAAATTCAGTTTCTAAAGCTGGTGCTTAAAGATTTTTCTATTTTTAGTAATTGAGGCTATATTCAAAAATGCATCAGCACCCACAGGAAAAATATTAAAGATTTTAATGCCAGAATGCTTCCTGATAAATTATGTACAATATGATGAAGCCATTTTCTAGAAGCTGTAAATAACTGAAAAAAGATGGATGATGCATGAAGGACAAGGACCATATCATAGTCAATGAACATTTTAAAACCATACTTCATGTCCACTAAATACAAACCATGCAAGAGAAAAAAATAAGGAAAAGGTGCACTGCAGTTAATGACTAACAGATACCACAATACCATGCAGACGATGATTATGGTTTTTCCAAGTCAGGAAACAATACAAACAAACAACAAAACTAACCTAATGGTAATTTTTTTTATAGCTTAATTACCATCCGAGGAAACTAAATATTTAACTGCAAGAATAATTGGAAGAGAATCACATTAAATTAGGATGATAATTTTTGTATGTCCCTCAGTATCAATATCATATTATCCAGACACTAAAGGCTGACCAGTCCTAACACTAACCTCGAAAAGCGACGCAGCTGCTAGTACCATATATATAAATCTTTGGTATAACTCAGCCATGGCTCGAACCCACAACTAAATGCATCTCAGAGGCAGTTGCTATAACCACTTAGCCAACTTGAGTGGTACAGGGATTAATGTAAATGTGAGATTGCAGTCATCTCAATAACGGTAACTTGACTTATGGCTCCCTTTAACATCTTTGAAATGGAGCAATATATTTGGGTATACTAAGGTGTCAAATACCATAAAGAATGCTTTCACCACAAAACAAAAGGCAACTGGCTTAGATAACTTGACAACTGACCATTTCACTAAGCAGGCTTCTTATTAAACAGAAATGTAAAAACATAGTATTATGTGTAAACAGTCTACCAAGCCTTATACATGTATCTTGAAGTGTAAATATTCCTACTCTGTGTAAATGATCTCCCAAGCCTTATACATGTATCTTGGAAGTGTAAAAACTTCCTACTCTGTGTAAACGGTCTCCCAAGGCTTATACATGTATCTTGAAGTATAAATATTCCTACTCTGTGTAAATAATCTCCCAAGCCTTATACATGTATCTTGGAAGTGTAAAAAGTTCCTATTCTGTGTAAACATCTCCCAAGCTATAAAAATATACATGTATCATCTTGAAGTGTAAAACATTGTATTCTGTGTAAACTGACAAATGCACTAAGCAGGCTTATTATTACACTACAGTAGTGTAAAAACTTCCTAGTTGTGTAAACCGTCTCCCAAGCCTTTAATACATGATCTAACTCATTATTCAACGGGACCAAAATCTTACATTACATTTTCATTTTTGATTGGACCAGAAATATGGCTGCTAGTGGGGTAAGAAGCTCAGTCGCAAAATTAAAACAATCCAAGTGAATCTTGCTTTATATTAAATATGTCTGAGATCTTGAAAAGATTAGGATATATTCTAAGTCTGCTCAAAGTCAGGTCTGCTATATGGTCTACAGTGTAGTAAAGAGTTTTACCAATCAAAGCACACCCAAACCAAAATGCATGCTTGCCAAAAGCTTGTAGCAAGCTGGCGGCAAGCTTGCAATAAGCTAGTTTGATGTTTATAAGCTAACATAGATGCTTGCGCAAGCTTGTACAAGCAAGTGCAGGCTTAGGCAAGCTAGCTGGATAAAACCGCAAGCTTGTACAAGCTTGCGCAGGCTTAATTGTTTTCTTCATTAAGTAAAACAAGCTTGCGCAGGCTTACTTGTTTTCTTCAGAAAGTAAAAGCTTGTGCAAGCTTTCTTAATTGTAAGTTTCAGAAAGTAAATTTAAACCAGCTTACAACAAATTTCTTTATATATATATATATATATATATATATATATATATATATATATATATATATATATATATATATATATTATATATATATATATATCCATTTGCTTGTGAAAGATTTAGACCATGTATCCAACTAGCATGCACACGCTTGCAGCGAATGAATAAACATAAACAATGGAATTTAATTTAATGTTTTAGCTCAATAGATTTGTTTTCCACTGCACTGCAACTACAAGATTACATTATTTAATCATTAAATATGCAGGTATGGCAAGGAACATTTAACCTTCTCTGCATTTTGTAAGTCTTAATTGAATTTGCAATTCCACAAAACAACATATAAAATTTTCTGAAAGATTTTATTATACAATACATGTACACAGAAATATATTTATATACAATATATAACAATATCACAACTGTACAGTAAAACCGGTCTTGAAAGGCCACTGCTATGTGAGACAACCTGTCTTGAGAGGCCACATGCTCAATGCGCAAATTTATTGATTATATAGCATTGTGACCTGTTATGAGAGACCACCTGTTTTTAGAGACCATACTTTTTTGGCAAAAGAGGTGGTCTTTCAATACTGGTTTTTCTGTATTACAATAAGAAAATGAAGAAGGTAGTTTATAGATGTTACATTTATTTACACCAATACAAAAATCAGTTTATAATCTCATGACACCAAGAATAAATAGATTAATTCAGATATTACTATTAATCTTTGCCTTACATTTCTGTTTAGAAATGTTGCATTTATAAAGTTAACAAAACATTCTGACAGCAGAGTGGTATAATTTGAATTAAAACATTAAAGTGAACAAAAACATGTCATGAAAATGTTAGGATTTAGTATGGTTTTTGTTTGTATTGTAATGCAACTGATCACTTTTATATTAACAATAAAACATTGATGAATTTTATGACATCTCATTCGATCTGCCCACAACTCACTGTATTATTGCAAAAAAATTAATTTCAGCTGAATGAGTTTCAATGTCAATACAGTATGTAATATCATACTACTAAGTCTGGGCAGTCGTGTGTGAAATATATTTCAAAGTTTCAGAACAAATGCACAAACAGTGTTTACTTGTACATTGTTACTCTGCATACTTCGTATCATCTACAACTTGTACAGCATCAATTAAGTTGTTCAGTCACTTTCTACAGTATTTGGCCTAAGTGAGATGCACATCTTCTCATGAGAAAAGCTTACACATATTCCCAGCCCAATTATGTCTTCTATTGAAACTGCTATACATTCATTTGTTATTTTGCCTGTATAAATGTGTTCTAACTTTGCATACACCAAATCTGTGTTGTCTTGTAAAAATGCACATTTTTTATCTAGTCTAATTTTCTGTACAACAGCAAGAAATACAGCAGTGCATTTGCACGCAGTTACTTCACAATGACAAATTGGATATAATTTCACATAGAACACAATTTGTCCACAGTAATAAATATCATGTACCTTATAAACAATTGTGCATGAATTCCTTGAATAGGTATTATATTTCATACTGTGATATAAAACACCATTCAGTAAGATTCTATAAAACATGTAGCAATTACCAAAAGCAAAATGAACAGATTGACTTAATGTAGCTATATATTTATCATCCAGTTGTTTTAAATGTTTTCCACCAATAATATATGCACCATCACATATTGTTTCAGTGATTCTATAATGACTATTTGTTGAAGTTAGCTTGTTAAAGAACTGTCCTATAGGAGTGGCATCAGCAATCTGATGTGAAAGTGCAGGTAATTTCAACACTGTTGAAACTGCATTAGCAATCTGAATAACAGGATTTTGAGTTCCGTGAAATAGGTTAACAAGCTTGCCATTCATACTTTCAAAGGAAAAACAAGAATAAACCCAAAGTGGTCCAAGTTTTTTTACTGTATCATGCAAATGAAGCATCTGATGCAAGTTTGCAGACATGTGTTGTTCACCATATAGGACAGAAAAGATGCAACTGAACTTGATTAAAAGTTCCTCACAATGTTTCAAGTCATCATTGGAAATTGAGTCTAAATTAAGAATATATATAGCTTCAACAAACAACAAATAATGTTGAAAAAACTGCTGCTTTAACAAACCAAAGAGCACAGGAACTGAATAAAAGAAAAGCCAGGCTCTGCATTCTGATGCCTTCCAGTACTTGGACTGCTCTTTTATGTTTCTTGGATGTCTGTGAATGAAATATGGTGGTTTGATTAAGGATAATCTTTTATCTGCAACATTGACAAGGTTGGAAATTGAGAATGACTGACAAGAATACTTTGGATCAAACCACAACTGTAGTAATCGACGCACAAGTCCAAGAAGTACTGAATGCATGTAATCTATGGCTGTTCCATTTATTATATCGGGACAACAATTTGCCCACCATGATGGACCTTTTACACCAAAGGCAGGTGTTGAGGATGCAAATGCTTCTTCTCCATGCTGAATAAATTCCTCATGATTTCTTTTTGGTTCATCAATTAAACATGCATCAAATGGAAACACTCTGGTATGTCCTTTTCCAGTTTTTATAACATTTCCCTCTTGTTTGCATTTTGGGCACCCATGTTTTCCATTAAACTGAGTCATATTCAAAACTATACATTTAGCAGGCAGATCACATGTTCCACAGAGAAGCATACCTTTCACAGTAATCAATGCAGAGCAGTGTGCACAAGTTATTTCAAATCCATCATCTCTAAATTTGTTCAAGCTATCATGAAAAGGTTTCAAAAAGCACGACATTGATGGTTTTGATCTACCAAACCATAGTCCAGCAAAAAGCATGTTCTCCCGTTTAAATCTTTCCTGTATAGGCAGTTCATTGATGGAAAAAAACAAAGGCCAAATGCTTACTTTTGAAGATTTGAAAAGTGGCACACCATCGGTATACCACATGAATGATATGTTATTGCTCTTGTCCAAAAAGCAGCCTGGATGTGAATACTTTTTGTACAATTCACCATCATAAATGTCTTCAATATTATTTGCAATTTTCTTTTTTCGTGAAAACCTATGCATTAGATAGTGATGAAATTCAGATCTTTGAAATAGTTGTTGAATTTGAAATAGTAAAGGAATTTCCACAAAATATGAGGTGTTATTTTTGTCACTAAGATCACTGCTGCAAACTGTGCATTCATTTATTGAATCCTCAACTAAGAATTCACATTTTGAACAAAACTTGTGAAATACTAAAGGTGCCTTCAATGAACTAAAGTAAGATCTAAATCTATATAAAGACAAGTGCAGGAAGTTTGTTGTTATGCAGTGCAAAGAAATAAGAGTCAGTAAATCAGACAAGCACTCTCCAGTAAGGTTGTGTCTCATTGCAAAAGACAGAATCAGAATTGCACTTTGTGCTACAGTTATGGGAGCTCCTATGTATATACGGGTGTCATCTGAGTCATCATTATCTGTTATATGCTCTTCATGGTCACTCAGTTCTGGTTCTTCTGTAGCATCATACCATACAGAATGTTCATCATTTTGATACCAGTGTCCTGTTGTTTCAGTATTGTACCATACATCATCAGACTCTGAATCTATATATCCTTCAGCATCTTGTGCAACTTTTGGTCTGAAAAAAAAAATTTGTTAAAAAATAAAATGCACTGGCAAATGGTGCAAGAGCTGCTAAAATGTATAGCCTATACTGGGATTACAATTAATATTTGTTTGGTTTCATTAAATATCATTCATTCATACTACTGTTTATATCACTATTTGTAGAATTCCAAACTGTATTAACATGTTTCATCCTAAATTCTTTGCAGCTAAATGAAAATCACTTACTGAGCAAGAATGTTCAAATGGAATCATACTACACAATATCATTTGTATAGCATGTATAGCTTGTTGATTACATATATTTGTCCCTGTATACAAATACATAAATCTCTCTCACCTATATTCAGTAACATATACATGAAACTATAAAGTGAAAACATTCTTACGTTTGTGGAAATGCACTGGCAGCTGAAGAATATTCTTCATATTCCGACAAATTGCTGACCGCGTCAGGGTCTAGAACGTTGGCTGCTGAGGACGAATCTGTGTCACTGTCGGTATCTTTTTCTTCCTGTTCCAGTTTTAATCGCTTTTTTAAACGCCATTGTGTAGTTCTTGGTACATGTTCCAAAGGACTGTCATCTTGCAAATAAGTTTTGTATGGTTTGTTTCGTTTTTCTCTATCATAATTCATCGTGTTTATTTGTTATGAACTTTTTCTGTTACGTTTAAGTTAACCGGAAATTACGTTAGAAATATACGGAAACGACCAAAAAAATTTGCTGAACAGCCAAAACAAGATGAATAACTATACAAATCTTTAAATAAAACTATATTCTAAACTAACGATAATTTTGTAAAGAAAAAGATATACAAATATTTTAGAAGAAAAAAAGTATTTAGAAATGATGGAATTTTCCGAGTAGTTTCCTTTCCTTTCTTTTTATACGGAAACGGACGAAACAAATTAACGTGTTCATGGCCAGCCTCAGGACCGTTGATTGGATGCAATCAAACGAGCATTGGTACTGAAGATTGGCTACAGCTGTAGCTGGAATTCAACTATATGCAGTAATCGGCCATATTGTCATTCAAAAACAAAGGCGGGAAGATATTTGTCAATTTTATTTTATTTCAAAATCGTAGCAAATATGACATCGGCGTTTTGTTGGTTTGATTGGGATGATAATACAACAACTGTTCATTCCATCAACATCATCAAGGAACCACGCAAGCCTTGGAAAGAGTACATTCTAGGCGAAAAAGTATTGGCTAAGTTGCCGCAGTTCGGTTTGTGGCATGGAGTAATAGTTGAAATAAGTGGTGAGTATTACATCTAAAACGTTTCTTTTTTAATGCATCCGTTTATTGCATTATTATATTTAGTTAATATTTCAATTACTGTATGCAGAATATGTTGGGGGGAAAAACTTCAGTTGAAATATCTGCTATTGCAATAGTTGCGCGCACTTGCTGTAGCTAAACCACAGATCGTTGAAACTCGATTCAAGTAATACTAGTACCCCCTAGCTCCTTCAACGTAAGGGTAATGATCAGCAATAGGTCAAATAGTGAGATGATATTGCATGCATATTCTGAAACAAAATTCATTACTCAAAATAAATTAAAATTGTTTTTTTAATGTATTGTGAATGTTGTCATATATTTGTTACAAAATGACGATAGATGTGTTGAAACTTTTGGTCATTAATTGGTCTATCTAAAGCATTTATTTTCTCATGAGACTTGTCAAGTTCTTCTGTTAGTGAAAAAAGGTTGCATCATGCAGTACCATATCTGTCTGAATTAGTATTGTTACACTTTGACTATTTTCTAATCAACAAAGTATCAATTGGCTTTCCTAATTAAATTAGATTCAATTTTTTTTATGTGAATGTACACATTTCAAATTGAAATAGTTTTATTTATTTATGAATCATTTGTAATCTTTAATTTGTTTGGTATTCACTAAATTATGAAACATTCATTAGTCATTATTTTCCAACAAACTTTATATTCATTCATAAAAGTCAATTCATCTTGAAAAAACTTGAATATATCCTTGATCTGTAACACAAAAATTTTCTACAGAATCTAAGAAAGACTTGGTGAAAAAGATGAATGAGAGGCAGAAATTGCAACAGGGTCTTCATATGCAAACTGAAACAGAAGATGAAGACATACACTGTGGTGAGTATTCATTATTAGCAAGACTGCAAGTTCTATATTGTAGTTATTTTATTTTACAACATTATCAGTAATATTTTGAACCTAACATATTGGTTATACATGTAACTAGAAAAGATTTCCCCCGTGGACATGAATGAAACTTTGTTAATTGTTCATGATTATTTGCTGAATTCATCAGCACAGGGTCCATAACTCTGTCTTCAGTTTTGTGACAATTATACATCTTAAAAAAATCTTTAACATGCAACTTATCGTTTGTCATAACTAAAAATATTTAAATAAAGCTACTTTAGCTGTACAGGGTTTGCAAGAGAAATTACATAACTAGTCCCACAGACCTTTTTTCACAAAAAAAGGTTGCATTGGGTACTGCTAAATAAATTTCACACAGTAGACTTCAAAAATTAGGAGCTCCATCCAAGAAATTAGAATTAAAAAAGTCAAAACCATGAAAATTTAATAATTCTCTTGAACCAATGAAATCAAACCTTGAAAACATTTATATGGCTCTTAAATTGTTCTTTTTATTCAATAAAATTCTGTATGGTTTATCTTTGTAACCAGTAAAACACAGCTCACATGTACAGCTTTTTTCAAGACCATGGTTGCATCATTACTTTGTATTATTGGTTTTTTTTTTTTAGTTTAGACCATTCTGAATATGGCTATATTATACTATGTTGATTTACATGACTTAATTGTGAATTGATTGTTGTTTAGATTTTGATGTGGTTGCTGGCAGAGAGGACAATCCAACAGTCAAAACTTTGGTTGATGATGTATTATTAGAGAAACATTACCAGAATATTACTCCAAAAGACAAGAAAGCTAAAAGTTTGTGAAACAAGTAAAATTACTCCACAATAATATATTTTGATCAATTTGTGAAAATAAATTCACTTGATTTTATATTGATAATATAATTCACTTTGATAAACATACACTGCATATTAACAGTTTAAACAGCATTCTTTGCTTAAACAGATCATTATATGGTTAATTGAAATCAAATTTGTTTCAACCAGGTCAGAATTTTCTCTGTACTAGAACTTAAGTTCTAGATTTGAAGTTGAACATCGTTAAAACTGATGGCATCATTGTATCACATGAATCATTATCAAGGGCTTTTTACAGTTTTCAAGTCACCAGTATTTGAATGTGTACTAGTCAGATTGCATATGTTTTATTCAGTTATTAAAAAAAACTGAACAGAATTTACTATTCATGATATACTGCCATATAATTTACAGGCATTACAACTTACTTTTACCATGCATGTTGTGGTTAAAGTAAGAATGCTTCACTATAGTTAATATCAATTTTTAAAAAAAACATCATATTTCTGTTCAATAAAAAAGCTGGCAAGAAAAGAAGTGCAGAGGAGGAAACAAAAGCAGAGGAAAGTAAGAAGAAGAAGATGGAAGAATTAAAGAGGCTTGAAGCCAAAAACAAGCAGTTAGAAGATATTATCAAGGAAAGGAGAAATGCAGACAAAGATATGTCAAATGCATACAGTCCAAGTCAGCCTTGTACATCAAGCAGTGGTGAGTTTATGTCATTTGCTGGTGCGCAAGATGACTTGTACGAGTACACCTGGCAAGGGAACCAACCATTCCTTGGTGCAAGGTGCAGTGCATTTAGACCTTACACCTATGTTGGGGACCTGATGTCTCCTCCTCCAGCCACTCCTCCAGGAACATCTGTTATGCAGCCCTTATGGTCTTATAATGAAGTTCAGGAGAAAAACAGACAGTTGGAGCTGGAGAACCAGAGACTGAGAGAAGAAAATGAATCCCTGAAGGAGCAATTAAAGATAAAGACTACAACTTTAGGTAATAGAAAGATCAAGCAAATAAATTTTCTATCAACAAAATTCAAAATAAAATAAATCACAATGCATTTAAACACAGATCTGAGATGGTCAAGTAAGCATATTCCCTTTAAAATTAAGGAACAACTTTTAGATTTCTCATGGATTGGCTTATTCATACATGGATCACGTACATGAGGGTGGGATATGGGGAGATCCTCTCAATTTGCAGTAATATGTTACCAAGGAATGTTAAATGAGTGTGGGATATGGGGAGATCTTATCAATTTGCAGTAATATGTTACCAAGGAATGCGAAATGAGTAAATAAGTTATATTAATAGTAGGATCTCTGCATTAAAAGATACCACTCTTACAAAACAACTTTTTGTTTTCTTCAGATTTTGATGTTACACCCAGGAAGGTGAATTTCTTGAAGCAGCTGGCTAACTCTTTAGAGGTAAAACTGATTTAATTGGTTCACTTAGTATACTTTGTTGACCTTAGTTTAAGCTGATGTGCATGTAATTGTATTTACTTTAGCAATTAAAAATATGAATGGAAGAAGAAATAACTTGGGGCTGGTACATTTAAACATACATGGTACCCAAGGAAGGCAGTGGGTATTCTGACCTAAAGCAAATTCACATGAAAATAATACAAAGTTCTAAATTGCCTCTATGGGTTAATACTACATGTTGAAAGTGCCTTCCCTAGGTCCCAAGTATGTTTTACTGAAACAGTCCTAAGTTATTCTTCTACCATTCATATTTTCAATTGTTCCAAAATGTCAGTTCTCACAAAATTATTTAAACAACCCAAAATCAGTTAAATTTAATGCATCAAGTTTGGCACAGATTCGGAGAGCCCTATTGTCTTCTGAATTATTGTATCTGGGCTAATTGTATTTATATGGCACACTTTCTAGAAACCAAACATTAACAACTGGATAGGTTGAAATAGAAAAAAATTTTAAAGAGAAAAACCTCTATTTTCAGTCACAGAATTGTGCTCCAACGAATGTCCCCAAGACTAAACAAACTAAACTGACATTTAATGAGTTGGAATCAACAAATCTGGAAACGCATTGTGATCAGCTAGATGATGGCATATCCTTTGTTGATTCACCAAACAAGATGCCCTGGGAAGAAAGTGTAACGGTAATATTATTTTTGTGTTGTGGTTATATTATGTTCTGCTTTCATACTAATTTCTGTGGTACTTGAGTAATTTTTTGTTGTTTTGGCTTTTCCATTATTGCACTGATACCTGTTGTATCTTGTTTAAATCAGGCAATAGTGACAGAATACAATTTGTACAGGATAACTGAATTGTTTTCGGTTATGTACAACCTAACTCGAGGAACCAAATGTTGTTTTCATTACATAATTAAAACACAACATGTGGCAACTATTAAAATTAAAATAACATTGTATGTATATCCATTCATATATATTTTCTTGTCATCATCCTAGGTCATTGTTCCTATATTGAAATATACAAAGTTGATATTTATTTAGTCATCAGTTTGTGCAGTTATGCAGTAACTTTGCAATCTTTAGAAGCTTATCAATACTTGAACTTGAACATTACTTATTTAAATTATTTAAGTTTATGTATAACTTGTGATATTTTTAATTTCTTTTTTTTTTCTCAGAGCTCTGGTGTGAAGAAAAGCAAACTTGTTCCAGAGTACGAGGTTTACCTAACACAGGGTCAGCTGTCCCAGGCTATGCACATTGGATCAAGCCAACCAAGAAAATTGACAATCGCGCTCCTTGACTGTTTTTTTACCAAAGAAATGCTGGCAGGGTCAAGTGCAAAAGGGTCTAGGAATGCCCATAATGCTACAGTCAAAACTATTCCCCTGCCAGCCATTGTCATCAGAGCAATCAAGGAGTTTGTTTTAAAACATTTTAAGAAAGAGTTTGGGGGAGACCCATGTCTTTCTGATGCAAACTTTAATGAAGTGATTAATAATAAATGTGCGACCGCTCGCAGGGCATTAAAGTCCAATTAATATCATATACTGCACTTGTTTGTTATTACTTTTTATAATGCTTAAACCAATGACATTCTGTTATTTTAATTGTGATTTTTTTTCCACAAAGTTGAAGTTACTTAACTTTATTTTGCAAGATATGGCATTTATACTTCGGACCCCCCTTCACATTGGGGGGGGGGACGCATAATCATGTCTAATTTTTGAAAGACCACATGCTTGTAGCAAGAAATTTATGCAAGCTTGCTATAAATTATAACAAGCTTGCGCATGCTAGTAACAAGCTTGTGCATGCTTATGACATTATTTTGTTAAATAAGCCTGCACAAGCTTTCAAAATAAGACTGCGTAAGCTTGCAAAAAAAAGCCTGCGCAAGCTTGCAAAAATAAGCCCGCGCAAGCTTGCAAAAATAAGCCTAAGCAAGCTTGCAAAAATAAGCCTGCACAAGCTTGCTGCAATGTTCCAAATACAAGCTTGCGGCAGGCTTATTTTTGCAAGCTTGTGCAGGCTTATTTAACAAAAAGCCCATGCAAGCTTGCAAAAATAAGCCCGCGCAAGCTTGCAAAAAGAAGCCCGCGCAAGCTTGCAAAAATAAGCTCGCGCAAGCTTGCAAAAAGAAGCCCGCGCAAGCTTGCAAAAATAAGCCCGCGCAAGCTTGCAAAAATAAGCCTGCACAAGCTTGCAAAAAGAAGCCCGCGCAAGCTTGCAAAAATAAGCCTGCGCAAGCTTGCTGCAATGTTCCAAATACAAGCTTGCGGCAAGCTTCATAAACAAGCTTGCGGCAAGCTTGCTGCAAGCTTAAAAACAAGCTTGCAATTTTGGTTTGGGCAATTACCTCAACAATACAAGTCTGATCAAAATCACATTTGGAATCTGACAGTGAGAGTGGTAACTGTAATCCTCTCGGATGCAAGGTTATTTCACTAGTATTTGTGGATCAATTTCAACACCGAACCCTACAAGATCTTGATATACATATATATTTCAAGCCTGACCAAAATCGGATCAGAAATGAGACCTTGAGAGTGGTAACAAGGTCAGTAAATCTGATGCAAGATTAAGATTACATTATAAATATCCGTGAAAAACATTCATTATCCAAACCCTCAAAGATCTTGATAATGAAAGCTTATATTCCAAGCTTAATTAAAATTAGATGAGTAATGTGGCTTCTATACAATCTGATGCAAGATCGCCGCATCATTATGTCAATCCTGCTAGTTTTCGTATCCATAACCAAAATCTTCCTATAAACCCTTATAACAAGTTTGATAAAAATTGGCCAATCATAATGAGGCTTCCAGATGGGCAACAAGCATAGCCAATCAGATGCAAGATGGCATCATTTTTATGCATGAATGTCACTCATTATCTAACTTTGAAATAAGAATATACTTAAGTTTGATCCAAATTCCATCAAAATTACAGCATCTAGACTTAGTAAATCAGTAACAAAATCAAATTCATTAATATACATAAATTTACTTATTACATAACTTGATTTTGGTGATACAAGCCAAAATTTTAAACAAGATCAGAAATGTGGACCCAGAAAGGTTACAATGAACTGTGATAGATGGAAGCATAACAGACTGGGCCAGGTGAGCCGAAAATAATCAGAAAAGCATTTCAATACACAGTGCATGTTAAAATTACAACCCCACCTTTGATAACATTACAGCAGAGAAAATTCTGGTAATGTACACTCAAACCAAAAAAGGAACCTCTGGAAAGAATTATTGCAAAATATTTAAATTAATAGATATTTTCTTGATGTTCTAAGTATTTTCTTGGAAGATATGCTTTTTATCTCTCAAAACAAAATAGCAAATCACTGACCAGACTACATCTACAATCATCTTTCCTGCTGATTTCACTTGGCTATCACAGAACCATGGAAAAGTGTTGTGCAATTAAGATAAACAGTTGACAGAAAGCTGTCTGTGGTAACATTATCATGCTACCTGGCATTCCTCCCACAGCTCAGCATTCTTTCAAGAAATGTTGATGGAGAGAAATTTCCTATAAAAAGAGATGGAAAAGCAGCTATTTTTTCTAGCAATGGGCATACAGTTGGCATTTAAAGGTGTTTTTTTATGCCAAGCACTTGCATTTGATTGATAAGATTTTTTGTTCTATTAATAAGGTCACAGCAGGAGGCATTTTGCATTAAAACACCTCTTTGACTCTAGGTTGTATGTTGTAGTTGCTGCAGCAGTTAGGATGGGTTCCAAGGCTTGTGCCTTCTTTCTACACCAGTGATATGAGATGTGTTAAACTAAAAGTCAATATACTTAATTTGTAGAACATAAACCATTTGCAGTCAAAAAAGATTGTTACTGGGTCTGTATTACCCATTGGGCTCACTTAGTGCTTTAGTACTGCTACCTTAAAGTAACTTAACAGTCCTTCCGCAGCTACCTTAAAGTAAGAGATGCTCCCTCTTACTATTTGCGAGTTGCTAAATATATAGTTTAAATTTAGCCAGGTTTCTTTATGATGCAAAATATAGTTTGTTGTTTTCTTTGCTATCATAACAGCACAAATTATTTTTCCAAACAATCGAAATGTTAAAATCTGCAAATATATTTATTTAATAATTAATACAAAATAATATTTAGTACAAAGGGTTTCTACAACTTTTAGCTGACCTGTTCAGTTTCATATAACTGACAGACCATATATACTTGTTAACAAAATTTAGTCCAACTGCAATCACAGACCCAGCAGATCTGCCATCACATGATGGACTACAGGCAAATCTGGATTTCTTTGTTTGGAGTGATCAGCATAGACCCTGATATGCAGGTGTATTATGTTTCGTCAGATCAGGACATGAATTATATGGAAGAAGACAAGATACATGTACTTTTATACAATTAATAAGACAATTTTTTTTAACTTTAATACTTTGTGATTAAAAATTAATAGCAATTATTAAAATATTAACGAGATTATCAAAGAAAGTTACAATATTCTTTTTTAAAACAATGCAAGTATGAATATTTTTGTCACAAAAAAAAACATTTAAACAGGAATATAAAAATTACAGTACAAAAGCGTTTATACAGAAGTTACAGAACATTTATAGAAAACTTGAATCATCATGTACTGAATTTGGGTAAGTCACACAGTATCTTTGCTAATTTAGTGTAACCACTTCAAGTTCCTACCCCTTTTATTCACATTAAAAGCCACAAAGTTATATTAACATTTGTACTGCCAATCAGCAAGTCACACAAATGTCTCGTGCAAATATGAAATTGCAAATTTTTTAGGAAAATTAATTTTGAAATAATGTGCTTTTAAAAACTATGAGAATGCTGCAAAATGTTCAAGACACACAGGAGGAAATGCTCAGAAATGGAAGTTTTCTTTTGAACATTAATGAAGACTCAATGTGTAACAACTCTTTGATTTTTCTTTTCGACAATGTAAGATGTTATGTCTTTTCCTTTGTATTTCCAACTTCTTTCCTCTAAAAAAAACCAACTTTATGAGAGGTCAAATGAATTAGTAGTGATTGCTACTTCTCTTTTAGTATCCTCTCAAAAGAAAGTTATCCTTGATTTTGGTTTGCTGGTGGTTTATAGTCACAGAAAAATAAATAGGTTCTTTAGTGCATCCACACCAGCTATCTTTGAATTATGGTTATAATTATTTTCATTATCTATTTCCACTGTAAAAATTTTTGTAATGCCAAAATCCCAAGTCTACGAGTCTAACTTAAGCTCGGCAGATCTTCAATTATAGAATGTACAAGAAATTAGTAAAGAAATCTAAATATCCCCTGATTTTATTGCAGCACAAGGTCTCTTGAAATACAGCATGTACATCGTATAAACTGATGAATACACAAGCTCTGCACACAGCTAATTTTATCCAACAAAAAAATGCATTCTCATACCATGCGGACATGCTCAACACTGGCAATTGGCCCAATCAGGTAAAACCTGCAATGATGCCTTAGACACTACTGGTAGTGATTTTTCAGCACTACAAATTTTATTTCATGGATGAAATTGCATGCATTTAAACCTGCTGGCTAGGAGAATCTTCCTCTGGATATTAGTTGAGTTGTCTCCCATCCCTCTTTGAAATCCATTTACTCAAAATAATCATTTGAACAAGAGTCCCACACAGGGCCTGATATTCTGCTGGGTGAGAAGAAAAAAAAATCCAGGAACTCACGATAAGACCATTTGTTATTTTTAACTGCAGTCAAAACAATGTTTTATTTCCATCAGCAATAACAAAATTTTTAAAATTAATTGATTGAGTGGATATATTGTCTATAATTGGCACCATTTCCATTTATGACAAGACAAAGTCTTTTGGTGAAACTCCATGTCATTCTGTTCATCCAATCAGAAGTATAGTCACATGATTATGATGATGACATTACAAGGGTTGTCAACGGATACCCGGGTAATCGGGTACCTGACCGTAGCGAAAAACCCGGGCATTGAAAATTAATGAGTACCCGTTCACAAAAATAAGCTGTCAACAACACTATCAAAACATATATCATCAGCAGCACTCTGGTCTGAGTTGCAGCTCCAGTCTATATTTAGGAGTAGGAAAACCCGTTATTCATCAGCGGCCCACTACTAAATGGCTGCTTCACGCTGTTCACATTTCAAAACAACACTAATATACAGACTACTCATGTTAACATATCACTTCAACGACTGCCAGTGACACCATGTGACCACGCAATGTAGCCCAGTTTGTGTAATCCAAGCAGAAAAAGCGTAATCCACATATAACATGCTAAAATTACAATAAGCAATGATTTATTAGCCCCTCTCGTCTTTTAACATCCTTTACTGTTTCAAGTTTTCAAATGTAGCACTTTCAGTTTTACACACACATTGACCAGAATCCATCTTAAGACTTTTAGCGCCAAATTTATAATTCTTTCCACACAGCCTGAAATAGATGTCACTTGAGGCTGCACTCGTGCCCTTCATATTTAGAGCGTTATTTTTTGTTGCCTTTTTCTTTTCCATCTATGACATTTTTGAAAGATATTTTTGCTCTCATATATGCATAGACTAAAATAAAATATATGTTTTAGCGCCAAATACCTTTAGACGGGTCTGCACTAAATATTGAATTAAAAGAAAGAATCTGCGCATAAAGACTAAAATTAGAAAACCAGTCTGTTCTCTCCTCACTAAGCTACATTGATGTTATAAAAAGAATTCGAGGAAAAGTAGAACAAGGTTTGCTATAAATAGAACATGATACTGTTAGGAAAGTGCAAGTCCACGGACAAGCGTACTCGTATATTGTAGTTATGTAAAGCAGTCTTTTCTAAAATACGGTCTGTGGGATTAATGGACTGTTAATAAAAACGAGATTTTTGGAAGGTGGATATAAAGAAAATGCATAAACATAATGATTATGCCAAAAGCATAATGGTTGGCATGTACGTGTCTGTGTACAAAGGTTAGTCTAAATAAATTCATTAATAGTGTGCGGTCCGATTATTCGCAGCTACAACGGTGCAGATGCTTCAGACCGAGTAGTGCATTATTACATGGTTGGTCTTTGCCACCAGTCAAAATATTGAAGAAAGAAAAGGCGAAGAACAATTTGTTGGACATGGGTAGTACATGTCTTTCACGTTCTAACATGTACCCGGGTACCCGTTAAATGGCACAACAGGTACCCGGGTAAGTTTTCCATGATTTTTAACAGCCCTAGACATTACAGCGGTAATGGAAGTCATATTGTTGTGTGACTTGCACCATTTCTATCTCGGACCATCAAGGCATCGTAAGAATTGGTGAAAACCATATATTGATAGATAGCAACTTTCCACTTGGGAGAATAGGTAACAATATTTTGGAAATAGCCATATTGAGGGCAGGTGACTTTCATTGAGAACCAAGCAGTGGCCCTAAATCTTCTATGAAGAAAACTCCAATGTCAAAATCACATTCTCTTTAAGGAGTTGCCAAAACAATATTTTCAACATGTCCACATACTCAACAGACATGTATCATATTATTTAAGATTAATAAAACAGTCTTTTGTGAAAACCCCATACTAATATGACCCTCATTCAGATGAAATGAAAATAAGATTTTCAAGCTGGCCACTTGCAGCCATACTAGAACACATGACTGGTACCATTTTCATCTATGACCATGTAAACATCATCATAAATCTTTTATTATAAACCACATGTCAATATGACTTTATGGTTCTGGAAAATTGGCAACAAAGAGATTTTTTTATGAAGTCTGTGGTTGCCAAAATGAATAACAGATCAGTACCATCTTCATTAGGACCATGCAGAGATCATAAGAAGCCCAAGTCAAAACCTCATCTTGTCTTGGTACGGCCATCAATTCATGAGTAATGATAAAAAAGATTTACAAGATGGCCACTGTGGTAGCCATATTTCTTGTCAGATGAGCACTATGTTTATTTAAGACCATCTGGACATTATAAGAAGTCTTTTAGTACAAATTCCAGATCAATATAACTTCCTGGTTAGAATTTTCAAACCGGCTGCCATGGCAGGCATTAAACATGTGACTGTAGTATCAAGTATCTTTAACTCTGTTTGTTTGTTTGTTTTTATGGTTTAATGCCAATTTTCAGCACAAGATAGGCTCTATATGGCGGCCAGTATTAATGGTGGAGGAAGAACCCGGAATACCCCGAAAAGAACCACCAACCCACGAGAAGCTACTGGCAAGCTTTCTCACATACCCACATTGGCCGAATCCAAAACTCGAACCCACACAGATAGGTGAGATGGCAATGATCCATAAAGGACAGCATTTTAGACCACTCGGCCACTCAGGGCCCCCTTTAACTCTGTAAAACAGTATATGAATAGATATAATCATAAATTTTGTTTTTGGTCTCATTCATTTCTTTTGTGCTTATAATTTATTTTTCTATATTCAAGAAGGAACAGAAACACAAATATACAATGAATTGAAAAACAGTGCCCCATTTGACATCCAGATTGAAGTAATGAGGTCTCGTTTTTGGCGAGTTTTTTTAAACTGACTCCTGTTGGTTGGTGCCTGACCAATAACTGCATTGCATCATGCATGTCAGACATCAAAAGTTTTTTTGTTTTTAACCTTTACAATAATGTGTCCTTGCTGTCTAGATTTCAGCCTGATTTAGAGTAATTAAATAAATCTATAAATTTGGGGGAAAATTTATAGTGATGTAAAGCATGTGTACCCATTGAATGCCATCGTTGGAAGAAGCACTCCAGGCACAATACAAGCCATTGTGTGGGTATTGGGTATGGCTAGACCTTAGTTGGTGATTCATCAATTAGGAATTATTAGTTTATCTAATACCTCATAAATTGTATTGTCACAAGTTACAGGCAAAAATTCACTAGGTTCTCTTATCAACTGGGATGGCTGCATCAAGATATACCTGCTTAACCAATCACTGTCAGTCCCAATAAAATACTAGTATTCCACAACACATTGACCCTGATATCTAGAGAAGAATATTACACAATGTTTACACTACAGATACCATTTACTACAGAAGGGGAGGGGGGGCTAATCCCTTTGAGTGACTGGTATATCTGAACAGCAGACCCTAATACATTCCAGTATAGTAACTATGCTGTAAGACTTAGCAGATGAATAAAAATTCAAAGGGAGTCTTTAAAACAGTCAATAACATTATTTCCAGTTTGGGTTCAGACATATACTTTTGAAGGTTTGTGAAGCAATGTCATGACTGACAATGAAAATGTTGGTGTCAGAAGTGAGCCATCCCTTGGGAAGACCAATTCAGATCAGATGGTTTGAATTTGATAATAACTACCTTGATCATCCTCTTATCCAATTGTAAAGCATTTATTTGCAAATTAGGTCATGGGATTTCAACTCCCTGTCAGACTGACTTCCTGCCTCCATTATAAATGAGATACAAACCAAATTGCATGCATCTGTAGATATGGTTTTGATGACCCTAGCTTTACCATATCTACAATAAAAAGCTACACATAACTGATCATAATTGATCAAGAGTTTACACACTATACAAAAAGAAAATGATGAAACAATATGAAAAGGAGAAGGGAAGAGTCCTACGTTTTACAATAGTTCAAACACTAATGTTTGGGTGGTATAGATGTCCCAACGAAACAGGTGTCTGACCTGAATCCATGTATTGATACCATGTACAGTAAAACCTGTCTTGAAAGACCACTGCTATGTGAGACCACCTGTCTTGAGAGACCACATACTCGATGCACAAATTTATTGATTATATAGCATTATGACCTGTTATGAGACACCTGTCCTGAGACCATATTTTTGGGCAAAAAGGTGGTCTTTCAGGACAGGTTCTACTGTAATTAATTTGCAGAAACTTTTACACAAAACTTTAGCATGGCCCACATCAATGTACTGATGTCATGTATCTAATTTGCAAGAACTTTTACACGAAACTTTTGTATGACCCATATCTAAGTCATAACCAGAATGTGACGCCTATGTCTCACAGTGCTCACACAAATAAACAAGTACTGGCATCAATATAGTAGCTGTGAGTCTCAATACTCACACCAACGAGTCATGAACATTTTAGGCTTTAATCTGTCTGCAAAGCAAAAGATGCAAAGGATGGAAAAGCACAAGGAAAAATGTTGAAAAACTTTATGTAGCAAAACCAGCCAATGATAAAAGATAAGAGGCACAACAAATGTCTGAGTTTAAATTGCCAAATCCTTCCAAAAGATAAAACTTTCTAAATAAACTAAATACCTCTTACAACTTAAGGCACATGATGGCAAAGTTCCTAAAAAGTATATAAAATAATACATACCATACAGACATGTGTATAAGCCGACAAATTTTGGAAAAAAATAAGGCCTGGAAGAAGGGGTCACTGTCTGCTTATCTGCAGGCCATGATCCAAGTCTGAAATTTTCAACGCTTTTTTCCCTAGATTTCCAGTATTTGTTTCTGTCGATTGCCGAAAATGAGATCACATGCCTAATGATGCCACATGGCTCATAAGATTTGTGCTATAGTGAAGTGAATCAAATACTTTTTTCTAACTTAAGTGGTAGGATAATGAACGAGAAACATGTTTTAACATACTTGACATCTATTTGACAGATGTCCATCCACCAGAAAATGCAGCCATATGTGTTATTTGAGCCATGGTGGTATGTGTATTTTCCAAAATAACCACCATTTTAGTAATCTCCAGTCAAGAATTTAACTCTCAGCTAATCATTAATCATTAAACTCTACGGTATTGTACAATGCACGCTAGTTTATTTCAGTGTAAATATGAAAAGAATCTACAAAAATAATAAAAGAATTACGATACTGAAGGTATATACGACAAACATTTTGATCGAGAGTAGAAATACATGTATGATAGTCTTAAAGGAACAATAGCAAGAGGCTCCATAGGGGTTTGTTGCGCACATGCTTAGGAAGGGTAAATAATAGTGCAATATATGAGTCAGCGTGAATAATTATAAAACAATATAATTTGTGGGATTTCTTTGATAGGTGTTTTAGAAGTAATCAGCAGCCACAGTTTATATACTACTCTTGTTTAGTTGTTTGTAAAGCAAAGTGGTTTGTTAGCGGTAGAGTGTTGTACAATAGCTACCATATGCTTAATCTGTGGTAAATGCCTCGGGGATAATAGGTTTGTTTTGTTGCACAATCACAATGATAGTGATGGAAATCGGTCAGAAATTTATAATCGATAATTGGTTCCCCTTAACCAAATGATCATCGATTATAATCGATTACTAAGAGCAAATTTTTATTTTTGTTAAACAGTTATATCTTTGATCAAGAGTTCAATATGTTTATAAATGTACAGGAGTAATCTCTTTTAAATTAATGACATGTATACTTTAACCTGACAATAAAATTACATTGTGTGTTATATTTTTTCTACAACTTTGTTAAATAAATGCAACTTTTTATGGCTGATCAGGCAAATTAACTGAAATACTGCTACAATCACCCAAAATTATTTCGTTATGTGATGTGTCTATAATATAAAGTATAGACAGGCCGGTATACCGGCCTGTGTTATGTTATTTGCTAGATTCGCTATAGTATTGTCCAAATTTGCTGGGGAGGCTCGGGTTAGGGTGCCATAATATGGAGGAGATTAGGGTTCAAAGGGTGAACAATTTAACAACTTGACCATGTAATAATGACTATTTGTTCCTAATTATGAATCATAAGGTTTCATATTTGTGTTTGTGAAGGGAATTAATAAATTTCAGGTCAACTTTAGTGGCTGGGAGTTTTACTAACCTTTGTGCTTTGCATACACCTAAAAAGTAGTCTCCCTTTACACACAATCGATTATGGAGTTCACAATCGATTATCTGCTCAACCAACTGATGATCGATTATAATCGATAATCGGAACAACACTAGCAAATGACTTTACTAATTCATGCCAACTCTCAGATGTATTGTTTAATGAGATGGTGATGGACATGGTTTCTGCTCAAAGTTATCAACTGTCATAATACTTGACAATGACGACGACTATATGATGAAAGCATGCCTGTAACAGAAGCAAGTTTTTTTTTAACTGTTTGGTGAGTCTGATACAGAGCCCGATTTCAAAGGATTCTAAAAGTGATTGAACTTTTATAATTCATGATTTTAGGATGAGGATTAATTAAATTTCCATTAAGACTTTACACTTTAGTCTAAATTAGAAATGTTTTTATTTCAACATATAAATAACGTTTCTTACTTTCATTTTATTTAATAATGTGATTTGCCTAAATAAACATATCCAGAACTCACTTTGTGCATCTTGTGATGTACTGGTAGTCTAGAAATTATGGGTTGGCTTATACGCGGATCATGCACTTTATAACAGTTTTACCAATTCAGTTTGGGGTGAGTTTGGCTTATATGTGAACAGGCTTATACACAAGTATATACAGTACCTAATTACATCTTTTTAAGTTTGCACTGGAAGAAGGACTTGCATTTATCAAAGCAAGTGTGCCACCTAGACAATATAAGCTGTATAAAATGCATTTCACTTTTTTTATTATGCCCATTTCATTCAATTTTCATGGGTCAAGTATATTCAAATTTCACTGCTTACTTGAATATATTCTATTAAATGTGATTTTTTTTTTATTATTTATTTTATCAGGAAGAAAATAGTTTGGGTAATAAACTGATTTGCTAGTTAGTGGGGAGCACTCTCCTAAATGAAGTTCATTGTTTTCTTGTCTAAAATCATTAGTCCAAGTACAAATATGGCAATAAAAACTTTGCAAAGTATGTATTGTTCTTTTGTTTGAAAGCAAAATATATAAACTGATGAATCATTTTTATCTAAATTCACTAGGTTCTCTTATCAACTGTGGATACAGGACATTTAGCCTTATTCATACATAATGTTAACACTGTCAAACAAAATGGGGTAAACTTTTAATTTCCCCCCCAAAACAGCATAATCTAGGTCTCTTACTGGCATTTTCTTGTCTATCTGTAATTACATTATCCTAGTATAAAAACAGTGTACAAACATTTTGCTATTTTCAATAACTTGCTTTTCACATTCTCAAAGTCTTCTGCAACTCCCCATATTCCTTCAAGGAATTTATCCTTTTGTATCTTCTTGCGAATTATAATCCATTAATACATGTACTATAAACCACCACCACAAAACCAATCCATACAGTATATATCACCCTAGTTAAAACCTCACTATCAAGTATCTTTAACATCTGGCAACGTTTACAAGTTAAAACCTCGCTATCAAGTACCTTTAACATCTGGTAACGTTTACAAGTTAAAACCTCACTATCAAGTACCTTTAACATCTGGTAACGTTTACAAGTTAAAACCTCGCTATCAAGTACCTTTAACATCAAATAACATTTCCTAGTTAAAACCTCGCTATCAAGTACCTTTAACATCAGGTAACATTTCCTGGGATGGACAGGTATTTAAACAATTTACACCAATAATGTATTCAATATACTAGTCGGTACAAATATTTCAACATTAATTAAGTTTCTTTTTGAAGACCCACCTCCAAGAGATTGATAAAATTTACTGAAATATTGACAGAATTACTCAAAGGAATTGCTGTTCTTGTATCACCGAATTTTAGATGATCAGGAAAATGGGCCACAAAAGAACATCAAATAATCTGAACACAATACTCAGTGATACATTGATTTGGTAATTTATTTATTAGTAGTTTATTTAGTGCAATACCAGTGCCTTGTTCAAGGACACACCATTGTAGCTGACCCTTTCAATCCCACAGACAGCACTCGACCACTGAGCCACCACCAATCTCTCAGTGACATACAAGTTTACTTATTAATATCTGTACTGAATACAATCTTTTAAGTACACATGTATGTAAATGAAGAATTTCATACTTAAAACAAATTATTACTGTATTCCCAAATAATTTAATATATACAAGTTAACAGTCGTAACAGCAAACAACATAGGTAGGGTTTTCCGAACCATGGCTAACAAAGATGTTGTCACAGTTGGAGTGGACTTGTATACAAGAACACAGTAAATGGTGAGCTGCCAGTGCATTGTATGACAGATTTGAATCTGTACTGGTCACAGCTGTATCTGACATACTAATCTGCCAGCACATTATATAACAGATCTGGGTCTGTACTGGTCACAGCTGGATCTGACTTGTATACATAATGACAGATCCAGAGCATTATATGAGACATGATCTGGGTACATACTATGGATTTCAATGTGGATATTAAATAAGCAAGCAGATCAACTCTTAACACATTAACCCCCGGAGGTTTTTGCTGTTTTCGCATGAAATGCGAGTAAGAAACACATTTTGGGGACTATTTCTGAATACATCATAATACAATGATTTCCAAACAATAATCCGTTAGACAAATGGTTACTAATGCTAAAGAAAATGTTTTTCATTGGTTAGTTTGCTGGCGCATGAGCAGAAGGGCAAAAATCGGACTTCTTTTTTTTTGTTTTTTTTTTTGTTTGCTAAACGGACCCATAATTTTCGTATGGAGAAGACTCTTTATTCAAAATGTCCACCTTATCCTACTTTTTGCACAGGTCTGTGTGTTTCAGACCGGTCTGCCGTAGATCTGAGGTCATAAAGTCTAAATTCTGGACACAAATTCGGAATCCGACCATGGGCGATTTATGGGTGAAATAAAAAATGGGTCCAAAAACTTCGGTTTTTCCCTCTGTATTTTAAAATGTCCAGATTACTTGCTATCATTGTAGAGCTACATCTGTCTACTTTTCAATGATACCACCCGCTTTAGTGTATCGTGTATGACCTTGACGCTACAGACCTTGGAAGTAGGCTACTACCTCATGCCCCGTAAAGTCGTCGCTAGGGGTTAATGTGTTTAAATTTTCATCTCCGTGCTCCCTGAATATATACGTACATATACTGAACTAGGGAGGGATATTAACAGACTGAGAAGCAAATAATAAATAGATTTTTTTTTAGACTACAAAAAAACAAAAACTTCTGAGGGCAGTAAAATAAGATTTATTGACAGTGTTGCCCTGTGAACCTTGTGCAAGTTCACAATACTCTGAAGGACCACAGCAAGTCCATCTGAACACAATACCACAGTACAGGACCGGACGAAGTCCATCTAAACACAATACCACAATATAGGACCGGACCAAGTCCATCTAAACACAATACCACAATACAGGAACTGACAAAGTAGCTTTAATATGATATCACATTAACTAAATATGACATCATATCAACTAAATGCAAAGTAACCATAACAATTTAGGTCTTTAAGGTACTATTTTTAACAAATTTTAGGTTTCAAGACAAGAGTAGGCTCAGAAGCCATATTACAAATATAATTAAGTTGGAATAAAATGGATTTGAAATTAAAGGGAAGTAAAAAGAATATAAATCAAGCACATGGATGGATGTACATACAGATGCCAAGGTGACAGCTAAATCAAATTTCTGCCAAAATTGGCTCAGCTTTTAGTCAATTGAAATTAATCAATTACCCAAGAATGTTAATTTAGAAGTCGTGCTTTTTTCCAAAGCAAAATTTATATTTTCTTTATACAAATCAAGTGAATTATTCCAATAAAATAGATAATTTGCACAAGCCACTTTATCATTTTTACCTGGTATCACCATGCAACCTTCAACCATAAACAGTATCTCCATTTCATTTCAATGACACCTAAAATTACAACAATATCCACTTACAATGTTCACAATGCTCTTGGAAAACCTTTTGTAAATGTTTAATGTCTGTATAATGTTAGAGTAAAGTTCAAGTGTTTTGTCATCTTAGTATCTGATCCACATACAATGGAAACAGTAGCCAAATTTTGAGATATTCGAATGATCTAATGAATAATGAGAAAATTTAGCATGAAAAGTTAATTGTTCTTTAGCTCCTTTATCTGGCCAACTAACATCGTAATCTTTAGGTTTACGAAGTGCCAGGTTCAATCCCATTCTAAACCCTATCTTCATATTTCAAGAGTGCAAATATACCATAATGGCGAACCAAAGCAATTTGTTAGTATTTTAAGCTTAAGCTGGCTTTATAAAGTATGTTTAAAAAGTATGTTAAAATCAATATAAATTTATCATTTTTAATTGCTCCTTCGTATTAATTTTGCAAAATCATACTGGATATATGTGGGATACTACAATTTCTAAGACTGATTTTTTAAAATTGTTTTTTATAGTTTTTTTTAGGGTTTAACGCAATTTTTCAGTACACGATAGGCTATACATGGTGGCCAGTATTATTGGTGGAGGAAGAACCACCGACCCACAAGAAGCTACTGGCAAGCTTTCCCACATAACTACATTGTCGAATCTTAGACTCAAACCCACGCAGACAGAGAAGATGGCAGTGATCCGTAATGGAAAGCGCTTTAGACCACTCGGCCACTCTGGGCCCCACTCTAAGGCTGACAACACCATTTTTTTCTTTTTTTCATGATTAATATAATTCAAATTTCATCTATTCCCTTTTCCAAATCTGAGAGGATTGTATTACAAAAAGATTTACATAATTTCAAATTTTATTTCCAGTTATAACTGTTTGAATCTATCCGCCAGTCTGTTTTCAGGGCAAGACAATTTGCCCGATAACTGGCCAAAATGAATACACAGATATTGGTATTTTCTTTTTAAAAAATGCCTACTGAATTGCATCTACTCAAATGACACTTGGATTAACTCCTTCCTTGAACATGTATTCAGGCAGTAATGAACTTTTTAATTAGACCCATTTTCTGGCATTTGTTTCTATAAACAAAAATTATTCATGCCAAAAGTAAATTCAACTGACTAAAGAAGTGCAATAGTTGTGTCTATGTAAACTATTAAATAGAGGGGGCAAACATTTCTAGATGGCATGTTAAAACTTCGAACATTCAACATAATTATTCTATTTCTTTAAAATAAAGAAGCCTGTCTGGAACATTAAAAAGTTCTGTATTTAAAAAAATATCAAGTCTTTCAGTCAAAATAAAAACTCAAGTCATTTTATTGATAAATTCACTCTAAAGATATATCTATAAATGCAGAATATCAGATAAACTAAAGTGTTCACATTTATTTAAACTCATGAAACAAGAAAATGTTTTCTATAAAATCTTACATGCATCACTGTTAGTGGAAAGATCTAAATACAATTAAAAAATTAAAATACAATAAATTTGAATTAATAAAGATACCAATTATAATACATGTATCTTGGCTTTTTTGTGCATTTTTGTATTCCTAGTAACCACTGCATTATTTGGAATTACATCATTATTTGAGTTCATCTGAATACTACGTATTTCAGTATACATGTATCTGGATCCAAACATGGATAGTATTATATTATGTATGGATCCAAACATGGGTAGTGTTATGGTATATAAGTACTTGGGTCAAATATAACTCTAAGTTTCACAGCTGACAAGAACTTTATTAAAGGGTTTCAAGAGCTGGTGACAGTTTGTGATCACCATATCAAATATTTCAAAATCTACTCTTACAATTTATATTCCTAACTGATCCATTTCATTTCCAAAAGATCCAATTCCTTCACAAAAAGATCCAAAATCCTTCCCAAAATGCTGGACCAGTCACCATCTAGCAAACCTCCTCCAATCATTAATAATAATAATAATAATAATAATAATAATAATAATAATAATAATAATAATAATAATGACTTTGTTTAGCACCTAATCTTTAGAAGCTCCAAGCGCTTTACAACAGCTATAATGATGTGACTACAAAAAACAACAACCATGAAACAAGAAAACAAAAAACATGCTGAAAATAATTAAGGTAGGAAACAATATTAGGTCCTTAAGTTTGTTTTTGCATTCTAACAAGGTTAATTTTAAGAGCACTCTTGAAAGGAGTAACTGTGTCTTTGTGTTTAATTTCATTTTCAATGGGCAATTCCTTCCACGTTACTGAGCCCTGGCATGCAAAAGAACATTGTCCATATGACTTCGTTTTCATCGTGGGAATAATGATTATCTTAATAGATCCAATAGTTTATCAATACCAGGTCCCATTTTCATAATCTATTTCAGCACAGAATCAACAAAGCTCAAATTGTACATTATATTTTGCTAATAATGATAGAGAACTACATGAAATCTACATTTTGAAGCAAGCCAGCTTCAAACTGTACGACTAAGATTGCCCCAAAAAATCTTTTTATTCTATAATTTTCTTTTTATTCAGTAACTTTCTTTTTATTTTGTAACTTAAAAATGTAAGAGTGCCAATACAAATCTTTTTATTTTGTGATTTAAAATTGAGATCTTTGATAGCATTACAACATTTGAAGTTAAGCACATGCTCAAACGTTTCATGTTTGGAATTAATCATTATTCAATAACCATGCTTTAAGAGGCTTTTTTCAGATAACAGATTCCCAAATCTTATAATTGGATCAGTTGGATAAAGTTGTTTGTCCTTGGCCAATGTACTGGACTCTAAATGCCTCTGCATTTAATAATTGGCCATAAAGCACCAAACCATGTCATTTTTCCCCACTTCCTATAGATTGATGGCTGTTGAGACAGTTCGACTTTAATTTTAAGAATAATCCTCTAGTGCACATAGACCATTTTCTCCAAATTATGTTAACCTAATGTACTCTAAACCAAACTGTAAATTAAATGTTTTTACAACATACCTTCAGTTTCATCAACTTCCATTTTAGAAGATTTCTCTATCTCCACTTGTTCCATTTGTACTATCTTCATTGGCTCTTGAATTTTGCCACAAAGCTAACAATTTGAGTTCACACAATTCTTGCTGCAGTGCATGCTGGACAATGTCTTGACAAGTTTACCACTACAGTCTTCATTAATAATTATCATTAGTTTTTTAGAGCATCCAGTGCGGAATTAACACTTCATTTAGCAAGCTATCAGTCAAATTCTGTTTTTAGAGATCACGTTGATGCACACTTTCCAATCTTACTGCAGTACACAGTTTCTGTGTAAAAGACAAATTTCTTATATGACCTGAATTTTTGTTAATCAGCCTAATTCCCGGAGTAAATAGCAATCCATGTCTTAACTAATGCACCAACAGAATAAAAAATTCAGACAAGAAATGAAAATTGGCATTATATTTCATGTCTAATTCTTTTTTTTATATGACTAATGTTTCAGTTTAAAAATGGATATCAGTTTTCAATTACATTTTCCCCTCCACTGTTCAAGAATAGAATAGTCACATAAAAACTGCAAGGAATTTCAAATCTCCCCATATTTTAACAAATATATTTAAACCAAATACTTCCAAAGGATAAAAAAATGGCTGATCACAATGGACTGAACTAACTCCAAGCACTGGATTGAACTAAGTAAATTTAAGCAATAGACTGAATTAACTAAATCTAAGCAACTTTGGCAGAGCTCAAAAGTGACACACAAGGAATGCACAAATCCAAGTATAGCCAGCCAGTCAAACAGTTAACTTGGTACCTGTGGTTACCAGATTTTACAACACAATACTATTTGTGGTTCACAAGCCTACTGACTAGGTTAACTTACTTTGTAGAGTATAGATCCAGGACTAACCCTGAACAACCAATTAAATCTGCCTAGCATAATATCCTTGCCATGTCAATGTCACAGCTCCATACAGGAAATTGGGTGCTGAATTTACCCAATTTGAGTGTCTAAACTGAATGAAGGGTCTGGGTAGAGGCAGGAAACAGGGTGCATACTTTCCTCCCAATTAGCTTTATTATTATGGGGACACTGGGTTAAAAGCAAGGGCACATGATACAGGAAATATTGTCATAAACTTAGTATTGTCCATCATAGTTTAATGAATGGTTCATTCAGGATGTGCCAAAATGCATTGTTCCCATGATGCATCTGTTGTGAATTCTCAATTTAGCTGAATTTGCTTTAACTGCAATAACTTAACTACAAAAAGTTGAAAAAGATACATGTAAGGAACCAATTTAATACTGAATGGTCTGGGTTTTTTTTGTATCAAACATTTAATACTGAATGGTCCAAGTTTTTAAATTTAATACTGAATGGTCTAAGTTTTTAAATTTAATACTGAATGGTCTAAGTTTTTAAATTTAATACTGAATGGTCTAAGTTTTTAAATTTAATACTGAATGGTCTAAGTTTTTAAATTTAATACTGAATGGTCTAAGTTTTTAAATTTAATACTGAATGGTCTAAGTTTTAAAATTTAATACTGAATGGTCTAAGTTTTTAAATTTAATACTGAATGGTCTAAGTTTTTAAATTTAATACTGAATGATCTAAGTTTTTATTTTGTATCAGACACTAAGTTTCCTGTTCTTTCAATCCCTTCATCCTATCTAAAATTTTCAGTCATTAAAAATCTAGTTCATCTTTGGATAATTTGCAGCCATCGTCTAACATGATAATTCAACAAGTAGAACTAATATCTAATTTTCTGTGTATTCTCCTGGATTTAGACAGTTTAGCACAGTAAAACTTAAAATGGTGCAAATAAATATTGGCAATATATTGTTCATGATGCACAAAATTGAAATAACCTTTTATTGTTGGTGAACATGTGCTCTATATGCAAGCAATGTGTCAAGTCCACATGATTACACTACATCTATTTTTCTCAGTTGGGCTTTGAAGTACATTTGTAATTTATCAAGGCCACTTTGTGATCTGACAGATTTAAACAAATTCTAAAAACTGAATTTTCATGCTTAAGACCTAACTGGGTGAAGTGGGTGAAGGTGATGATGATTTATGATTGTATAGAAATGATGGCAAAGGTGATAATGATTTATGATTGTATAGAAATGATGGTAAAGGTGATAATGATTTATGATTGTATAGAAATGATGGTAAAGGTGATAATGATTTATGATTCTATAGAAATGATGGTAAAGGTGATAATGATTTATGATTGCATAGAAAAGATGGTAAAGGTGATAATGATTTATGATTCTATAGAAATGATGGTAAAGGTGATAATGATTTATGATTCTATAGAAATGATGGTAAAGGTGATAATGATTTATGATTGCATAGAAATGATGGTAAAGGTGATAATGATTTATGATTGTATAGAAATGATGCTAAAGGTGATAATGATTTATGATTGATAGAAATGATGGTAAAGGTGATAAGGATTTAAGATTCTATAGAAATGATGGCAAAGGTGATAATGATTTATGCTTGTATAGAAATGATGGTAAAGGTGGCAGAATTGCTTCAGCATCTAATGCCAGTACTGGAAGTACTGAATCTGCTAAGTGACAGATTAAATGGATCAAGCCAACAGGATGTAGTACTGGGAGTGATGGATAAACTAAATCAATCAGCCTGTTAAAACCTGCAAAATGCAGCACTACAAGTGGTCGATCAACCAAGTGACAGTGCTGGATCAGCCAAGTGGAAGATTAGTTACAAAAAGCCAACAGATTGAAATACTATGAGTGCTGGATCTGCTGTTTGTGGAAGATAGTTAGAAAAAGAGAAGTGAATGCAGTTTTGATAACAAAGTTTGTTTTTACTCAGTCTGACCCACCCCACCCCCGTTTTGACACCAAGGAGATTTTTTTACCCTCAGCCTTGCATGCTTAGAGGCTACACTATAAAGCTTATAAAGTTTGGGCGCTGTATTATTATCAAACTGGATATCAGATTGGCACCATTTACATTTAGCAACAAAGTAAGTGACTGCTTTCAACTCTGACCCCTAGAACCAAAATAAACGTTCACCTTTGACCTCCAGAACCAAATTAAATTGACCCAGTTATGAAATATAATGAGTAGTGCTGCACCTGAGATGCCAAAGCAGTAAAAACTGTCCCCTACCTCCAAATCTGGGTAGGAGACCAAATTTTGAAAGAGAATTGTTTCAAAAAGTAAATTGTACTTAATTCACTAGTACAAAAAAATATGAGGTATCTTATTTGCTTTGACAGTTGTGCCACTGTCATCTGTACTTTACTATGATTTTTCTTTCTTACTATACATTTCACCAAGTAGTAAGTAACTGACAAGTGTTTTCATGGAGAACTCGTTCATCATCTACCACAACATTTTGAACTCATCTCCAGTGTTCAATTTTCTTTTCTTTTCAAATTAATAATTGACTGATTAGTTCATAAATTGTGTATCTGCATAGATTTAGACCTTTTTCTTATTTATTCAACCTCAAAATAAATTTAATCTTCATCACTGTAAATGTTTCTTCAACCTCGAAAATATGTTAGACTAGCAGCCCTCAGAAAACCTGACATTTGCAACTCTGCAGACTGTTTTGATTGGTTTAACATGTATATACTTTGTGCCATTTTACAGTACTTTTTGGGGGCCCAGAGTGGTCAAAAGCGCTCTCTGTTACGGAACACTGCCATCTCACCATTGTCGGTGTGGGTTCGAGTTTCGGATTCAGCCAATGTGGGTATGTGAGAAAGCCTGCCAGTAGCTTCTTATGGGTTGGTGGTTCTTCCATCACCATTAATACTGACCGCCATGCATAGCCTACATTGTGCTGAAAAATGGCGTCTAACCCTACAACAACAACAGTATTTTTCATATTTAGTGACCCTGGCCTTTGCCAGCACAACACATATGTGGATGGACAGGAACTAAACAAATGTAGTAATATATTTAGATTTATTTTCAGGTAAAACAAGTGACTCAAAGGGAATATGCACACAAGTCAACATCTGGGGTACACTGGACAAAACATAAGCCTGAAGTCACCTGACATTCTTCACAGTGTAGCAAAAATGAAATGCTGAGAACATTGCATGATCTATATTTAATAATGGGGCAGGAGTTAGTTGCCTACTGCCAAGCTCTGTAATGTCGAGGTCATGCATGATACACTAAGGTGGGTGGTATTTTCCAATACAAAATTGTGGTCGGAATCCAACTTTGTGTCCAGATTTTAGACCGTATGGCCTCAGATCTAAGGCAGACCAGTTTAAAGTGCACACAGACAGATAACATGTGCAAAAAGTAAGATAAGGCAGACATTTTTAAATAAAGAGTCTTCTCAATACGAAAAGATATGGAACCGTTAAGCAACCAAAATAACCAATGGAAAACATTTTTTGCACAACTAGGCATTGGGTAATGGAAAACTGCTTGGAAGTCAATGTATTAGGATGAATTCAGAAATAGTGCTAAAAATGTGTTTCCAACTTGCATTTCATGCGAAAACAGCAAAAGCCTCCAGGGGTTTATTGTTAGAGACAGTTCTCATTAATTAATTATAAGGCACTCCACTATGGGATTCATAGTGTGACCTTGGGCAGGTGTTTCAATAAGACACCAATGAAATCGTGGCTGTAGATTATGTAAAATTTGAGGAATTTGAAATTGGATGTATGCCATATGATTTGGGTATGATGTGATTCAACATTATTCTAAATAACTCCAGAGTTAAATATCTGAGAATATCAAAACATCTGAATGGCTCTCTTGTAAGCAGAGGCCTTTCCCTACCCATAAGATCATAGACCTTGTGACATAACATATAGACTATAAATATCCCACATATGTGAACTATAAATACCAATACAGGGATTTAAAAGACAAAATGTATACATCCATATGAAACGCATTGGGTACTTTTCTACCAACATAGAGTAAATGGCTCATAAAATGTAGGCTTACTTAGGTGGCTCATAAAATGTAAACTGTAACTTAGGTGGCTCATAAAATGTAGGCTTACTTAGGTGGCTCATCTCTTGCAAGGCCAACTCTTTCTGTTCTGCAAGAATGGCATTTAAAAGGGATTATCTATCTTGCTAGAAATGTAATGCTGTTCGAAAAGGTGGTTTCTTTCAATCAGGGTCTCGCGAGATGGGGACCACTATACCGATTCCCACTATATGTGACTATTTGTGATAAATGAAAATACAAAATTAAAACTTCAACTTGCACTCTCCACTGGTTCCATCACTACCAAACAAGGTACTTGGCTGTTGGGTAAGATCCCCACATTATAATGATGTTCAATGGCATGAGAAGACAAGTGCAATCAACTGATATAATACACTGCCACTAGGCAAAAGAATAAGGGGCTCGTCTATCACAACAAGCTTCAAACTGGGAAGCGAGAGGGGTACATGTTTTACAAACATAAGCAGCTTACTTTGGCTTTTCTACTCCAGATTTAGAAATCTGTCCCCCCCCATTTTTGTTTAAAGTGTGGGGTTGGGGTGTCAATGAATAAACCCAGGTAAATGTTCAGTTCTAGAAAAGACCCAGATTGTCATCATCACCACCCCCTTTTATCTATCCATTTTGAGTGTGAATATGATTTAAAACCTGTTCCTTGATCCTTTCTTGGAAACTATCAGTACAAATTAGTCATCAATATTCAGACATGACTGAAAAACACAGCTGTTTCAATCCACATAGTACCATTCTTTTTAAAATGGTTAATTAGAACACTGTCTTAATTAACAAAACAATTATGATTTTTAGCTTCAAAATATTAGCAATTAAACTCACATTTAAATAATATGTGAAGTAACCAATTTTGGATATATACTTTAAAATCTGGACACACACGCAGTTCAAGAATTTGAACAGAAAGAAATAACAAGGATCAGCTATAATAATAATATACAAGTTTGCAAGCCAATGCTGGTGCCTTAAAGTCTAAATTCTGTTTTAATTTGATATAAATTACTTGTCAAAACCATTGATTTCATTTAATGTCACATGCATACAAAACCCATGTCACCTGTTTCTTCCTACCTGACTTAAAATCCCCAAGACTAACAGGTGGAAAAATTCATATGAATAATAGTATAATAAAAAAAACAAGAAAACACAACATGCAATTACTACCTTTACAAAGGTTCCCAGCAACACAAGTGAATAAGGAGTGTACCAGTCGACAAAGGTAATTTCCTGTTTATGAAAGACAGCCAAGACAAAATAGGCCAATATTCCTCTTCATTGAAACTTGCGATCAGGTGCTGGACATTTGGCCAAAAAATACATAACCATAATCTTAATCAGCACAAAAGTGATGCAGCTGGCTGCCCAATATAAAGACAGTTTTGCAACTGCATTACACCGGCTGGTTGCTAAAGCAACAATCCCAAACCCACATCAAACAGGAACAGAATTACTAGTCATCTTAGAAAAGGTGAGCCCATAATACCCACCTATGCCAGGTCTTACATCTTACACGAAGCCACTGCCTGGGAGGACTTGCCTATTTTTAGATAGATTATTCACTCTGCAGCACTTTGTTTTTTTTTTACACTGAGCATGTGACTTTTCAAAAGCCACTTGCCACAAGCCAGTGCAATCTTTTTCCCTTCACTGTTGTATTACCTACACAAGACTACCATAAAGATGTTTCTCACTGTAATTAATAGTCCCACCTGTAACATTAAATTCAATATGCAGAAACTATTTTTTTCTGACCGGACTTGCCACAACCAAAGACTCATTAAACTTTTAGGTTCTTCCTTGTGTACATGAAAGCTTTCAAGAACATTTACTAGCTGTAAATGATGGAGAACAGGAGTTAAAGTGCAGATATCATTTTCGGTCACTTATGTATATATATTTTTTTTAAATTATTATTACACTTTTGGCACATCTATATAGATAGCCTATGACCTATAAATAGATGTTGACAAGTTTTAAAAAAAAATCGTAATAAAGAACATGTGTACAAGTTCGAGGCAATTTTAAAATGGATAATTTCAGTCAGGTGGATTTAGTTGCGGTGTGAGGTACCATGAAAATGTCACATAGGAAACATCGCAACAAAGATGAATAGGAAAATATTATGATGCTGAGAACAAGAAAAAGTTATGAAAAGTCAAGCTATTTATGGACTTAAAATATAAGTATGGCAGAGCCACAGATTATTCTGCTATATTAATTAGGGCTCCCACCATCCTCAATTTTCAATGGCAGCATGCTCCAGTATTTTTATTTCAAAAAATTCTAATTGAAATTAGGTAAAGCTAGCTTAACAAAACATTTATCTCATTCCACAGACTTCCATTATATGGAACTGCGTCAAAATCATAATTTTACCGTTTTCCTTGCCAAAGTAATTTTGATCATAAAGACACTTTACACTCTTTTAGGTGCATTTAATGACAATAAATCAATGACAATAAAGCAGGATCAAAGCTGGACTTTAATATCTAGACACAGCTACATGTAACTCAATCACAATAAACAAATGTTAACTAAAATAAAAGTGGATTTGGAAAGTTCCAACTTTTTTCACATTTTTGTTGCATACTGTCATATCAGATGATTAAAATGATGATGAAATACTAATAAAAAAATTTAAATATTAATAATCACATTTCTAATTTTGCTTCAGAGTTGTTGTGTAACAGCAACGATGAACATAGGTTACATTAAAAAATCTGCAACATCCTCCACAGCAAAGTCCTTAAACTATGGGAACAGACCTTAAAATAAAAATGATCTTTTCATCTTGTGCAATCAGCAGAAAATTTACTGAGCTTTAAAATAATACAAAATATGACTAAGCTGAATAAAATGAAGACATTCGTAAAAGAAAGCAACAGAAAAATGGATGGAAAAAATCCTTAATCAAAACTTCAGACCCTGTGGAAATCCTTCAGTTACAAACTGCAATCCATTAGAGATGAACTGAGCACAATTTCAAAGGCATCATTAAACACCATTTGAGCCAGATTACAATAATCACCTTCCTTAACATGTCTGCAGCAATACAATATTGCCTCACCATCTACAGGATTTATTGGCATTTGTGATATGGACTTGCATCAGATACAGTCATCTTTATCTGACTCAAATTGTGGTCATAAATGGAAAACATTACCACCCTGAGGATATATATGTTAGTGTTCCACAGGGTTCTATTCCTGGTCCCATTCTCTTTATTCTATACCCTCAGGTGTTTCTTGTGTCATAAATTGTCATCCAGTTTATCCCTGATTGCATGCAGCTGACATCCAATATACAAATCTAGCTACCACCAATGGCACAGAGGTGCATTTCCAATCTGATGTCATGAATGAAATGTAGCAAGATGCATATCAATGATGATAAAAACTGAGGCCATTCTGATCACCACACAAAGACAGCAGCAATATGCTGGACAAGTGACAATGTTATGCTGAATTTAACAAAGCTGAATAAAATTGATAAAATGGTGCATCGTGCCTATGGCCAAACCCACAAAATGTCCATGGGGGCATACCAATAAACAGGGAAAACAGCATAGCTTAAGATCTATTAAATGTAAAAGTACATATAGTTCATTTGGATGGTGCTTATTCATCCAGATCATTCTGAACATTAACTTCACAAAAGCAAAAATAGGTCATTATGCATCACACTGCCTGCAGACATCTATGCTAAATGTGTTTCATGAGATAATACATCTTCCCATGGCTATACAGATTTGACACAGACAAATCAAAATATACCAATTAAAGCCCTTGAGCATCTACGATGCGTATCTAAAGGTACACTGAAAAAAGATTTATAAGGAAAAATGACTAAAACACTGGTTTATTACAAAACAAATTTGTCACTTCATTTGAGGACAGCAAATAAACAGCAGCTGCATATCATATAGGGCAGTCTCGGCATTAAGTTTGGTTTGGTGTTGTTAAATCTGGAGTTCAAATCCATTTTATCACACTAATATATAGTGTAGTGGCTCATTACCTGTGGGCTATGGACCTCTGAGACCCACACGGTTATTCCGGGGGTCCGCAAATAGCTTGTTGTCCTTGTATATTTATTCAATTTAAGGAGCTAAAAGTACAACTATTAGCATGTTAGTGTGAATAACTTTTTGAAGTGAAGAAGGGGTCCTGTTATGTACATTTAATTTAATTATTTGCTTGCTAGTTTCAGTTTTTTAAAATTCTATTACATGCTACCTGTGGGTGCATAGGTGGCCGATGAGAACTATGTGCACATTGAATGTTCCGTGGCATTTTGGGCATGGGATCGAAGCAACACTGACAGTGGGATTACTGGCTTTCCTGACCTGCCTCCATTGTTCTGCTCCGACTGTCCTGATGACCTCGCAAGCTGCAGCGCATCTAGTGATGGATGAACAACACACAATGATGTCCTGGCAATCTGTCATCGTGTGACATACCGGTAGCTAATGCCAAAGTTCTTCAACAACGTCTTCAAGGTGTCCTTGCATCGTTTTCTCTTGCCTCCTTTGTTGTATTTTCTTTGTTCAAGCTTTCATAAGTTTTTTTTGGAAGCTGGTGGTCTGACATCAAGCTACATGACCTGCCCATCGCAACTGTGATTACATCATGATGGTGTGAATCAGCGCTGTCCAACCTTTTCGACACTATGAACCACTAAAAAAAATCTTGAAGCCAAGGGCCACAGCAGAAAACTGAAAAGCAATGACTATTAAATATCATTCACAACTGTTTACCTGGTTAACAAGATAAACTAGGCCATGGACTCTTTACATAAATGCACACAAAATTGCTTGAGCTATTTAAAATCAGTCAGTGGGTCGCATGTCAGACAGCACTGATACTGGAAGGCTTGCTTGGGCAAGGACCTTGAAGTATCCGGAATCCTGTCTTGCCACTTAATTAATGTTTGGGAATCTTCTGAGGCAGGTAGTGTGGATGTGGTTCAACTTCTTTGCATGGCACTGGTACTCTGTCCAGGTTTCGCAGCCATTTAATAACACATGAAGTACTATCGCTCTGTACACCTTGAATTTTGTATAACTAATGCCTCTTGTGTTCCAGACCTTGGTTTGTAGTCTACTGAATGCTTTGCTTGTCTTGGCAATCCTGGCATTAACTTTGTCACCTATTACAGTATTCTGGGACAGAGTGCTGCCAAGATAGGTGAACATGTTCACTGCACTCCATTCGTAACCACTGACTGATTTTTGGCTCAGCATACAATTTTTCTGTGGCTGGCCATACATTATTTCTGTCTTCTTTGTGTTCATCATAAAGCCGAAATTTGTGCAAGTATCTTTTTCTTTGTAGCGTTTCCACCGATAATGCAAAGTCTTCCTCCAGCCGCGGTTAGCTGGCTAGAAAGGTGCATGCAATTTTTAGGGCACCTTTGTAATATATAAATATGTGTAAAATGGATTTTAATCATTTCAGATGCCACATTGAAAGAAGTCAAGTCAAAAATATATGGCAAACTTTTAAAATCAATTAAGCAGTCAAGCTGTACTCAAAGCTTTCATGGTTCGAAAAATCAGGAGTTGCTGCCCTCTCAGTATCAAACCATTTTTATCCATCGTTAAAAGAAAAGACAAAAGTAAAGTTAAGAACTACATTAATAAACTACCTACACGACATCAATCTGGTTGCAGAAAAATGTTGTTAAAGTCACCACTTCTCTTTCAGAAGCACAATGCAGTGATGTTCAAATTCATGTCATTTATACTAGGGCATAACCGACTTTTGATCCGGAAATCGGATTCCACCGGATAGTATGAACTTTTGATTAATCGGAGTCAGACAAGGCAGGAACGACCGATTCAGATAATAAAAATAATAAAGTTGAATTTCTATAGCACCGTGTCTAAAACTGCGTGTCATTCGATAGTGCGTTAATAAAGTTAAATAAGAAGTCATTAAAGTTCAATATGGTCAACACAACCACGCTGTGAGACAATCTATTTGAACGGACGGGTGAAAACCGGAAATGAAGCCGGATATGGTAAAGTACTAAGTAACATGCTAGACACGGCAAAACCAGATACCAGGAACCCTGAAACGGAAGATGAATTTTTGTTTTAAAAAAATACGGATTTAGCATTTCCGATTAATTTAATCATATCCGGAATCGAAAAAATTTCATGCCCAAAATCTGGAATCGGAAATCGGTAGAAAAATGCTAATCGGTTATGCCCTAATTTATACATATTACAACAGCAGAATTGCAATTGGCATTTGTGCACTAGATTCTGAACAAAAGGAAATGTAGGCTGACATGAAAATAAAATCAGAAATACCTGTATGGAATACAAGACCTGAGGATCTACAAAAAGTTCTATCTGCCAACTGGTGTTTACAACTCAAGACTAAAACTATTTGACCAACAAAAAATTTCTGAAGTTTTCATCTATATACCAAAATACAACAATTTGTTCTACATCCTTTCATTTTAGATTATTACAATGTGGATAAAAAATAAAATATTATAATTTTTAAAACTTAACATACTGTATAAAATGGTAACCCTGAATTTGGGTCAGTCAGAAATCTGTTCACATCGAAGACCTCATTTTACATGTTTGAAGAATGAAATACATGCATTGGATAAAATTATTAACTATATTAGCTGGGGACCTGGATATATCCACCTAGTCATGATTCAATTACAATCAGCTATAAATCAGCTATCAGCAATACATTTTTCACTCATATTCTGTTCAAAAATCAAAGTGAATAATCATCAGAAATTACGTGGATATCATTCTAATTTCCAGTATTTATGGTTAGCACCATAAATTTACCACAGAGCTACAAACTTATTTTTGTATATTTCCACCTTGATCTTTTAAGGGTAGCTAACAAAAGCCAGTGTTCAACTATAAATGATGCATTGTATTAAAATGAGTGGGGGTGGGGAGATATTTAGCTGAAATGATGGCATTTTGAGCAATTATTCTGCCTGAATCACTTCCATGTGTGAAACATGCATAAAACTTTTGGCCTTGTGTGGCTCTCTGATTAAACTGAAAACAGGAGCAATTTTTTGGGAACTTTTCTACAGCAAACAAACATTTTTTTGGTAAACAAAAATAAATCACAATTGAACAGCCGACCCCATCTGATACTTTATTTAACTGCTAGCAAAACACAAAATTTGAAGCCAACATATATATATATGGCATGTAGTCATAAAGTCTAGACATTTGCTGAAACATTTTCTTTGCATAAAATCAAATTGGGTATAAATTTAAGTTATTCTTATCAAACAATAGACATTTTGCATGTCAAATGCCTAATGTATCACTTCTGGACTCCCATCCTGTTTTTTATGTATACCCACACAAACTGCACATTTACAAATGGAGAACAACTAATTTTTATTTAGTAAACATGCTTATACTCACCTCTTACCACTGGAAAAAAGTCCAACAAAGATTCATCTATCTTATATACTTACCTACTGCCAACTGCACGCAAAATAATGCACAATCAAATCAGTTTTGAAAACTAAATATTCTACTGTTTACTTCCTGCAAACTACAATGGCCCATATTTGATAGCACATGATGCAATGGCTAATCTGAATTTGTGAAGTTTCCAGTGCTACTTGACTGTATAAATGTAATATTGCTTGGTCATTATATGACATTTATACTATCCATTTTAATTTTGTGGTTCAAAAGGTTTATTAGTATGATGTAGCAGCATAACGCATTACAGTACACACATGGTACATACAGTGTGGCACACTACAGTACACACATGGTACAATCAGTGTGGCACATTACAGTACACACATGGTACATAGTGTGGCACATTACAGTACACACATGGTACATACAGTGTGGCACATTACAGTACACACATGGTACAATCAGTGTGGCACATCACAGTACACACATGGTACATACAGTGTGGCACATCAATGTACACACATGGTACAATCAGTGTGGTACATTACAGCACACACATGGTACAGTGTGACACTTTACAGTATGAATATGGTAAAAACACTGTAATAATTTGAACCAAAAAGGGTTATACAATTTTTACCTATTTTAAAAATATATTAAAAAAAAATACAAACAGTCTCAACTTTTCCAAGCCTCTAACAGGATATGGGCTTTGTTGATATTTTTCATCATAAAAAAAATGTGGACAAGTAGGGTTTGTTTAAAGCCATAATCAGTGTCTACCTTCTAATTGTCATTCACCCCCTGTAGGGAAAATGAATGCTTTATTTCAACATGCTCCGTGTATTTATCACACCTACAGGTGGTCAATGATAACTGTTGCATGTGCACATATTCTATTACAGCTTGACTGCATAGTGGGATAAGTGACCAAACCATTTCCCAATCTGACACAAAACACACATGATCATTAATTAGTAGCAATTTAAATCAAAATTATATTGCATTTACTTAAATCAGATCCTTGTGAGTATCTCTGATTCTGAATCCAGCAAATCAACCCGATTAAATTAAAGGCATTGATTTCACCAACATTTGTGTCCTTTTCCTTTGTGAATGGCATTAATGATTCTCTACTTTTTAATTTATTATACAGAGGAATAACTTACATGCTCATATTGCACTGAATTAAATGAATTAGTAAATTACATTAACAAAAACTCCATCTCAATTCTTATAAAAGTTTGATAAAACGAGTTCACTCAATTTTTTTTTGTTGTATTGAACACAAGGTGTCAGGATTTTACATATTCCCCTACATCACCACCTGACCTGGTGTATGGGGCATTATCTAAAATTATTTTGCGTCCTGATCTCTACATGTGTTCTCTACACAACACACACACAAACCTGCACACACAGACACTTACATTCACAATTATTGTAGTCATACTCTCATACAAACCCCAAGATGTTTGAGATTGCCTTAAAAAAATTTTTTTTTTAAAAATCATGTACTAAAAGTTGATAATAGGGTCCACTTTATTTCAAAACTCATCACTTCTGTTATTCACATTGGCGACATATTTTTCCAACGTTTTATATGATGATAAAACGCAATTTTTATAATAGGTGAGCTTTGGGATGTTTGATGCACAACGTGATCTGTATATAACATATTTTGCAAGCAAAATTAGGAAGTTAATAAGATCAGTTGTTATTTCCTATAAAGACATCTTTACGTGTAATTCTAAAATTTGGGTCACAAGTTTGGATCCATTCAACCAACAGTTTCCAAAAGTTTTCAGTAACTGAACAGTCATAAAATAAGTGCTCTGTTTTTTCTATTCCCTCATTACAAAAGGTACATTTATCATTATCACTTAAATTAATCTTTTTTAGAAACTGGTTTGTGGCAATATTTCTGTGGAGAAATCTAAAGTTAAAGCTAATTAGTTTTGTGTCTTTCGTACAAAATCTAGCCAAAATAAAAGAGTTTGTCCATTCATTTGCACCAATCGCACACTCTAGCTGTCTGGACCAAGTTTCATGTTTACCATTTGGCTTTTTTATTTTGGTTCTTATCAGGTCTTTATAGATAATTTTTTTTCTTTGCTCTTACCCTAAGAAAAGATGTTTTGTCCAAAACTACAAGAAAACTATTTCCGCTTTCAAAATTTTTTTTAATTTTCTTTTTCCACAGCACCAATATCTTTGAGATAAGAGCAAAGTACTTTGTTTTTTATTTTTGTTTTATTTCATCAAAACTTAATAGAGATCCTTGTGCATTAAAAAGATGTTGAATAAATACACCACCATTTGTTCTCCACCTTGTGCACAATTTAAAATTTTCTAGTCACTAAATTAAGAATATCTTGAGACAAGTATTCATGGACAGTAGATGGTTCATTTTTCCATTGTGATAACGCATAAATAACACCACGCCAAAACATATATTTAATTAATTTAGAAATTACTTTTAATTTAGTTTTTCCTAATGAAAATAACACCGTACCTCCAAATTTTGCAAATATTTGTTCAGAAACCAGTTTTTGCCGTAAGCCATCTTCGTTTATTAAGGGACGCCTAATCCAGGAAAGTTTTTTATAACACACAAAGGAGTGCTAGTGAATCATATTTAATCCCCCTTCCTTAAAAGAAGCTATAAGCGTGTCTCTTTTAACCCTTTCATTTTTTTTCCTCAAGGTATTGCATCAGGTCATACAAAAGTCTTGTATTTTCACAAATGACTCTCCCTTTCATAAAACCCTTTTGGGTGTCACTAATGATAAACAGCACTTTTTTTTACCCAATTAGCAATTGACGCTGAGGCAATCTTGTAATCTACATTAAGAAGTGAGATTGGTCTCCAATTTTTCTATAAATTTCCTGTCTTTATCTTCTTTTGGAATGCAGGTAATGATTCCCTGAGACTGAAATTCTGAAAAATGTTGCATATCGTATCCAGTATTTAGAGACCTAAAGAGAAAGCCGCCTAGGTCTTTCCAAAAGAGTTTATAGAGTTCTACAGTAAATCCATCGAAACCAGGGCTAGTTTCATTTTTCATATTTTTTAGTGCTAAACCACATTCCTCAAACGTTAACTTACCTTCACATGAGCTTCTTTCAAAATCGGATAGTTTTTTTTTTTTTTTATCATGGTAAAAAATGTGATTAAGCATTTGGAAGTTATATTTGTTTTTGCTTTGGTATAATTTTTCATAAAAGTCTTTCTGTTGATTTAATATTTCTTATGGATCTGTTACCCTTGTTCCATCTTCCGTAATTAATTCTTTTATTGTTTTGTTTGTGTAATTTCTCTTTTCAAGATTAAGAAAATATTTAGAGTTTTTTCACCAGACTCATACCATCTTGCCTTGAATCATAACATTACACCTTCCACCTTTTTTCCTCATTTCTTCTAAATCCGCTTGTTTTTTGTTCAATTCTTTCATTTTTTCATCATAGTAGGGTTATTATCTTCATTCACTAATGCATGTAAGGTATGTATTTCAGCTTCCATTTTCCTGAAATTTTGTTTCTCCTGTTTTGCCTTAGCTTGTGAATACATAATTGATTCTGATCTTATTATCATTTTAAGAATTTCAAAAAACAATTGATTATTATAAGTTAGTTTCACCTGCAGTGGGTTTTTCTTAACACCTTCACAATAGTATTCTTCTACTGTGTTGGTTATACAATTTTTTACCAATTGAATATATTCATTTTGCTTTAATAGCTTTCAATTGAATTTCTGGATCCCAGGACCTCTAGGTGATACAGATATAGACAATTTTAGTGTTATTGCTGAATGATCTGTTTTATAGCCAGGAATAATAGTTACATCCATACAATTTCAAAACATGTCTTCAGAGATTAAAAAACAGTCCAGTCTACTCTATTTCACAGGGTTTGCCTGATGCCAAGTAAATACTCTACTGTCAGGATTGACTGTTCTCCAAGGATCCAGTAAATCTAGTTGATTCTTGATGTCCTGGACTGCTGCTCGGGCCATGGAGTGTTTATCATGCAAGATATTATAAGAGTCAAGCTTCATGTCCTGAGCAACATTCCAGTCACCACAAATAATAACAGTGGAATTGTCAAAATTTATAATATTGTCAAGTGCCAAATTTTTCGTCAGTGACATCCAGTAATTAATTCATAGGCTAGCCGACAATTAATTATCTTGGAGTAGGGTTTGGACAAAAAAAAAAAAAAAAAAAAAATGTTTTCTTAAACCTGGTCAGGCTTGGTACAATAATTAAAGTGAAAACGGACTGGCTGTTTGACACGCTTAAAATTATGGGAATACTCACGTAGAGCTTTCAAAAATGATTAAGACAAACGATAATGTGACGTCTCGACCCTAAGAGACATGTTTGACATCGTGAGAGACGGTTTCCATAAGGTCAGTAAGACTAGCGTTATGCCGATTGGTCAAATGTACAGGACAGAGGGTTGGGTCGAAACCCAGAATCGGGAAATATATAGTTCGTATCAAACGATGTTAGGCAGTCTAGCAAGACGTCTGGAAAAGAGACGGTCAGAATAATTGATTCCAACACCGGAGAAGACTCCGTACGTCTTTGAAAGAAAGACGTTCGTAAATTAATTGGGTTCCAGGGAACTGAATGTGGAACGATTGTAGGACGCCAAAACACAAAAGGTATCTAACTCAAATTCACATTTATTATGATGTAATGTATATGCTGTTTATCTTTGTCTTAAATGCATAATGTATCGATTCTACGCTACAAATAGTTCCGTATTACATTGATTTAATAACGTACTTTGATATGTTTCTTTGTTACAGATGCATGATGTGTTCATATTTTGTATGGATAGTCGGTTTGCAGTGATTTAATAATGTATTTTGAATTCTGAATTAGCATTTTTACCTTATTACTTAGTTAGGCAAATGGGTGAGGTAGGAAACCCGCCGTGTACATGTATGATTGGAAAGGTTACATTAATTTGAATTTATCATATTAAGTAAATATGAATTGTGTGTTATGTTATATTGCTTCACTTTACGTAATGATTTACGGGAATATGACTTTCCCGAATTCTGATGTCGATAATTAACAGTATAGCTCTATTGATCTGAAAACATGTATAGAAATTGTTAGCCGTATGAATGATAACACTGATAGTAAGATCTGATTGTTCGAACGTGAAGACGGACGAACAATCGCAATTCTGAAAGTAGCGAGATACTTAGGGCGTTTTACCCTTTTCTTTTAAAAGGAAAAATAGTTTACTTTGGCAAGAGTAAGCATCAGCGAGAAGTCAAAGGCAATAGTTTATTCTGGGCAAGAGTGAGAACCAGCGGAAAGTCAGAAAGGAAAGAAATAAGAAGTCAGAGTGTGGAATTCCCGTTCAATTAAAGGGCAAGCTGGAGACGGACGCACGCAGGGAAAAGAAAGGAAACCAGTCGACGGAAAAGGTCATGTTGAATCACCAACAGTCAAATGTTAAATGAACATTCGATTCCTTGATGAAATTTACAATCAGTATTAACGGCTAATTTCATTTATTTTCATCAGTGTTTGGATTCTTTGAATGTATCCATTATTTTAAAGCTTCAATATTTGTATTTTTCTGAACTAATTGTATTTTTGATTAAATTCATATTTTATCTTTACGGGGGCTCGTGTATTGTCTTCTTCAAAGTACCATCTCAGATTACTATACTCACTGACCGGGCATATCACACCGTAGCGATCATCTCCTAGATAACGCCAATTAGTGGGAGGCGGTCTTCAAGTGTTGTTTCCAAGTTACGCAATACCTCTGACCAGGTCTTGTGCAATATTGTCTTAATAACACTTTGATCACCCGCCAGCAGTGCCCACGTTACAAAGTGGTGGCTTCGTCTCGGGATTTGAAATTTTCATTGTGATTTGAAGTAATCGGAGCGTATTTTGAACAAAGGCATAAATTTGTTATTATTATTAAGTAGGAATCGAATGAATCAAACATTGTCTGCTATTTTGTATACTTGCATGCAAATTGTTTACGTTAAAAGTGGTTTGTAGAATTTGAGATTTATACCTTCTGTGTGAAATTATTATAAGCGTTAAAAGTGGTACTACCTAAATAGTCTTGAGACAAGAACCAATTATTTGGGCAGTACTGTATTTTAGACAGCAATTAGTCACGTCTCGTTAGCAGTATCCCACTGTTATTGGAATTTCGGTCTGGTCAATTAATTGCGGCTGATTCGACCTGCCCATCTCGCTGCAGATAAGGTTATTTTAGGTCAAACTATTTTCGTAGGAAAAACCCCTGATTGTAGGTCAGTTAAGGACATAGTTCTAGAGAAAAGGGAAAGACAAAACATACGTAATGGCGACAGACAGACAGTTACTAAAGGAATTTAAATCCATTGGAAAAGACGAACTTGGGTATGAGGGTGAAAGACTAACTGAATTTATGGAAAGAAGTTTGAAAGAACACAAGGAAGAGAAAGCCAGGGAACGAGAGAAGGAGAAACAGAAAGAAATGGAATTAGCCCGACTACAGGCTGAGGAGAAGGAGAGGGAGAAAGTAATGGAACTCGCGCGACTACAAGCAGAAGAAAAGGTAAGAGAAAGGGATCATATGCTAGCCATGGAGAGACTAAGGCTCGAAGCCGAGTTCAGGAGGGGTGAAGAATCGAACGTACGTCCGGACACCCCGAGTAGTCGCGTGGAAGACAGACGACCCATACAGTTAACCATGCCGATGTTTAATGACAAGGACGAAATAATTGACAACTTTTTGACGCAGTTTGAAAAGTTGGCCCTGGTTCACCAAATACCTAAGGACCAGTGGGCCATCAATATTTCAGCCTTTTTGCAGGGGGCAGCGAAAGACGTGTACCACAACATGACCCCAACCGACATAGACGATTATGACGCGCTGAAGAAAGCTCTACTTCGCCACTATGAGTTATCAGCGGAAACGTTCCGAAAACTTTTTAGGGAATCGTCAAAAAGGGCTACCGAAACACACGCGCAATTTCACAGTCGAGTGCGCGTGATTTTTGATAAATGGATAAAAATGTCTGGCACCGCGTTAACGTACGAAGGTATTCGCGAAGAGATTTTAAAGGAACATGTGTTAAGTACCTACAGAAAAGATTTAATTGTGTTTTTGGCGGAGCGCGAATTCTCAACTTTGGATGAGATAAGCATAATGGCCGAGCGCTATGAGAGCGCGCATGCGCGTCCAACTACTTGGAATGGTAGGGACCGACCTGGAATCGGTGAGCTTAGAAAGACCACTGAGGTGGCAACCCATAGACGAAATGGTCAAAATGGTGGGAGGCCAGGGGCCGGAAATCCCAGCCAAGTACATTTCCGTGGGTCGGGAAAGACTCAAGGGGTAGATAGGGATACCTCGGGTAGAAGAGGTGAGCCAGTGTGTTATGGCTGTAATAAACCAGGCCATGTTGTCAAGGACTGTAGAAAGTATCGTCCGACAACGGTTAATTCGGTAACTCCGAATACTGTTAAGAAAAGGAAAACAGTGGAGTCTACGAATATAGCGAGAGCTACGGTAAATGGTGAGGAAGCCACGGTGCTGTATGACACCGGCTGTAGTTACCCGGCCTTGGTAGACCGTAGATACGTTAAACCTGGAGATTATACAGGTGAGACGGTGGAAGTACAGTTTGCTAACAGGACGAAGGATTCGCTTCCGGTCGTTAGCATAGACCTTGATTCGCCATATGTAAAAGGGCGAATTCAAGCAGCGTGTTTGTCGGGACTGTCTCATGACGTAATATTAGGGTGTAGGTATGTGTTGCCCCAACCTAACCCTATGACGTGTAACCCTATACATGTCGGGTCAGTGGAGACGAGGGCTATGAAGCGAAGGTCAGGGTCGAAGCCGCTAAGATCCGTGACTTCGCCCATAGACATTTTGGTACCTGGTGAGTTAGAGAAGCTTCAAAAGGAAGATGTATCTCTTGACAAGGTACGTAGGTACGCGACGGACGGGTCCGTACGGAAATTGCCAGACGGCGAGGTTAAGTTCGCGACAAAGCGCGGTATTTTGTATCGCTACGCCAAGAAAGGGGTCGATACGTTTAAACAAGTTGTGGTACCCGTAGGGAAGCGCGACGAAGTGCTCCGGTTAGCACATGAGGGTCTTCTCGGAAGCCACATGGGCGTGGCGAAGACCAGAGATAGGTTGGTGAGGGAGTTTTATTGGCCAGGGGTACATGGGGATGTGAGGAGGTTTTGTTTGTCATGTGACAAGTGTCAGCGAGTGGCACCGAAAACCTCCCATCGCCCAGTGCCACTAGGAACCACCCCACTAATAGATGAACCTTTCTCGAGAGTGGCGATGGATTTAGTAGGTCCGATTAAGCCGGCGGCGGAAAGTGGAAATCGGTATATATTAACGGTCGTAGATTACGCTACCCGGTACCCGGAGGCAGTGGCCTTGAAGAACATTGACTCAGTCACGGTGGCTGAGGCCTTGTTAGGGGTGTGGTCGAGAGTCGGAGTTCCAGACGAGATACTGACCGACCAAGGGACACAGTTCGTGAGCCAGGTGATGGAAGAGGTAAATCGATTACTCTCCATTAGACACCTGACGACTACCCCGTACCACCCGCAGTGTAATGGGTTGGTAGAACGTTTCAATGGGACATTGAAACAGGCTTTAAAGAAGCTATGTGAAGGTCGACCTAGGGATTGGGATCGATACCTTCCGGCGATACTGTTCGCGTATCGTGAAGTACCGCAGGCAAGTTTGGGTTTTTCACCTTTTGAATTAGTTTATGGGCGGACGGTAAGGGGACCCATGGCTGTCTTGAAACAGTTATGGACGGATGAGCAAGCATCCGAAGAAGTGCGTACAAGATACCAATATGTTGTCGACTTGCGTAACAAACTAGAAGAAGTTTGTAAATTGGCTCAGGAAAATCTTTGCGACGCAAGGGGACGTCAAGCCAAGTATTACAACAAAAGGGCGAAGGAACGTCACTTTGAGGTGGGTGACAAGGTGTTGTTGTTGTTGCCATTGGAGCACAACAAGCTGCAAGTCTCATGGAGGGGGCCATTTGTTGTAACAGAGAAGAAAGGTGGACAAAATTACCGTATCCGAGTAGGGGATAAGGATAAGTTGTTTCATGTAAATCTTTTGAAGCGGTACCGTGTGCGAGAACCACCCACGGAGTTCGTGGTGGCTACCGTCGTGACGGAAGAATCCGACGACAACGCAGGGCAGGCGGAAGTACTCCCTAGTTGTCCGTTGACGAGGGAGGAGACCTACGTCGACGTCACACTTGACGTTACGTTAACGTCAGACCAACGTAAAGAGGTGGAGTCGGTACTTCAAGAATATTCGAGCGTCTTAACAGAAAGACCGGGGAGGACAGAGCTGGAGGAGTTCTCTTTGAAGCTGCTGAACGATAACCCAGTAAAGTTAAGACCATATCCGTTGCCGTACGCGAAGTTAGAAGCGGTCCGTAAGGAAGTTGAAACTATGTTAGACTTGGGTATTATCGAACCAAGCGAGTCGGCGTATAGCTCTCCTGTTGTACTAGTCCAGAAGAAGGATGGGGCACACAGATTTTGTGTCGACTACAGGAAGTTAAACCGCATTACAGAATTCCAGGTAGAACTTTTACCTGACCCTGAGTCTATTTTCGCAGGAGTAACCCATGCTAAATATTTTTCTAAGATCGATCTGTCCAAAGGATACTGGCAAATTCCAGTCCGCAGTGAAGACAGAGCAAAACTCGCCTTTGCAACTCCAGATGGGACTTACCAGTGGGTGGTCATGCCATTCGGGGTGCAGAACGCGCCCAGTGTCTTCACCCGTATGATGCGGAAATTCCTTGAACCATTGCGGGGGATGGGAGTTTCCAACTTCATGGACGATCTTCTATTAGCTACAGCTACATGGGAAGAACACATACTTTTGCTGAAAAACGTTTTAGAACGACTACGACAAACCGGACTGACCGCACGACCATCGAAGTGCCATATAGGGTTCAGACAATTAGACTACCTAGGACATACCCTCAGCGAGGACACGTTAAAACCAGAGAGTTCAAAGGTCGAACAACTTAGGGACGCATTACGACCAACTACTAAAACTGAAGTTAGATCTTTTCTAGGTTTGGCAGGATACTATAGGAGATATGTGGCAAATTTTAGTGCTATTGCAAGTCCATTGACTGACTTGACTCGGAAAAAAGCGCCGACCAAAGTAGTATGGACAGACGCATGTGAACGCGCATTTCAGACGCTAAAAGACAGACTGACGTCAGACGCCATAGTTAAGTTACCTGATGTGACACGGGATTTTATTTTGAGGACAGATGCTTGTGATAGAGGTTTAGGGGCAGTGTTACTGCAAGAGCACGAGGGAAGCTTATTCCCAGTTGCTTATGGAAGTAGGAAACTGTCAAATGCAGAAATTAATTATTCAGTGTCGGAGAAAGAATGTTTGGCAATTATATTTGGAATAACTAAGTTCCAACGGTATCTGTATGGTAGGAAGTTTACTTTAGAAACAGATCATCAACCATTGGCTTATTTGGCCCAGGCGAAATTAACTAACGGTAGATTAATGAGATGGTCGCTGTTCCTACAACAGTATCAGATTCTAGTGCGGTACATCAAAGGTAGAGATAATGTAGGAGCGGATTGTTTAAGTCGGTTAGGAATGGCTAAAGTGAATAGGTCACCTAAGGACATGTAACGGGAGCAGTATAGATCACCGAAAAATTTGGGAGAGTAAAAATACCGATTTTTCTCTTAGAAAGGGGGTAATGTCAAGTGCCAAATTTTTCGTCAGTGACATCCAGTAATTAATTCATAGGCTAGCCGACAATTAATTATCTTGGAGTAGGGTTTGGACAAAAAAAAAAAAAAAAAAAAAATGTTTTCTTAAACCTGGTCAGGCTTGGTACAATAATTAAAGTGAAAACGGACTGGCTGTTTGACACGCTTAAAATTATGGGAATACTCACGTAGAGCTTTCAAAAATGATTAAGACAAACGATAATGTGACGTCTCGACCCTAAGAGACATGTTTGACATCGTGAGAGACGGTTTCCATAAGGTCAGTAAGACTAGCGTTATGCCGATTGGTCAAATGTACAGGACAGAGGGTTGGGTCGAAACCCAGAATCGGGAAATATATAGTTCGTATCAAACGATGTTAGGCAGTCTAGCAAGACGTCTGGAAAAGAGACGGTCAGAATAATTGATTCCAACACCGGAGAAGACTCCGTACGTCTTTGAAAGAAAGACGTTCGTAAATTAATTGGGTTCCAGGGAACTGAATGTGGAACGATTGTAGGACGCCAAAACACAAAAGGTATCTAACTCAAATTCACATTTATTATGATGTAATGTATATGCTGTTTATCTTTGTCTTAAATGCATAATGTATCGATTCTACGCTACAAATAGTTCCGTATTACATTGATTTAATAACGTACTTTGATATGTTTCTTTGTTACAGATGCATGATGTGTTCATATTTTGTATGGATAGTCGGTTTGCAGTGATTTAATAATGTATTTTGAATTCTGAATTAGCATTTTTACCTTATTACTTAGTTAGGCAAATGGGTGAGGTAGGAAACCCGCCGTGTACATGTATGATTGGAAAGGTTACATTAATTTGAATTTATCATATTAAGTAAATATGAATTGTGTGTTATGTTATATTGCTTCACTTTACGTAATGATTTACGGGAATATGACTTTCCCGAATTCTGATGTCGATAATTAACAGTATAGCTCTATTGATCTGAAAACATGTATAGAAATTGTTAGCCGTATGAATGATAACACTGATAGTAAGATCTGATTGTTCGAACGTGAAGACGGACGAACAATCGCAATTCTGAAAGTAGCGAGATACTTAGGGCGTTTTACCCTTTTCTTTTAAAAGGAAAAATAGTTTACTTTGGCAAGAGTAAGCATCAGCGAGAAGTCAAAGGCAATAGTTTATTCTGGGCAAGAGTGAGAACCAGCGGAAAGTCAGAAAGGAAAGAAATAAGAAGTCAGAGTGTGGAATTCCCGTTCAATTAAAGGGCAAGCTGGAGACGGACGCACGCAGGGAAAAGAAAGGAAACCAGTCGACGGAAAAGGTCATGTTGAATCACCAACAGTCAAATGTTAAATGAACATTCGATTCCTTGATGAAATTTACAATCAGTATTAACGGCTAATTTCATTTATTTTCATCAGTGTTTGGATTCTTTGAATGTATCCATTATTTTAAAGCTTCAATATTTGTATTTTTCTGAACTAATTGTATTTTTGATTAAATTCATATTTTATCTTTACGGGGGCTCGTGTATTGTCTTCTTCAAAGTACCATCTCAGATTACTATACTCACTGACCGGGCATATCACACCGTAGCGATCATCTCCTAGATAACGCCAATTAGTGGGAGGCGGTCTTCAAGTGTTGTTTCCAAGTTACGCAATACCTCTGACCAGGTCTTGTGCAATATTGTCTTAATAACACTTTGATCACCCGCCAGCAGTGCCCACGTTACAAATATCCTCTTTCAAATTTCAAAGAAACTCAGCATTATCATCATTATAACCATATAGATTCAATAGTGTAAACTGATAAATCAGTTAACTGATAAATCTAAGAGAATGCATCTGCCCTGACAATTACATCTGTTTCTGTGAATAAGAAATTCAAAATTACTTTTAAACAGGATAGCAACACCAGCACTACTGCTAGATTTATGGCTAAAAACAAACTTATATCCCCATTCAGCTTCCCAATACTTCTCAGTCTCAACTGTACTATGTGTCTCTTGTAAACATATACAGTGGGACCCTGCTATAACCCAAATACGGATATAACCCGGTCGTGGCATGGCTCCCAAAATTTCGGGTAATTTATTACAGATATTTTTCTCAAAGACCAAAAAAAAAAATTAAAGAAATTTAAGTATGAAAAAAAAATTAAGAGTTTAATTATCATTCTCATATTCGTCTAAACCGTGCGAAAATTTCTTCTAGTTTTCTGCCAAAATAAACGTCGGAAATACGAACCAATTGCTGGGCCTACTTTGATCTTTGTTTATTGTTGAAAAATGACAGCTCATAAGTGTCAATATTATAATTACTGATTCCTGAGTAATGAAGCCATCGTGTCTACTTTGTGTTTGTCTTAAATGCAATCCGAATACAATTATTGAATATTTTACATCCGTGTGTGGATATTTTCAATGGAAATATTTGTATTATGGATTCAATGTATGTTACAAGATTCGATGGTGAGTACACGGTGTTGATACTCTTTTTATGCAATAGATTATACATAAATTAGACACGTGTATGTACCAATGCATGGTTCTATGAATAAAGTAATATATTATATCTGCAATTTCTGTTACCAAAGCAAATTTTTTTCTCATTTAATATATATTGATCAAAAATGGTAATTGTGCCATGCATTTTCGCACCCGTCTTTATGTAACCTCCCCCCCCCAATTAAATCCAAAAATGTGTTGGTATTGTACATGGTTGCTTATAACACGGTTCGGTTCATAGCCCGATCGGATTCTATGGCTCCCAACTACCGTGTTATAGTGGGGTCCCACTGTAATAGATGCTTTCTTTTGTTTGATCCAGCAGAAAATATCTCCTCTTTTGAGATCAGAACTGTGTAGACCCCTAACATTCATTGACAAAATTTTAATCTGGGTATCCATTGTTAAATTATGTTTTAAATAAAACTTTCACAGCGCTTATATAGTTATGCATCACAAAATCAGTATCATGAAAAACGCTCACATACACCATGGGATACACTCTCACACATACAACCACATAATGCTTAAAAAACTGACAAGTGTGGTACAGTGTCATGCACCACTGGGTACATATATAATGTTGCCCAATATACTAATACATGAACTCTGTTCTATGCTGTAATGTTGGTATAATTATTAATTGTAAACATCAGTTCAGTGTGACTGAAAAATAACACGTTTTATTCATCGAATTTTCTCCCTTTACCAAAAGGTTTAAGGCCATTACATTTGAGTTCTTTAGTTGTTCACTCAAATTTTGGGTAAGGAAGCTAATATGGAAGATTCTGAGAAGGAAAATTCATATGAAAGTGGAGTTGTAAAAACGTATAACTGCCACTGAGTGTGAGGTAATGGTCAATTCAAAAACAGGCCCTGAGAATGTTTTTTTAAATATGACACTACTGAGAGAAATAAGTTCTCAGCTGCACAGGGGTCATAGTTATCCATGACTTGAATTCATGGACACAAAAGAAAAATGTTCTGCAGTTTTTGACAAATTCAGGACTGATCCAATCTCTCGCCAGTTCTGAACTTGACAACACCAGGTATAGCAGCACAGTGTATGGAAGACACATGCCTGCAAATGCAGAAAATCCCTGAATTTTTAGTTCTTTTACGAATCAAAATCATACATTCTTTTATTTGTTCTTTCTATGGCTTAAAGTGCATTGATTTAATCAAATCTTGACAAGAGATCAAAGTTGTGGGATCAGTGAAAAGGTATATGGGACATAGATTTTCTGAAACCACCTGAAAAAGTTGAAAAAATCAAATCTGCATCAAATCCCATAATTCTTACGCTTCACTATGTTTTTCTCAGTGAAAGACTCATTTACATGGCACCACTTTTGGAATAGCCATTTACATGGCACCACTCTCTTGAAGACCCATTTACATAGCACCACTTTCTTAAGACCCATGTACATTACACCACTCTCTGAAGACTTGAGCAAGTTATGATTTTTTTGGCCAATAAAAAAACTACACCTTTCTGTTTTTTGAAAGTAGACAATTTCAGACAGTATCTTTGTCAAGAGGGTTAAGTGACAAACCATATCTTGGACTAAAGTAAAAGTGGTTGCACATGACTAGAGTGATGTGTAGTAACAAACCTTGTAATGGAACAATGGATTAATAATGCTTACACGTTACTAGAGTGATGTGTATTAACAAAACTTGTAAGGGAATAATGAAGCAATAATGCTTACACATGACTACAGTAATATGTAGTTGTTGTTGGGTTTAACGCCATTTTTCAGCAGAAGATAGGATATACATGGCAGCCAGTATTAATTGTGGAAGAACCCGGGAAAACACCACCGACCCACAAGAAGCTACTGGCAAGCTTTCTCACATACCCACATTCGCTGAATCTGAGACTTGAACCCACACCAACAGACATGAGATGGCAGTGATCCATAATGGAGAGCACTTTAGACCACTCTGCCACTCGGGGCCCCCAGTATTATGTTGTAATAAACCTTGTAATGGAATAATGGAGTAATAGTGCTTATAAATGACTACAGTAATATGTAGTAACAAAACCTTGTAATGTTATAATGAGGTAATAGTACTTGCACTGAACAAAAAGAAAACTGCAGAAAAGCAGCTCAAAAATGTTTGTATCATTTCACATGCATATCAAGGTGTTTGTGTCATTTGGAGTTTAAAAATAACAATTTTAATAGTCATATCCCTATGAAGTCTATAGTGTGGAAGTTTACACTGAAACATCAGGTTCCACCCAGACACATTATATCGACACCTGGTCGACCAGTAATAACATTAATCTGTTCATGCTTAGTGCATAGTGTGGCAGCTCTTACTACCATTTCGTCATTGATATGACTTGGCTGGGGTTCAAACCCGTACTCCCGCATCCAAAACAGACACTCTAACCATGAGGCCACCAGAGCGGTCTCATATGCATAGCCACTAAATCTTATATTTTTTCATACGAATAAATCTCCATATGCTTTTCTATACCTAATAAAATTTGCATCCTTTCATCAATAGTCGCATTTCTAACAGCAAAAATAAAGTACTAAAGTATTTTTTTTTGTTGTCATTTTGCCCACTCACATACTCCTTTAATAATGGAAAACCAAAAGCTAATTTATATGACCATTTTGGGGAGGATGATTTTAATTTTAAGCACAAATTGTCTGGATCATATAGAGTGCATGAAAGCGAAGTGAATTTCCCAAATACACATTGGACTGGCCTCAGCAGGTATCGAATGCATGATCCTTGGATTATGCATGCTCTACAAATTGAGCTACCTAAGATCCCCATGTAAGAATTGGATTGGAGAAGGAGAGCTGGCATTATAAATGATCAGAAGTAAAAAAAAAAAAATTAACACATAGGCCATAATTTCTCAAATGATAATTGAAAGAAATTAAGGGCAATTAATAAATGGTAGCCAATGCGTCTACATATCAGTTCATTGACTAACAAGATAATTTGCTGTTTATATCTTCCTGAAATATTTTGTCCTCAATATGTTACATTGTGAATACTTATTTTTTTATTTTGCTCATTAAGGTAAATCTTGATCAAGTATGCAAATGTAAAAAAATATCAGATTTCAATGAACCATGGTACATTCAAGGAAAACAAGGTTTTAAACCAGTTACACAAACACAGTAAAATTTATTCTAGAATATTTGTCAAAGTAAATGCTGATAACATACATTTGAAAATTTACATCATGAAAGAAACCTTCCTTTGCAACCTCTGTTCTGCCCAAACTAAGGACACCACAGGCAATATTTTCACATATTTCTGACTAATCTTTAAAAATATTAATCCAAACAAATATTAATGATGCAATGTAATTTAATGATTCTATGACTCTTCATTAAAAAAAAACATCAAATAAATGAAGCAGACACAAAGTTTTATTACCCTCTGCTAATAAAGGTCTCAAAGTTTTTATCTTAAATATATGGTTTTTAAAATTTTTCCTGTGACCCGATGGACACCTACAATATTTACCTTCCAGGTCACACCATGCATTTGCTGACAAATGAGAGCAAACTCTCTAAATAGGTCACTGTCAGTTATTTACCCAATATGTGAACATGTAGGTAGCCATCAAGACTGAGTGAATAATAAGAATCAGTTTTAAAATAATACTCCCTCTAATGCAAGACTATGTTAATACTAACACTACCCAGACTGTGATGACAACTGGGCTATCTACTGAATGAAAAGAAAACCGAAACACGTTATTACAAAAACATGCCGTTGTAAGATCGCCGGCAAACTGATATCAATAAAGATATGGACTGATGTGTATCATCGCGTTAACTTGAATGTACATTTAAATCATATCAACTACATGATACATACTGAACATTAGAACCTCTTAAATTTACTCTGATATGTTACTACTAGAGTTACATATATTAAATACACAAATCGAGTCCCCATTATTTCACCCTCCCACACCTGGGCACGAGCAGAAACGCGTGGCTTGAAATATTTATATCTTAATGTAGTAATACAAGTTAAAACTTATTACGTATACGAAAATCTTATTGCTCTAATTCTAACAACGAACTATGAACAGACTGAATCTATCAAGAATTTTCAGAAACAGTTCAATTATCTACCTATCTATGTACACAGGAAGTCACATCCGCCATCTTGAATTTTGACAATTTTTTTTTTAAATCAGCACACCTCAAAGTGATTGTCTTTTTCATTGTTGTTGACAACTTTGTTAAAACATAACTTATCCAATTTCTGAAATCCCAATTTTTATACTCACCTAAAATAATGGTAAGTTTAGGCACAACTTACAACGAAAATCAGTTGCTGCAAAGCCCGTGTGACCATTCCTCTCTTAACTGCAAAATCCATCCTCATGGTGTGAAATACACGGTCAAGGTCACAGGTGGGCAGGGTATTCCCGTGTGACGTCATTCGCATTTTTTTTTTTTTACTTGACGGAATTCCCCCAGGTGCAATATAGTGCGCCGATGTGTACATACGTAGCTCAAACACACAAGATGTCCTTAATTTCAGAGCGGAACACCATAACGCTTACATTTAATGTCTTTCGCTGCGTGATTTATGTTTTCCTGCCTGACAGTAGGTAAACAACATGAGAAAACTGATACTTTCCATTCCCCATCCACAATAAATAAATAAATAAATAAATAAATAAATAAATAAATAAATAAATAAATAAATAAATACAAGATACACAAATTTATTTCTTAAAAACACAGGTTACGTGAAACTAAAACAGTCAGTCGATATAAATTACATCAGCTTTATGTGCAATTAAGGAATTTGTTCTCCATGTTTTGAATCAAAATTATCAAAAAATTTAATATTTGAATCTACATAAAAAAAAGTTCAGCTTAACTCGGGCTTCATCTAATGAAACCAGGTGTTGATCTTTGATGTGAAGTAAAATGAGCAATTATAATGCTGCCTTGAGTGTTTCGAGTGTTTTGTTAATATTTTTATACGTAGCCCTAGCTGAATTAATTTAATGTCAGCAAGTTTTAAACTTTTCGGATAGGCATAAATGTGAGGTGTTAGGATATTAATTACATTTTAATTGGTAGGTATGTGTTACCTGGCAGGTACAGATGACATAGTAAGTTTTCTTTGAATGTCTTCTTTCGTTGTTCTTTTTTTTTTAAAGAATGTGTTCTATAAATTTAAAAAGTCGTGTTTTTCAATCCATTCCACCTCACACCAATGCACCATCTGGCAATTTATTTTTAAGTGAAATAGTCTTCAATAGTGTTTATATACACAATAATAACCGAGCAATGTCAATTAATAGATGTTAAATTTAATTTTAAAATGTATAATTATACTGAGATACGCTATTCAGTGATACGTCGATATTGTATCCTTGTTCCAAATAAGAATCATTCCCAGGTTTAGATAGCGAAAGGACCTTATTTATTTTCAAAATATTACAGACAATATATGTCCCATATTTCACATTTAGTATCATTGAATTGAACAAGAATGTTGACGACATTTTAATTTTGATTTTGTTTCAGTGTGTCAAATATATTGTAATTAAAGGCTTAGAAACAAAAGTTGAAGTAAATAAGCTCATTGATCCATTTCTTACCATTTTACAATCTTCTTGGTACTTCGGACTTGTTCAAGCTGTGTAACGAACATGAAATCTTTATATTTTTACGGAAGACGTTTTTATCCTTACATGAAACAATTATTCAGTAGTTACCAACTAGTTAAAGTATTACCTTGGTAAGAGAAAGATCTGATAAAAAAATTTTTCCAAAGGAATGGAATTGACAGAAAATGTTTATATTACACCAGTGTTGAATGACTTCTATCCTCACACTGTGCTCTTTTATACTACATTCTGTAATACCATCGTAAAATCAAAATAGCGATATACAGTTAGCAAGCTAAATCAAAATATCGATATACAATTAGCAAGCTAAATCAAAATATCGATATACAATTAGCAAGCTAAATCAAAATATCGATATGCAGTTAGCAAACTAAATCAAAATATCGATATACAGCTAGCAAGCTAAATATTTAGTATTAAATTATCTTCACATAATTCATTAAACTGATATCTTTTAAGTACACGCTCACCCCTACCCGTCAGAAAACTATCCTGTCTCGTTATAAGTAGTCGGTACATTGAGAATACTGGCAGACCCTGAACTTTATTTAATACGTGTAAGTCGTTTGAAACATTTAATGAAATAGTAATACCATCCAAAGACAAGTTTGTATACGATATAAACGATAATACATCAGAATTGCATGATCACGATTTCATGCGACATTTAGCCTCACAACTTTCTGGCGACGGTTGTGAATATTACGTAAAGTAAAATACATTGAGGAATGTTTGTTTGAAAGCTACAAACCTACATATCTTCGCAGTACCTCGTGACTAATTCACTATTAAAGTTTCAAAATATCGGGTGTAAAACCTGACATTTTACAGACTGGTATCGTTGATGCAACTCAGACAAATTGGTAATATAAGAAATATGAAAGGTAAATGTCAGCCTTATTTGATGCGTGCCAAAACACCAAAAATCCTTAAGCATGTGTCATGCACCAATGCAAGTTGGTAAGATGTGTTTGATGGTTACGTAAAGGACTACATAAAATGCTAGAGAAAAATTATAAAAAGAGTTCGACAACTGTTTGCACTTCACTCCAAAAGAAATGAATTCGTGACCATAGCTAATATATCTGGTCCTGAAAAAGAAATGAATTCGTGACCATAGCTAATATATCTGGTCCTGAAAAAGAAATGAATTCGTGACCATAGCTAATATATCTGGTCCTGAAAAAGAAATGAAAGAAAATGTTTTCACTGTCCAAGCACAAGATGATAACCAGAGAAAACAGGGATAAAAAAATACAACGCATTTGAAGAAAAACACTTAAAATGAAAGATAAATAATTGCAGCACTGAGGAGCATTATTTTTAATAAATTTCTTCAGAAAGCTTTTATTTTATGGTAGGCATGTTTTTCACTAATGACTACTATTGTAATAATTATTGTTAAAGACACAGATGTATATAAAATAACGCAACCAGTAAACATTATTTTCAAGCATTTGTATCCACTGTGTCCGATTCTTAACCGTTTGACCCTTTCAAATTGTTGCGAATGAACGTTATCAAACAAGCACTAATTGCAGATAGATGTTAACCTAGCTTAGGAAATGGAATGAAGTAACTACTTTCATTGGACGTAAAGTAAATATTTTTCAGTTCATTTTGAAAACTGTCTACAGTAACGATCGAAATAACTGTACTAATCAAGCTCTAGCGTCAACAAATATTGTACGTATTCTTTTATCTGTTCCCATCCGCAATTTCTTTTGCAGTACAACGTTTTCCTGTTATTTCTCTGTATGGTCCATTTATGGCAGTTAATATGCACATACTTCTCCATTTATATAGACTGTTTACTCCCAATCACCATAGGCGAGGTTCTTCAATACATCCAAACTTCAAAATGCTTTCCGTGTACATTTAAAACTATCGAAATCAAACTTTGCATATTTATGCAGAGAAGGGAAAGACTGGATAGAGAAGGTAAATCGGAACTGCAGGAATAAGATAAGGAACACTGATGGTTCGTTGTTTCAAACATGGCATCCATTAATGTCTCCACAGTATCCACTTTTGACATAAAGCACTTCTTCAGACCTCGCATTCATTATCGACTATCAAAGTATTGATGTGACACTGTTTTGTTTGTTTGCTTGTTTGGGTTTTAATTTTTGTTTTTGTTGGGTTTGCGTGCAAAACATGTTTTGTGCTTATATTTATTGTGTATCCACGTTTAATTCTTTGTTGAAATCTCTCTCTCTCTCTCTCTCTCTCTCTCTCTCTCTCTCTCTCTCTCTCTCTCTCTCTCTCTCTCTCTCAACTGTATATATTATTTTGTAATACCAGTTGATTTTACACACTCTGACAGTTTGTGTTTCGTTTTCCCACATCGTTTCTTTTTATGTTGTACGTGGCCTTTCAGCATTTTACAATTTATTGTGCATATCTGATACACACGTCCTTATAACTAGTTTTAATTAAATTTGGAGAAGTTAAAATATTTCTATGATTTCATCAACTCGTTTACAACTGATTTTTACTATTTCAGTTGTCATTGCTTGGCTTGAACTCTTTTATGCAGATTATCGTTTTCAGCATTTTACTTGTCTGTTGCGATTTTAGATGTACTTTGTCCCATCAGGGTTTTGTAATCAACATATTTATATATGACGCATCTTTTATTTCCTCCATGTTCAAAATGCACCGTTGTGTTTCACAACTGTTACATCCTTAATTTCACTGTCTTTAAACATTCAGTTTCAAACTGGTTTCTAACTGTTAAGCAATCACTGTATTCGTTCACTGTATTCGTTCGATTTACATGTACACAGATCTTACTTATCATTTGCCCATACTTCAAAAATCAGTTTATGTCTTGCAATAGTCTGCCTTCTTTTCGCATACTTGTAACTCGTGTTCGGAAAATAATGCCTTCTAAAGTATATCCTAGTAAGTCCTTCACTATGTAAACAGATGATCACTAATTACTTTGCTAATTTTAAATATTTCATTGGTATAGCTAGGAAGGGACTCCATTTCAAAATTGTTTTGTGTTTTGAAATTCCTATTTTACCAATTTTAAATTCTGGATTTTCATTTGTATCAGTTGTCAAAGAGACTGATCCACTTTTGATCTGTATTTGTCATTGCTAAGCACAAATTATGTTATGGTTGACTTTGCTACATATATTTAATTGCTTTTGTAAAACGTTTAACGGTGCTTTCATAAAGTTATAATATTTGTGCTGAGTCGATGTAAGTTAACATGATATTCTAGGTAAAGTATAAATATAACCGAACACAAATTTGCATTTGTATCCACAGATTTCGTGTAATTTATGAACCACTCTTATTGTACCGTTTTCACCACTTGCTATTACAACTGATTCTATTTATCTTAAGGTTACCATTTTTGAAAGCAATCTGTATATCTTACTCCTCTGAAGAAAAAAAATGGATTGTGTGTTTTATGTTTGAAACTAACAAATTATCACCTTTGTTCTCTTGCATTTATTTTGTATATAACTAGTTTGACATACATCCTGTAAAAAAGCATTATTTTGAATACTGACAAAGTTGCTTTTCCGCTTCACCCCCTTTCTGATTTAAAAAAAAACGTTGAATTCAATAAAGTGTTACTTTGTGTCATTATTTATGATGTGCAGAGTTGTTGTCTTGAATGATGTATAATTTTCAGTTTTACATCATCGTGTATTGTGCAAATGTATGCCAGCGAAAACTGCTAGCCTCCTGAAGGCAGATTTTTGCATGCAGGAATCATTAAGACGTATCATAGACCCAACGAATCCGAAATTAATCACCGTATTATATTATATTATAACGAGAACAATTAGACTTTTCCTCAGCTATCTTGCTCTACTGCTACAACGTCTTTTATTGTTGAACAAACCGCCATCACGTGATCGCCATTCAACCCGTTTATGTTATGATGGACCCTCATTAATTGCTTTAATTGACCAGTCCTTTGCTCTCGACACTAAATTGTGCTCTAAGCTAAACGAACTTCGACTACATTCGACATTGCTTAAATGTAAACGGAATAAAAAAAAAAAGAAAACGTTGTTTCAAAGCTGGCCGGCGTAGAACAGGAAGAAGCATACCTGTTGTCCTCATTTCGCCCTTTCAGGCTCAACAATTTAAAAATTTCGCCGTAAATTTTGACAACCCGATTCAAATACGTATTTAATACAACCGTTGTGTCAGCTATCCAAGAGATACAACTGACAATTGCGTTATTCAATGCCCAATCAGTAGGACCACTGGAAAAGCGCACATAAATAGTTAAAAAAATTTAACGATCAGAAATATCGACGTCTTTTTCAGAACAGAAACATGGCTAAAACATGAAGCGATGAGCCAAATTGTCCGCATCTAAGAAACATGGCTAAAACATTAAGCGATTAGCCAAATTCTACGCATCTAACACCCACCGGTTACTGCAGCGAGTTGTTGCCCCGACACACTCGCGGAGGTGGAATTGCTGACATCACAAAGAACTCCATGTTCAATGGTCTTAACCACACCACCACCTTTAATTTCTAACACACATCGTTTGAACTAGTCCAAGCCACACTCACAATGGAACAAAAATCAGTCCTTTTTTTTGCATCTACCACCCTCCTCCTAATGAAAATACAACGTAACTGAATCTCTCTTGTTTGGAGCAGTTTCATAATCTCCTGGAATATGGAAATTCGATAGGTGGCAATCTGATTATTCTTGGAGACTTTAACTTTCACTTTGTTTGTCCTGTCAATCTCAAACAGCCAGTAAACCAACCCACCCATAACATGGTCACATGTTAAACTGGATTCTTCATAGACCCAATGATAATAGTCTACGGTCCTCCCTGGTATCCCACGAACTTGCATCATTTCGACTCTGTATTATATGCAATACCAGATCATCTCTGCATTATCTGTATTATATGCCATCTTGACATATCAGTCCCTAATCCTCCACCTTTATTTGCTACTAAGAGAAACACCTGTATGATAAATAGAACCAAACTAATGCATGACATCAATGCAAGCCCAACAACTTGCTTGCCTCTTACAGCAGAACAAATCGACAACTGCTTGCGTTCATTGCTTGAAAAACATGCCCCTGACACCAAGCACAGAGTATCAATTCAAAAGTGTTCTCTCATCCAGACTATCTATTCATAAGCAAATATGTAAAGCCGCTAAGAAAAATATCGCAAACATAGTCCATGCAGCGAAATTTTCCGACTGCAGTACTTAGATCACGGAAAGTTCCAGCTCCAAACATCTCTTCAAGATTACTAACAAGCTAATGTCAAGGAACACATGTACACTACTTCCAACTACATTGTCTCCATTCTACCTTCCAGACCTGTTTGCAAATATCTTCCATGACAAAATACAAACCATTAGAGATACGCTTGACAACACAGTTTCAATTTACTCATCGTCACCACACGGCTGTGATACAGAATTTCAGCGTCAACCGTTAGCAGCATTTGAACCTGTCTCTATGGATTTAGTACAATCGTGATTAAGAGTGGATCAAAGTAATGTGAACTTGATCCATTTCTAGCATCACTGCTGCTTGAGTGCTTAGATTCAGTATTGCCTTCACTAACTGATGTCATTAATATTTCTATCTCTCATCCGAGGAATTCCGATCATTTTTCAAAACTGTCATTGTAAAGCTTCTGCTGAAGAAAGCAACACTCAACCATAACGATTTAAAGAACGAACACACAGCTTTTAATCTCTCATTCATATTAAACAAATCTAAGAAAAAGTTGTTCTAGTCCAATTTGTATATCATCTGAAGTCAGTCTTTTTAGCAATGACCAGTCCGCGCATATCGCCCTTTCCACAATACTGAAACAACTCTTCTAAAAGTAGTTAATGACATTCTCTATGCTTTGGTTAGGGGAATTATTGCAGTCCTCATCCTTGATTTGTCTGCAGCATTTGGCACAATGTACCATGATATATTACTGCCATTCATGACACAACCTTACTGTGGTTCAAGTCTTACTTGGTCAACAGGACACAAATTGTGTCTGCAAATGGAATCCACTCCAGCCCAGTTGATCAATGTTGTGACGTTCCACAACGATCTGTTCTTGGACATGTTCTCTTTTTTATGTACACGCAGCCGCTCTCAAATGCCATATATCATCCAGTGTCTCACCAATTGTCCGCTGATGACACCCAAATATACAAATCTAGCCACCCAACTGAAGTCGTTGATACCGTCCAAAGTTTTGAGAGATGCATTTCTGATGTAAAATCTTTGGTGACTTGTAACAAGTGGTTAATGAATCATGATGAAACTGAGGACATTCTGATCACAACACAAAGACTTTATCATTCACATCATTTACATCCGACAATACACATCAGCAACACCAAAATTAAATTCACATAGTCAGTACTAAAACTAATGTTACTCTGGACAGTACTCTCACATTGCACAAACATGTCATGAACACATGCAAACTGCATGTCTTGAGCTGAGACGCATGTGCTCCATTCGCAAATATCTTTCAGTTGATGTCACTAAAATACTTGTGTGTTCATTAGTACTTTCAAGACTGGTATATTGTAACTCAGTTATGTCTGGTTCGTCTCAATGTCTACTCCAGAAACTTCAAAACGTTCAGAATACATATATGCGGGTCATCCTTAAAGTAACACGGTCACAGCAAACTTCCCCACTACTAGGTCCCTACACCGGCTATCTATTCGATCCAGAATCAAACACAAACATTTGTTCTCTGTGCAACGTTACGCTGACTGACTCCAGTCCAACATACCTATCCGACCTCACCCATGCATACACACCAGTAAGATACTTAGTCTCATCTTCTGACAATCGTACACTTATTATTCCAACCATGAAAACGAAGTCATATGGCCAACGTTCTTTTTCATACCAGGGCCCAGCAACTGAAGTGACTGAACTTAGACACAAAGCCACAGTGATCCCATTCAAAATTTAAATATTTCGACTGCAAGAACAAACTTAAAGACTTAATGTTTCTTATCTTAAATATATGCAGCATGTTTTATGTTTTCTAATTTCATAGTGGTATTTTGTGTTTGATCATATCATTATATATATTCTTGTTATGTTATATGTGCTTTCTAATGTTGTAAAGCGCTTAGAGCTTCTAGAGATTATATCAGTCCTCATTATTATTATTAATATTATTATTATTATATATATATATATATATATATATATATATATATATATATATATATATATATATATATATATATATATATATATATATATATATATATATATATATATATATATATATATATATATATATATGACATACAATAGGTATTTATAGAAGTTCATTAGACTAAGCCACCCATGTATAAAGAGTTTCAAGTTGTTTAAACTTTTGGGCTGGAATGCGGAATTTTCGTCTCAAGTGGTCTGATGACATATTTGATGTATGTAAAACTGGCAAGGAGTTTTCGAATACCGTACACAATCATTTATAACTCATATCAATGCACACAATGATCCGACCTGTTTCAGTGGCTAATGATGTTGTCTGTCTTTCTTCTTCAGTAACAGATCATGATACAAAAGTCAATGAAACATGATTTCTATCGATTGGCAAAGGACATGTTGTGTGTGTGTGTGTGTGTGTGTGTGTGTGTGTGTGTGTGTGAGAGAGAGAGAGTGTGTGTGTAAATTTATAAATAAAACTCAACATTCCTTAAGTTCAATGAAACATGATTTCTATCGATTGGCATAGGACATGTTGTGTGTGTGTGTGTGTGTGTGTGTGTGTGTGTGTGTGTAAATTTATAAATAAAACTCAACATTCCTTAAGTTCAGTGCCAAGAAAGCAAACATTTACCGAAGTTCGTCATATACAGTTGAGATAAATTAATATGCGGTAAATTTCATCTCAGCGAGATTCGCAAATTGATAAACATTATTCACTGTAACGAAGTGCGTTGAAATATAGTAAGAACTATAAATTCCGCTGTAGCTACAGTGATAAAAAGGGCTATCGAAGAAAATCATGGTGAGGAGAGAACTGGGCAAAATTACACGCTTTGTATAAATTAGAAATGATTTTATTTTCTGCTTAAAATATGCACTGCTTGTGAACGACGTGACCTTGAACTTTAAGCTCGTAATCACCTCAACCCTAGATATCTTTTGATAAACACATGTGCCAAACACGATATCAATCTATTTTGGAAAGAAAAGATAAAACACTTCATACATTTTCTGTAGTTTCGGTAACATGTGACCCCTCCTATCATCCATGATTCCCAAGGATCCTGTATTTCCTTTAATGATTCCAGGTCAAAGTCTGGAGATACCCATGGATACCAGGCATAAGATTTTCTTCACAAAAACACTAACAAACTAACCAGTGTGAACTTTACCTTTGAACTAGTGACTTCCAAGTTCTTTCAGTTTTTGTATTTTGCGTTGTAAATGCATATGAATTGTTTGCTGACTATTCGTCATTGGCAATAGTCAACATTGATACCTATTCGTCATTGGCAATATTCAACACTGATACCTATTCGTCACTGGCAATAGTCAACATTGATACCTATTCGTCATTAGCAATAATGAACATTGATACGTATTCGTCATTGACAATAGTCAATATTGATACCTATTCGTCATTGGCAATAGTCAAAATTGATACCTATTCGTCTTTGACAATAGTCAATACTGATACCAACTCATCATTAGCAATAGTCAAAAATTATGCACGTGACATAAACCATACACATTAACCCACCCACCCGAAACCCCTTGTAAGGTATTTAGTCTCTTGGGAAGTTCATTTTCCCTGTTGATTATTATCAACCGACAGAACAAGGTGATACTGACCTTAAATGTATTTAACCAAAAGTAAACACCAGACGGACGGACGAATATTTTGTAGGATCTTCCTAGGTTTTTCATCAACCAACTATACTGGCCGCCATATACTGTGTATGACGTGCTGAAAAACATCGCTAAACCCAATAATACTAAACCAGATTTGGCGTCCTATACGGTATTCATAACTGACCCATTAATGTTGTTTTTATACATAAACTGTTACCAATTGCTTGAGTAAAATGTTTGATGCTCTCTCTATCAAATGGAATTCATCACATTCAAGGTTGTTTACGTCTTACAACAATCTTTTAATCCTTTCAAATGAAGCACGTTTTTTCGGGTTGTAATTCTAATGACGTGTTGGATTCGCACATGATTTAATTTACTACATTCATAATCTCTCTCTCTCTCTCTCTCTCTCTCTCTCTCTCTCTCTCTCTCTCTCTCTCTCGATCTCTTATGTGCCGTTAAAGGCTATTAGTGCAGACATACTCTTTCTTACCTGGATAAAGTCTCTGTGATCTGCGACGTTCTGACCTGAAATTATTCATGTTCCCTGGAATGCTAGAAAATGAAGCAAAAACCATCATGTTTGCAGAGGCGGCGGTGGAAGCGTTTTTGTTGGCCTCATCCCAACTGTAATGAGAGAACGAGAAACAGGCAATGATAATTACACTTTGATGACAGACTGAAGAAACAAATACAAAGAGAGGAAAAGAGAACAAACAATTAATCTATATCATGTCTCGAGAAATCTGCAAGACTGTTAGATGTAGGTAAGAGCAGGTAATATTATTTCAGTTATTTCTATCGGAGAAGTCTTGCTTCTTTCGTTACCGAGAGAGGCTGAGTCGGAAGTTGTCTCCCTTCAACTACATAGTAGCAGCCACAAATTTGCACATACGAATAGTAGTAACTCTTGTGTTCAAAAATACGCTTCGACTTAATTGCCAAACAGATGTTTTGGCGACTTTATTTCAAGTAATTTCTAAACCGGAATCCTTTTCTTTAGATCATAACAATGGTTACCAACAAAATCGAAAAACAAAGTAAACCTCATTTGAGGTCACATCACTTCCATGTCCGTATGCGAGGAAAATGACTTAAGCTATTTCGGTGCTTTAACACACACACACACACACACACACACACTTTAGGTGCAAAACTATAGACTTGTTCAACTCAGTTGAACACGAAACAATTGAACGCTCAGTCCCTTGCTATTAAGTCGATGGTGATTAAGAAGATGACGATAATGGCAATAACTTACGATGGCGATGACGACGATACGGATTATTATTATTATTATTATTATTAACAAGCTTAATTTATCCAGCCTATTCTCATCTTGATGCCCCTGCATCCGAATCACAAATTGTATGTGTTTGAAGCAATCCTTTAACTATGGTTATCTTCTTTATCCGTATGAAAAGGGAGTGAACAAAGAGTGCAAATTACCAGGGTGTGACAATAACTAATAATTAGAACCAATGACATCTAGGGACGAGATTTTATTTTCAGGTTCATGACTTATTATCCAACTTCGCACAACCTACTCATCGGCTATTCGATGTCAGGTCAACACTCGTCTTTTTAGTCATAACGGATTAATAGCATGATTTCAACTTCCAAGAGTCCTCTAATAAAGTACAATACGTGTTTTTACGACTCATGACCTGCGTGTGTGTGTGTGTGTGTGTGTGTGTGTGTTAGAGAGAGAGAGGGGGAAGGAACGTAAGGTATATCGTCGTCAGAGTTTGAACATAAGCTCCAGGTAAGATGGTGTGTGTGTGTGTGTGTGTGTGATTTGGACTTTAATGATAACCCTACCAAAGAGAAGTCTAGCACTGGGGCATCATGTCGCAGACATGTAGCATGATGTCCCACCCAATCACATTATCTTAATACCAGGCCGACCAGTGATAAGTCTTTTGGATGACTCTAAACAATAGGCAACCAGAGAGGTTCCAATTGATTGGCGGTCAAAGGTCACATTCATGGTATGCATTTTTTTTTTAAAAAAAAGCCTTGTTTACGCATTTTTAGGAATTGACAGTTACTGAGACCCCATTTAACATACAGCAAACTTTCAATTTATCATTAGATTGTGTACGTCAGTTAACCAGGCAATAAAGAACATCCCTACACATGCAGTGGTCAGTGACAACAGTAACATCCGATGCAGGGGAGACCAAAATAATAGCTTTTTTAAAGATAAGGTAAATTTACGAGAGAGAGAGAGAGAGAGAGAGAATTAGCATCTGCTTTAACACCCACTCACACACATGCAAAGGAAATTAATACCAAAACACGAGTTGAGTTGTTATATATGGAGTCCTGATTGTTGATGAAACATTGATTGTAATACTTCGAAACATGCGCTACGTAAATATTAAAATTTTTGCAGTCGACACAAGTTGAAAATTCAAACAATAAAGTACAAGTCGCGAAGTGCTCTACATCTAATCCAGTTACATAGAACACACTAAAGTTCAAACATTTGATAAATTCTGCCCGACTCAAAGTTGGAGCTCGGAAAAAGCAATCGATTATCAAACAAGACGTGCATTATTTAATCATAGTGGTGTTACTGAATGAGTCTTACATTTTGTTTAGCAGTACATCTATGATTAGGGCAAAACTAACGCACAGTCCCACAATTTCAACTAACACAATTGCATGGTGACTCATATACGATATGAAATAAGCGCTTGTAAAGCCAATCCTAGAGGCGTGAACATGATAATCACAAAAAGGAACCCTCAATACCCGGATATCAGGCGATATTTAACGTCCACCTTCGTACATTGTTCACCTTTAATCCTCCATTTGATGTTATTAATATAAATGGTAGATAATTAGAATTTCGGCCACTAGAAAATACATCTAAGAGGGGAGTATCGGTGTCCCTTCGTTACTCCTTAAATTTGTCAATAAAATGTAGCAAATAATTGCCGTAAATAAAAGAAAGAAAATAAACTTGTAAATAAAAGGCAGAAAAAAAAAATTAATGTTTTAAATAATAGGTAGACAAATAATTGCTGTAAATGAAAGGTAGAAAAATAAATGTGAAAAAAATGAAGAAGGAATTTATTTTGGTCCAACGTTAGATCTAAAAGATATTTATTCCTTTTATTACATGTCTTACCATTCTCATTACAACTACACACATGCATCCGATCCATCCACAATCCCTTTGAAATTACGTGTAAGCAAACGTTTGGTTCTTTCTTCTTCGCAGATTTTTTTTCTCTCAATACTATCATACAAAGACAGGCCTACAGAATAAAAGAGTATTTGCTATTTGACAACATTTTGTATTGTCCGACAGCATGATGGGCTATCCGACGACTTGGTGTGTTGTCTGATAGCATGGTGTTTTGTCCGACAGTATAGTGGGCTGTCCGATAGCATGTTATGTTGTCTGAGAGCATGTTGTGTTGTCCGAGAGCACAGTGTGTTGCCCGACAGTATGGTAGGCTATCCAACAGTATGGTGTGTTGTCTGACAGAATGGTGGGCAATCCGAGAGCATGTCCCATTTGTGACACATAACACTGACAATGGTTACGATAATTTAAGATGGAACACATTCACGTATCTGAGTTATGCTAGTTTGAAAACACCTTGTTGACATGTGTCAGCAATAATACAAGATCGTGAACACAAAACGGTGTTTTATCCAATAGCATGGTGGGCTATCCGATAGTGTGGTGCGTTGTCCGACAGCATGGTGGGAAATCCAATTATAAAGCTGATTTCTTAAAATTAGTGAGCTGGAGACATATACATTGCTTTATGTGCAATTCCGTTGGTCACTACATGCTCTATGTGTTGGGTTCTCGTTTGTCATAGCGGATTATTCTGCGTGTAAGCAGCTGTGGTCGATCTACGGCCAGCAGTGGCCAATGTAGAAAGTGTCTTTCAACTAATTGCTGACATTGCCCTGTATCGACTAATATAATAAGCAATATTTTCGTACGCCCTCCTCTGAAAACCAACTAAAACATTTAGTGAATAAATCGACCCCTTCATCTCACCCCACCTCAAATGCACGAAAGCTATTTCAGAATGCAACTGATTGGATAATGTCATTAAATCAACCTTACACATAAGAATTTGATTCAAGCAACCCTTATATGACAGATGTGAAACATAAGAATGTGATTAAAGCAACCCTTATATGACAGATGTGAAACATAAGAATGTGATTAAAGCAACTCTTATATGACAGATGTGAAACATAAGAACTGGCATTAAAGCAACCCTTATATGACAGATGTGAAACATAAGAATGTGAATAAAGCAACCCTTATATGACAAATGTGAAACATACGAATGTGATTAAAGCAACCCTTATATGACAGATGCCAAACATAAGAACTGGGATTAAGGCAACCCTTATATGACAGATGTGAAAATTAGAACTGGGATTAAGGCAACCCTTATATGACAGATGTGAAACATAAGAATGTGATTAAAGCAATGTGACATATATTGAAAGAAAACAACTGTTATTAAGGCAACACTTATGTCACATATATGACACATAACATAAAAAATGGTTACGATAATTCACAGGGTCCCCGACCCCGAGTGGCCGAGTGGTATAAAAACACAAAACAAGGCGTTGTTTACATGTGTCAGTAATAATGCAAGTTCGATACTGAACACAAACTCCGCCATCGCCGGTCCCATGCCCGGGTGTGAAAGGAGGAGGGTTGGGCGTGGTGGGGATAGCAACCCGACCCTGTAAAACCCAATTTGCTACAAAAACATCGACAAAAGAAAAACCAGAAATTGAAAGCCTGTGGGAGGAAGGGTCTTCTCCTGGAAGACTTATGACGCTATGTGGTGGAAGCCGCGAGCCAGCGGAAGCAATAAAGCAGACCAACATTCTATCAAACAGGAGTATTAACATCGCAACATGGAATTTGAGGACAATGTATGAGGCAGGAACAACAGCACAGGTAGCAGCAGAGATGAGAAACTACAACATATCCCTACTAGGCATCAGCAAGACGAGATGGATTCAATCTGGACAAAGAAGACTGATGACAAGCAAGATGTTACTGTATTCAGGACATGAAAAAGAAAATTGCGCCTCATACGCAAAGGGTAGGGCTCATGCTGTCGAAGCAAGCATATAATGCACTGATGGGATGGGAACCACCTGGGTCCAGAATCCTCACTGCAACATTTAGGACCAAGAAGAAGAAAATAAAGATGAATGTCATACAGTGCTATGGACCAACGAATGACAGTGAAGAACAAGATAAGGAGCAGTTTTATAACAGACTACAGAACATAGTAGAGAATTTCCCAGGCAAAGACATCAACATCGTCATGGGTGACTTCAATGCCAAAGTTGGGTCAGACAACACATGGTATTTGAGACTTGAACCCACGCAGACAGAGGTGAGATGGCAGTAATCCATAACGGAGAGCGTTTTAGACCACTCGGCCACTCGGGGACCCTGCATGCCAATTATATTTGTAGACTCAAGTGTGTGAATGGTAGGCCAAGTATAGCTGTAATCTAAGTGTGTGAACGATGAGCCAAGTATAGCTGTAGACTCAAGCGTGCGAATGGTAAGCTAAATATAGCTGTAGACTCAAGCATGTGAATGGTACGCAGTTATAGCTGTAGACTCAAATATGTGAATGGTTAGCCAGTTGTTGCTGTTAACTCAAATATGCCAATAGCAAGCCAGTTATAGCTGTATACTCGATATTCTGAATGATATGCCAGTTATACTGTAGACTCTAGCGTGTGAATGGTAAGCCAATTATAGCAGTAGACTCAAGCGTGTGAATGGTAAACCAAATATAGATGTGGACTCAAGCAAATGAATGACAACCAGTTATACGCTGTAGACTCAAGCGTGAATGGTAAACTAATCATAGCAGTATACTCAAAATTGTGAATAATTCTACAGTTATAGCTGTAGACTCAAGCGTGTGAATGGTAAGCTAAATATAGCTTTAGACTCAAGTGTGAGAGTGGTAAGCCAGTTATTGCTGTAGACTCAAGTGTGTGAATGATAAGTCAGTTATCACTGTAGACTCAAGCGTGTGAATGGTAAGTCAATTATAACTGTATACTCAAGCGTGAGAATGGTAAGCCGCCTATCGCTGTAGACTCAAGCGTGCGAATCGTAAGCTGGTTATCGCTGTAGACTCAAGCTGTTGGTAAGCCAGTTATAGATATAAGTTCGAGATAATGAATGGAATGCCAGTTAAATTTGTAAACTCAATCGTGCTTATTTGTAAACGAATCAGTAAATTGAATAAAGACGATACATGTAATGACGAGAAGCCAAACAAGTACGTCCTCATAAAATAAAATAGAATCCCAAATCCAAAAAGTCACAAAATGAATTTTCTTAATCAAAATACGTTTTGATTTCTTTTCTAGAAAACCACGATAGATCAAGGATAGTGACACAGATATGAAACATCCGTTTTCTTCTCAAAGATACTCGCTTGAAAGATCTGGCAGAAAATCGCATCTAAAGGTCAAGTAGTTATCAAAAATAACAAAAACCTCAGTGCCAGAGATTTGTACCCTGACTCCAAAAGCATGCAAATGGGAGCAAATATTCAGCATGCGAGTGGAAGCAAGCAGTCAGCGTGTGATTGGGAGCAAGTAAGCAGAAAGCGACTGGGAGCAAACAGATCTCAAAAGAATGAAATTTGAATGAGATGGCAGTTGAGTCACTTACACACATCATTTCACGTTGTCAGTAACTGCTCTTCACATTGAATTGCTTACTAATATTATAATTTATATTTTCGTCTTTGATGGGGTCTATTTCTCTATATAGCCAAACTCTAAAACAAGCCGCCATAAAAGCATAAACCAACTGGAAGACTGCAGTATTACCACGTGCTGTAGTTCCTATTTCAAAACGTACATCTAAACCGGAGCGAAAAACCACCCGATATAATTCCTTATAGCGGAAAGAGGAAAGGAGCCCATATAATTAATGGAGGACCTTTAGAGTGAAGAAACTGGAACTAGTAATATTGAAGATTTACAACATCTGAGAAAAACAATATACAAAGGACACAAGGAAGGAGAGGTTACGGAAAGACATGGAGAAAGTTCAGATGTAAAGAGAAAGGACACAGCTACACACAAGCAAAATCAATAACATCAGATGAAGACAAAACAATTGAAACATGATGTTATGAAACAGGATATACAACTGGAAAAGAGCAACACGAAATTAAAATGGAAACGAAATCAGATAGAAAGCCCAAAACGACCACAATCGAACCAAAACAATTGAAAAGACGTATTATGCCAAATACTAAAATTGATAACAGAAGAAAATACAACAACAATGGGTATCATATTTCATAATAAATAGAAAGTATCAAATAAAACGAATTACATTCATTAGAAAGATATTAAGTAACATGAACGAAAAAAAAAAGATAACACAGGGCAACATGTATAATCATCTCAGTTCAAATCTATTACAATGAATATATGAGGCGATTTAAACCACATAATAACGGACTATTATAACCGGGAGCATATAAGAGAAAAATGGAAAGGTAATAACAAGAAACAATTAAACAGAAAATGGAGATAACAATTATATATATATATATATATATATATATATATATATATATATATATATATATATATATATATATATATATATATATATATATACACACACACACACACACACACACACACCGAAATATTAAAGAGAATTTCCTTTCAGGAGGGAATGCATAAAAAAAAACACAAAAAGGTCCATGTCCCATACTAAAGACATTTACAAACAAATACATAAAGGACAGGGAACAATGACCCATACTAAGTACGGAATCATGACAGTAAAGGACAGGGAACTATGACCCATATTAAGAATGAAAAGGACAGGGTACTGAGTGGTGACACAAAGGACAGGGAACTATGACCCAATGTAAGAATGGCAAGGACAGGGAACTATGACCCATAGTAAGAATGGCAAGGACAGGGAACTATGACTCATGGTAAGAATGGCAAGGACAGGGAACTATGACCCATGGTAAGAATGGCAAGGACAGGGAACTATGACCCATGGTAAGAATGGCAAGGACAGGGAACTATGACTCATGGTAAGAATGGCAAGGACAGGGAACTATGACCCATGGTAAGAATGGCAAGGACAGGGAACTATGACCCATGGTAAGAATGGCAAGGACAGGGAACTATGACTCATGGTAAGAATGGCAAGGACAGGGAACTATGACCCATGGTAAGAATGGCAAGGACAGGGAACTATGACCCATGGTAAGAATGGCAAGGACAGGGAACTATGACTCATGGTAAGAATGGCAAGGACAGGGAACTATGACTCATGGCAAGAATGGCAAGGACAGGGAACTATGACCCATGCTAAGTACAAAGTAATGACACAAAGGACATGAAACTTTGACCTATACTAAGTGCGGGGTGATGATATTAAGGAAAATACATAAAGGACAGGGAACTATGACCCATACTAAATGTGGAGTGATGACCATAAAGAGACATGTTTGTATGAGTTTCAATGGCCGTATTTGCATGAATTTCAAAACAAGCTGATAACATAGTAAATCATTCACAGTCACAACAAGAATTGGAGGGACGAAAGCATAAAACATAGATAAACAAGAGTATCCCATAACACACTCATATATGATACACCGTATTAAGAAAACATCTTTTTGCTTTTTTTCGCACCACTTGTTGAAAATTCAACAACGTTAATATCAAGTGTGCTATCATTTAATTATGGACTTGTAATCACGACTAATAGAGACTGGAAATGTAGGGTAAGAGCAGTTCATTCTCATTGGAGGAGATGGCTGTCAGTGAAACTCCCACCTCTTCACAAGCTAAAAACATCTCACATTTCAACCCGTAAATTAACAATGTAATCTTCTCTTTTCCAAAGATCGATATATTTCCATCCATTTCATGTCTCTTTTGTGGTGTACTTCTTGTATTTGGTAATTATGTTCTGTCCGGACGATTCTATTTCGATCAAATCCTTTTTAGAGTTTCATTAGGAAAAACAAGTAGAAACTTTTTGGATTTGGTGTACAATCCTAGTATTCTATTATAGCTTGATGTTCTACAGCTGTCTGCAAATAAAAGAGATGGTGCCAGAGAAAATTGACTTAATCACGTCATATCCTAAGGGCATAAACATTAATCTGCTGCAAAAAGTTATTAAAATTTAAGAGAATTTATAATGACTGATTTAAGGTTGAATGTTACAATGGTAATGTTACGAGTTAAGTAATGGACCATCATATTTTGTAATATGCCGCGCTTATCCGACAACAACATAATTACGAGTTAACACCTTTCAAGGCTAAACATGCATAACTTTACCGGTTTTTTTACCCAGCTGAAACCACACACGTCTTACTGTTTAGATAGTCTGAAACTGCAAACCTTCTACTCTTAATAATCCTTGATTGACGGATGTCGCCACATATATCAAACAAATCAAACACATCTCTAGAGAGAGAGAGAGAGAGAGAGAGAGAGAGAGAGAGAGAGAGAATTATTGGCGTTTACGGAATAGGGATACGTCCAGTTTATTTAATGGCGATACAACTCAAATGAAGCGTCTTACCCCAGGGCACAAAATGCAGAATTGGGCTGCCAGAGCGGTAGGATTCTTGACTGATCCAGTCTGGTCGCGAGTCCGGTAAGCTAGCCATTTAGCTACCGCATTTCGTAAATATTTTTTGACGTACATACAAAAGTATGTACAAATTAAATTGACTGATAAGATCACAGTCCTTTGAAAAAAAGATGGACAATGTATGACTGACAATGCGAGTTAATATCATGTTTGGAGTTCTTGATGTTTTAAATTAAATATTTTGTTTCAAAGCATAAATCCTCATCCCATTATATATAATAAACAACACAAACACGTAGAATGTGTGACCGGTTTCACTTTATTGCTTCATCAGACTCTTAAAACCAGATGTTTGGTTAAGATTTGTAGACGATATCATTATGATTTGTAGTCATTAATTAGAAAACGTTTATTATTTTAAAGACTGTTTAAATAAATTAAATTTAAAAAAAAATAATATTCAATATGTAAAAACTTAAATTATCATAGTTGGACGTTGAGGTTATGAAAAATGAAAATATTGACATCATTACCATGGTTCATGTTATAAACATGTATATTCATCAATATGTTGAATATTTATCATGTAATCCTAAATCATGTAAAGACGGGATACCATATAGTCAAGCGAAAAAATGTAGAATAATTATTTTGGATTACACTGTTTTTAAATCATCTTTAACAGAGTTAGCTCAGCATGTTTTTAAAATAGAAATTAACCTATTGACATCATTAATACTGCTTTCCAAAAAGTATCTTCTCTTACACAACTTGAATCATTACAATGTAAAATCAAAAACAGAAATGGAGATATCATTCCTTTTCTTATTGAATATAATCCACGTTTGCCTGTTATAGGTAAGAGTATCAATAGAATCTATTAAAATTATCAAGTAAAGCAAGTGTTAAATAGCACCACAAAAACAAACTCACACTTGCTTATAAAAGGGCTAAAAATCTTAAAGATTAATTAATTCTAAATTAGAAAACAAATCATATAAATAGGATCATCAACTAAATATAAAAGACCTAGATGTTCGTACTGTTATTTTATTAATGAAAGTACTTCTTTCAATAGTAATAATAGGAAAGAAAATTTTAATATGCGTTGAGATGCTATTTGAGCAGAATCAAATGTTATTTATTTGTTCACATCTAAAACATGTCGCATCCAATATATTGGATGAACCAGTCAACAAATATGTAAACGTATGAACATAAATTAGACATAAAAAATCATATAAATCAATCATTTTCATCACATGTTACCGGACATTTTAACAAGAGTTCCCATACTGTGCAAGATTTCTCCTTTCAACCTATTGTTGTAGCTGATTCTAAGAGCGAACGACTCCTAAAGGAAATCTGTTGGATTATCCGTCTTAATACGATATATCCCAGAGGTCTAAATTACAAAACACTATACGACATTCATTATAAGATATTTGTTTAATTATAACCCCTGTTTACAATTAGTTAACAATAATTGTATATTATTTTAATTTACAAAATAACTTAACTAGTGAATGTATATTCTAATAACATACACATAAGTTTACTAACTCTTTAAAAATGAAAAGTCATTTTTAAAATTATTTCTTAATAAAATAGAATTAATTATTTATAAAATGCCTGATTATAAGTAGTATGTACACCATATTTTTTTTATTATATAAACTGTGTTCTGATGAAATATTTAAGATTCGTCAATGATATATCAAAATATAATGTATCACTTTTCATTTATATTTATTTATTAATTAGTTATTTTTCTGAAATGGGCATTCATAAAACTGTTTATCTATCTATCTATCTATCTATCTATCTATCTATCTATCTATCTATCTATCTATCTATCTATCTATCTACCTACCTACCTACCTACCTATCTATCTATCTATCTATCTATCTATCTATCTATCTATCTATCTATCTATCACGTCTTTGTCTGATGACGCAATGGAAGCTGATAATATGTTATTCTAACGCATATGTTTATCAAACTCGTAACGGACAAGTTTGTTGAACAACAATGGCACGGGTTTTCCTTCTTAATAACAGGCCACATAAATGCTTCTATTTACTGATTATTTCTCAAAGCAATGTGCAGCGGTAAATATCTGTATTTGTATCGCAAGCGTATGTGTGTGTAGGCTTGATAATTTATGATCGACAATTACCATTAATGTAATGACATTGGATCATTGGGTGTAATGACATTATGGTTTTTAACCTTAATAACTTACTCTAATTGAATAGACTGGGATGGAAGCATTTAAAACATCAAAGAGCATAGACTGCCAGATTTTAACGTAGTGAGTACCGCCGTTTCCCTGGCTATTTCAATGTCATAAATACTCGTATCAGGCCTCAATTTCACTTACACGTGTATTCAACAGCTGAGATAAAAGCAACATCTAGCTAGTAACAGACTGATCTCGTGCAAGACATCTCACCATGATTTAATAAATGAGAGAATATCGGCATAAAAGACCGTCAGCTTGGATTGTTATGGATCGTTATAGAGATATGATTTTGTGCTTCTGACTGAGCCCTATCGTCAGAGGTAAATCTATAGTTAAGTTAATCATGCCACACATTCTACTGGCATGTACTTCGAACTACAGAAATAAGGTACATGTATATAGATAGTGAGCCAGTCTGATAGGCACGCTACATATTTGCGTATGTATAGAATGAGGAAAGTCTAGAGATGAACCGATTGTTCCGGTTTTATGCAAGAATATAGTCAGCATTGCATCCATAAATTGAGTTTTAAAAAAACAAAACAGTTTTCAAAGACATTTCAAAACTAAAATCCAGAAGAAATGAACTTCTATTTAGAACCACCTGTCTGCATAAGTCACTTCCCAACTACCTTGAAATATTCAACTAAGAGAAAAGTTTGCTATTCTCAAAATAACTTGTTTACAATGTCTATAGCTATACTCCTATTGAAATAGAGATTTATCTGTGTACTAATATATTAAAAATTCACAAGTCAGGCCATGTTTCAAATGCAGTAATATCCATTTATTATGTAACAATATTAGCTCAGTTGTTATTACGTAGGACTCGTTATCCAAAGGTCGCGGGTTTGATTCTCGTGAAGGTCAGCCCTAATCGGCTGCCTTATTGCGAACATGCCAAAGACACTTGGTTCCCAAGTATTCGGCATGACACATCCAACAGTGTACTTAAAGTACTCTTAAAAATGGCTAACTTATACGAACTTGGAGAAAGTTACCGGGTAACGCAAAATATTACGGTCATTTCGTTATTTCTTCTTCTTCTTCTTCTTCTTCTTCTTCTTCTTCTTCTTCTTCTTCTTCTTCTTCTTCTTCTTCTTCTTGGAAAGTGGTCAAGCGTCTCTATTTTTGAAACCAAATGTAACTGACCATCTTAAAAAATCGTTTGTTGAGGAGGGGTATTTTTTTCTCTCTAGAGAATTCAGAAAGATAGACATTTCTGTCTTTTAAATACCGAGTAACGCAAACTATTACGGTCATTTCGTTATTTCTTCTTCTTTTTCTTCTTCTTCTTCTTCTTCTTCTGCAATTTACTAACCATGTTGTCCCTTGTAAAACAAACAGCATGGAGATGTTCCTCGCTTTGCTTGGTGCACCCATTTGCACTGACGGTACACCTCAAAAGCACACACGATAGCCCTGATCATGAAAAACTCCATTTGCACCATTGTTTCAGCTGATTTTTTTTTCTAAAGAATTAACATTACATTAATATCGACTACACTCTTAACATGCCACGTATTTCCGGTATGAAAATGATGAAAATCATGCATTTTTAATTGTCCAACATTTAAACAAATGTAATGGACCATCTACTTTATCACCAGTAACCAAATTCGTGAGGTTCTCGATTCTCGAATACAGAAGCTGTAATAAAACTTATCTTTAAAAATTCTGAATTGAGGTTTTATGAAAACCAAATAATAGTTTTCATAGCACTGTTCGTAGACAAGAGAATGTTTTCAGAGGAACATTTACTTACTTCAAGAGGTGTAACAATTTGTGCCATGATTTATTACAAAGCATACAATATACATTCCTATTTTGTTCAGTCGGAAGAAAACGCAGGTTAGATGTGCTGTTGGGGAAACACCGAGGCTAGTCAGCAGAAGGAACAAGTTGAATATGCTGTAGGAAAATGCTGAGGCCAGTCGGCAGACACAACAACTTAAATATGTACAAATTGTTGCACCAATTATCAAACTTCACCATCGCCACATTGCCATCAAATATACGATAGATAGTAGATTTTATCCGTTATTAAGCCTGTAAATGAATAATGACTGTAAATGACTAATGTCTGAAAATGCTTGTAAATGACTAATGACTGTATGTGACTAATGACTGTAAGTGACTAAATTACTAATGACTGTAAATGACTAATGACTGTCAATGTCTGTAAATGACTAATGGCTGAAAATGCTTGTAAATGACTAATGACTGTAAATGACAAATGACTGTAAATGACTGTAAATGATTAATGACTGTAAATGGTTAATGACTGTCAATGTCTGTAAATGACTAATGACTGAAAATGACTGTAAATGATTAATGACTGTAAATGATTAATGACTGTCAATGTCTGTAAATGACTAATGACTGAAAATGCTTGTAAATGACTAATGACTGTAAATAACAACATAATCTGATAGACATGCTTCCAGAAAACTCATGTATATTTTGGGGATGAATAGTCACTTTATTACCTCATTCTTCACATTGATAAATGTCACTGTGTCAAATTAAATGTTTTTTCTCCTGTTCTTGCGCCCTTAATGTCATTTCGAAGTCTCCATATATATTTTGACTTAAATTTCCTTCATCTTGCTAAGATTTAAGATTAGGAAAAACGTGTTATATGTTTTAGGTGTAGCATTAGTTTGAATGTTCTTGAACACACCAAGATTAATTCATGCTACAACGCTTGTATTTAGCACATCACAAACATGGCTTGCGTCTTCGTAAGAGATCAGCACCAGTGTTCAGTAAAGCAGAACCTCTCTGGAGCTGTATTTTGGTATTAAATAATTTCCTGATTATTGGGATTGTTATTGATGCATTTTAATTATACAATAGTACTGGTCCCAACAAGAAGAGAAATTTGAGTGCGCTATTATTTATACTAACCAATGGCTTAGCGCCAGACACTGTAAATCAGAAACACATCACCTAGAATAGCATAGTGTTTATTCCTATATACATCTGGAGTCCGATATTGCTATTTGTATCATTGAGCTATCTTGCTTCATTACCCATGGACAACATTTTGAAAGTGACTCAAGCTATTGCTCTCTAAAATTATCAATTTTAATTCTAAAATTTGTATGAAAACCTAACGAAGACTTCACCTTGAAGTCAGTTTTGACGATACTTATATTAATTTATGATTTATTATGATTTTCACGCATTTTATTATTTATTAGGACTTGCACGCCATTTATGATTTATTATGATTTTCACGCAATTTATGATTTATTACGACTTGCACGCCATTTATGATTTATTACAATTTTCACGCACTTTATGATTTATTTGGATTTGCACGCAATTTATGATTTATTATGATTTTCACGCACTTTATGATTTATTAGGATTTGCACGCACTTTATGATTTATTATGACTTGCACGCAATTTATGATATATTATGACGCATATCACACCGAAATTTCTCCAGTTTAAACGCTGCATACAACTTCGATTTCAATTCAGTGCCCGTGAGCATCTAGGACGTCACCTTATGGAACACCTAACAGGTTAAGTAAAGAGTTGTCTGAGTGGTAAATTGATTTCCCCTGATATGGTAACGGACTTCTTATCCACAAGAGGGCACTTATTCAAAACATATTATACCATTAGCTAAATACGCTTATGACTGATGCTGACACACAGTGGATTGATGACCATTGGCATGACTTTTTCAAAAAATCCTTTGTCCAATATACAATTTTCGTGGGAGACATATGTCATGTTTCCCTTCGTAATAGGTCAAATGTCATAAAGGGTAGTGTGTGTGTGTGTGTGTGTGTGTGTGTGTGTGTGTGTGTGTGTATGTGTGTGACTTGGATATTTAAGGTAGCTTTATCAATTGTTTAGTCATATCGCTACGATGTCTGCAGTATGTAGTGAAGTCTTGCATTGGGGCATCAGTTAGAAGACAAGTAGCATCATGTCCCACCCAGTCACATTATCCTGACACCAGGCCGACCAGTCACAAGACTAGCCTCTTAGTGCTAAGCGCCAAGCGAGGCAGCTGTTAGTACCATTGTTTAAAAGTCTTTAGTATGAATCGGACGGGTTTTGAACCCACTACCTCTAAATCAGAGGCGGACCTTCTAACCACTTCAGCCACCGGAGCAATCCTCGTTCGGGGCAGAAATACATGCTTCAAAAAGAAATACACACACACACACACACACACACACACACACACTGCACGGATTCGGTTTCATTTCTTAGTGGGTGTAAACATTTAAACAACACATATAAAGTTCTTTATTTCAGCTCGCAACTGACGAAACTGCTTCTAAATTGCAGGCCGTTTTACCTGAGATTGTCGAAACTATTGGTAAAGATTAAGCTTGGTTGAGACGGCAGCCAAACTATCGATCCAGGTGTTATTTTAGTAGGACATTGTCTGTAACATACAATATGGAGTGAATAATGTATGACACGTTATTTCAATAGGACATTGTTTGCAACTTCATTTCAACTCAACACTTTCTGCAGCATATTATTTGTGCAGAGAGTATTGTTTTGGATGACCAGTCAGCCGCTGATGTTTATTTCTGAGATGGCAAAGGACAATAGAATTCATTTATTTTCAGCCGAGTAGTTGGTATTCAGATTTTTGCACGCGTCAGAGAAGCTGCAAATTTCGTAGATTTGTCATTTTTTATCCTTCTGATTAATTTCATTTCGTGCTTTCGATCCTAGGTAATAAATTTGTTTGTTTTACATCTGGCCATTATCCCTTTACCAATCTATCCGCCCTTCATACTATCCATGTGATACACATGGATTAATCTTCGTGATTCAGAATAAAACATAAAAGTAACTTTATATTTATTACATGCCCTCTTTTTGCACGTTCTGCGTACTTTTAGTTGCACATTTTGAATATAGTCGAAAGCGTATTGGGGATTAATTAGAGTCTGCTTCAGTACGTCTCGAAAAAATGTACGCGCGGACTTGGGTCACGGTAAATGATGACGAAAGGCTGAATAAAAATCCGTATGGAACGTCATGTCATGAATATTATATTAAATAGGTAAATATCTATATGGAACGCCATGTCATGTCTATTAGAACAAATAGGTGTCATAGGACGTCAAATGTATTGTACGTATATAGATTATTTTCCTTTAATCGGTCGGTAGGTAGGTTATTATTGCTGTTATATGGTTTAACGCCATTTTTTTAGCACAAGATAAGCTATACATAGACATAGCGGCCAGTATAAATGGTGTAGATAGAAACCGGTAAAGCCCCCAAAAGAATCACCGACCCACAAGAAGCTACCAGCAATCTTTTTCACAATGGCCGAGTCCGAGATTTGAACCCACGCAGACAAAGGTGAGACAGCCACTCGGGGCCACATTAGGAAAGCAGGTAGGCAGATATAGAAGTTCTCGGATATATATATATATATATATATATATATATATATATATATATATATATATATATATATATATATATATATATATATATATATATATACATATATGTATGTATGTATGTATGTATGTATAATCGAATCTGTTCGTCAATGAATGATATCATATTTAAAAAAGTGATGTTTAGGATGGATACCAACACGCATCTCATTGCAATATGCGACAGCCAATTCGCCGGCAGGTAGCAATGTTTCACCTCTAATCCATTCCATGGTGCAATATGATACATTCCATTGCACTCTTGGGAATGGACACAAACAGCTGTGACAGATACTGCCAAACTATAGAAATACGTATTCATAGCTTTCTCATTACAACCACCTTTCTGTGAAAACGGATTATTTTATTATTGTTTTGTCAGTCTGCAGCCACTTGGCCCAAAGAATGAAGAGTAATTTCATTTCAGACATGATATTAATTTCATGCCGTTATCTTGGGAATATTAATCAATAGTAATTTCATTTCATACATGGTATATATATCATACTTTAGTGTAATTTCAATGTGAGAACACTTCAGATATGACATCCATCTCATACCGTGGTCTTGGCACTAGAAATCAAATGCAATTTCAATGAGAGAACACTTCAAACACGACATCTATCTTTTAATGTTCCTGTTCTTGTAAATATCATTTACATTGAATTGCTTGAGTCCTCAGGGAATATATAGTTTGTTTATATAGTGGTACTGGGCTGGAAGCGTTTCACGTCAAATATAAGAAAATTTAATTACTGGCAAGTCTAAATGGTTTAAAGATTTTGCACAGCATCTCATTTGATCATTTAAATATTGAACATAAAAATAAACTGCTTAACCTGTGATTCGTACACAAGGAAATAGAGAATTTAGTAGTCTGGAGTCGGGTAAAATTGAAGGACATCTGCGCATATGAAAGCTAGGAAACATATATTGAGTCAAGTTAAACGAACCTTGTAATTCAAAAGTCGCCGTTTATCTGTTCTGGCATTCACCAACAAAAAGGGAGTCTTGCCCTAAAGTCGTCAGCCCACCAATCTGAAGAGTTAAGTTCAAAACAACAACCAATCAGATAGCTTATAACAATGATGAAATTTGGACCTGGTCATATATATATATATATATATATATATATATATATATATATATATATATATATATATATATAAAATAAACAAGATTTAGATTCATTTCATCACTTGGTCATCACGTGATCTGAGTATTTAAGAAAATGTACGAGAATAAAGTAGGACGAAGAGAGTAAATACTGATTTTCGTCCTATACTCGGAAGCTCGTCTCTCAGATTTTCATATTCTTTGGAAAACACTCGGACTGAGAAACTATCTCAATTAAGGACTGAAATTACACGTTTGTAGAAGTTGAACCTCATGTATATGAGACTGTCAAAATCGTCCATTTATACTGTGAATAATAAAGAGGTCCAACACACACCTAACGGTATATATATATATATATATATATATATATATATATATATATATATATATATATATATATATATACAGAGAGAGAGAGAGAGAGAGAGAGAGAGAGAGAGAGAGAGAGAGAAAGAGAGAGAATTACTAGTAATGGTTTTATACCAATCTAGGAAAATATTATGAATGATTCTGTGCATTTAAGTTTTAGTAATGATTCTATACCAATCTAGGAAAATACTAATAATGATTCTCTACCAGTCTAGAATAGTACTATCAATTCTTCTGTACTAGTATTGATTATGTACCAATCTAGGGAATTACTAATGATTATGAGGATGTCTAGGATATTAATAGTAATAATTATGTACATTGGAAAAATTACCTTAATAACAATTGTGTTACAAATACCGACGGCTTTTCTGAGATAAAGTCCCCCTGGTATATTTATAAACAAACATATTAAGGAAGATGGATAGAACCATAAGAAATTAGTTTAATAGATGTGATAAAATAACAAATCTAACTCACAAACTATTGCCACCATTATTTTACACAAATATTGAGTTTTGCTAGGCGTAACGTAACGCTATTCCACTCTCAACATCTCTTCCACCAATCTCTTATCTCGCTGATGTAATGCATTTTGCATATGATAATGACTAGTATTTACCTAGACTGGTATAGAATGACTACTAGTAATTCCCTGCACATAATCTTTACTAGTATTTTCATAGGCTGGTATACAATTACTACTAATAGTTACCTGCACATATCTTTACTAGTATCTTCCAAGACTTGTATATAATTATTACTAATAGTTCCTGCACGTGATCTTTACTAGTATTTTCCTAGACTGGTATAGAATTACTACTAATAGTTAACTGCACATGATCTTTACTAGTATTTTCCTAGACTGGTATTGTTGTGGTTAAAGGTTTAACGCCATTTTTCAGCATACGATAGGCTATACATGGCGGCCAGTAGTATTGGTGGAGGAAGAACCCCGCAAATCCCCCAGAAAGAACCACCGACCTGCGAGACGCTACTGGCAAGCTTTCTCACATAACTACATTAGCCGAATCTTAGACTCAAACCCATGCAGACAGAGGTGAGACTGCAGTGATCGATGATGAAGATGTGTTTAAAGTGCTTCGTCCACGAGGGCTCTTAGCACTGTTTTGTCTGCCAAAGGGCAGTTATTTAATTTATCCTGAGGGTGGGAATGGTGCCGCGCACCCTCAGGCGTTTATGTGTTCAGAGAACACTTTTTAGTTTTGGCTGTCACATCGGGGCAATATTTTAACTGCCACTGTGTGATTGTAAGGCCGTTAGGTGGGTAGGAATAGGACCTACACACACCCACCCAATCAGTATTCTGAAGTTGCCTATCCGTCTGCAATGGCAGGTGAGAGAGGCGAGAGAAAATTAGTTTTACTCATGTCGCCTGTGTCTGCTAAGTTTGGTCGTGCAAGCACGAGAATTTACTGCAGCAGGAAGCAAAGGAGCGCAGAGCCAAGCACGCTCATATAGATCAAATTCAGTCCAGTTATACTAATGGACAACCTAACAACCAATAATGTGTAAGCCACCTATGCAATTGACCAAATAACTAAGTTGTAAAATATTTATTAATCATCCTATCAAAAAAGGGACTAGTACAAAAGTATACATGTGAAAGTCCCTAGTGTATTTAAATTAAAGTGTCTAAGTGTCACATAATAGTGTAGTCAATGGTAGAGGATTTTGGTCATAAATTTGTTGAAGGCGTTGCCAATAAGGTCAAATTAGTCTTTTCAGGGCCAAATAGTTAGTCAAAGAGGGGTACTCTGAGCCAAATGAGTCCCCTATTATTCAGGAAAAATGACTATAACAATGAAATAACCTTCCATTGTGAGGCTCCTAGTGGTCCGGTGGTGGCCGCCATGCTTGTTAACCCAGACATTCATGGCGGCCATATCTTTCTTCAAGTCGTAATTAGTGTAAGAAGCTCCCTCTATTTCCTCTTCATTTCCGTTCCTGCCGCAAAGCTAGTTCGGGACTTACGAAACATCTATGTTGAGTCCATGGTGGTAGCCGCTGCTTTCCAAGTTACCCTCCATTTTCATCCCTGCCACGAAAATAGTTCGGGACTTATGTGATTTCATTTCAAACTGCTTGTACTCGCCACTGTATTACAAGTTGATTTTTCTTTTCTGGAGAAGGACGGGGTGTCCTCACACTATTCGTCCTTAGCAAAAAGCCCGGGATATCATCATGCTAACGTGGCGACCCGTTCCACGTTTGGGCGGCACTCCCATTGTGATGTCACCAGGTCCTAGCTCCAGTAAAGCCGTCCTACTCGGTCTGTGTCCTCTTCCTGAATGATGATGATGTTGGAATGAATGATGAGTGATCCATAAAGGACAGCGCTTTATACCACTCGGCCACTCCCCCCCCCCCCTACTCCTAGACTGGTATAGAATTATTACTAGTATTTCCCTGCACTTAATTTTTTACTAGTAGTTTCCTATTCGTAGAAGCTTGCCGCGAACAAAACTGTAAGGTTCATCAGCTAAGTATCTAACACATATTTGTCTCGCAGAAATATCTGACTTGATCCGAATGGTACTATATTAACAGTAAACAGACGATATCTAACTTGATCCGAATGATACTATATTAACAGTAAACAGACGATATCTGACTTGATCCGAATGGTACTATATTAACAGTAAACATGCGATATTTGGCACGTTCCTGCTGTTAGAAGGTTGATGTAGCTTTGTACATATTGGGTCATAATTATGAGAAACCGTTCTAAATTAGACAAAGACCCTGCCTTTCAATTCATCTACTCAATTTATTTTTGAAAAGGTTACAATTTAATAAAAATGTCTTGCACTCCCAAACGCCTTACGAGGCATCGCGTTAATGAAACATTTAACGATTGCACAAATATCAAATAATGGTTTTCTGTAGTTGATGAGCTTACAATATTACCAAGACCTTTTCAAGGTTATGTTTAATGTATTCAAAGAAACAAAATTAGAAACATGGATACGTACTTCTGTTATGAATTTGTGTTCTTAAACTAAGTAACAAAAAAGAGCGAACACCATCTAGTTTTGTAAAGTTTTGCGATGAAAGCTAATTCGACAATAATAACCATTGTATGTCGCAACATAAGCTAAAGACTGAAAACTAATTCATAATAAATGTGTGATCTGAGTATTGTAATAGCCACTGTTAAAACTAATGCATAATAAATGTGTGGACTGAGTATTGTAATAGCCATTATTAAAAACTAATTCATAATAAATGTGTGGTCGGAGTATTGTAATAGCCACTGATGAAAGCAAACAAAGCTCGTCAATATGCTAGCATCGAGTGCTGTTCATTTATTTCAACTGAATACAAAGTGAAAATTTAAAAAGAACTTACATTATTGCGAATTATCTCCCAATTATTCCCAAAGTTCTATCACAAATCTAAATGTACAGAATTCTAATTAAATTCCATAGGCGTTCCAAAATGAATTCCGTATTGAATGTGCTGATATACATCTAAATTATTTCACTCTACCCTTTACCAGTCCCCAGTAGTAAATACTGCCCATGGAGTCATACACTGACTTGAACTAAAACTAAACCAAGCTATCATGAAATCTCAACAACACTGCACTCCGTGACATTTAGTCATATTACTTGACTATTTATTCGGGATGAGGACTATCTCCCCAACATCGACTTCCCATAATTAAACAATTATTTACAAAAAGCTATTAAATCACTATTATGGAGAGCTATATGCATATGCGCATACTCCAACATTATTGCTATATGTTATTATATATGTATTTTGTAATTTACCTGACCAAAATTAAGCTTATGGTCTACCTGATTAGTGACAATTACTTTGTAAATAACGTAATATATAGCTACTAATCCTATATGATAATAGATTAAATATTCAGATTATTATTAATGTAGGTCAACATGTTTACCTGTATCGGAGCTTATGACATTAGTTTTTCATTTGGAAATTCCTGATCTTGTTGACAACTTAGAATGATATAGAAAAGAACCATACCTGCATCATGGCTCTATTACCGTATCTTTGTTTTTTGTATTAATGTTGCTTACTTCAAAATTACTTTTTCTAACTTTACATCTTAAGTGGGATCAGTCCTATTATTGTGTTCAGTTTTTAATGAGGGTTGATTTACCTATTTAAAATCTTCACTGGCATTATAAAGTGGTCACTAATACTTCTTGGACTAAATCATTAATTTGTAATTACTATGGATTCATTCAATGATATTTTGAATTATATTAATGTTATACAGCAAAAGACTGCTAGCACATCACCACATTCCAGGCTAGGTACAAATCTGAGTTGATTTATTTCCTAGCGCCGAGGAATGTTAATGACAGTACAAACATCTGTATCTGAGAAACTGATATAAATCAAGTTATAACAGCGTTTAAAAAAAACTCAGGTCAAATTAACTTTCTTTTTCTATTGCAATGTAACACATTTGTGGATGCATGTTCATACCGATTGTAATGAGACTACAAAGCACGAGTGAAGGAGGAGCAGAATTTAACATCTCACTGACAAATATCGAAAGTAGCCTAAAGTAAGTAAAAAATGTCAACCTAGAAACAATTTAAACATCTCACAGACAAATATCGAAAGTAGCATAAAGTAAGTGAAAAATGCCAACCTAACAAGAATTTAAACATCTCACTGACAAATATCGAAAGTAGCCTAAAGTAAGTGAAAAATGTCAACCTAGCAACAATTTAAACATCTCACTGACAAATATCGAAAGTAGCCTAAAGTAAGTGAAAAATGCCAACCTAACAAGAATTTAAACATCTCACTGACAAATATCGAAAGTAGCATAAAGTAAGTGAAAAATGTCAACCTAGCAACAATTTAAACATCTCACTGACAAATAGCGAAAGTAGCCTAAAGTAAGTGAAAAATGCCAACCTAACAAGAATTTAAACATCTCACTGACAAATATTGAAAGTAGCATAAAGTAAGTGAAAAATGCCAACCTAGCAACAATTTAAACATCTCACTATCAAAGATTCTACTGAAATTCAGACATTGTAATGGAACGAAATTTCACATCATACATTCGCTAATTTTGGTAATCTGGCTCAGTAGGAACTCTTCCGTGGTGAGGCAGGAATGGTTCATTTTTAAGATAAGATTGGTTTCCCCTCTATGCTCAATTATCTCTTTCTCCTGATGTACAAGTTCAAATGATAAACTGTCTTTATGGCATTCATCCCACGCCCTGATATTTTCTCTCAGCTTCATACCATTCTATGCAAAACATAATTTTCAAAGTCTGACATTTAAATGTGCTTAAAATAGCAAGGTGGATTCAAATCCCACAGAGACCATGACTAATACTACGGTGCTTTTAAAATTTGAACCAATCTCAAAAAGCTATCTTCTTCCTCTACTAGAATTTACCATAATAAAAATAATTAGCTATCTAATAGAATTTACCATAATAAAAATAATTAGCTATCTAATAGAATTTACCATAAGAAAAATAATTAGCTATCTAATAGATTTTCTCGCAATTCTCCAAAAGAATTTGCCATAATAAAAAGTTATGGCCATTTACCACAATAAAAAGTGATGGTCATTTATGACAATAAAATGTGATGGTCATTTATGACAATAAAAAGTGATGGTCCTTTCTGATAATAAAACGTGATGGTCATTTATAACAATAAAATGTGATGGTCATTTATGACAATAACAAATACATAATGATCTTCATCACACTAAAAAGTAACGGTCATATGTCTTTCATACTGACGCTACTTTTCTTTCATTGAAATGGTATTGACACTACTGTATCATCTTTCAAACATGAAATGATTTTGGTTTAAATAAAGATCGAAATAATTTTAAATACAAACCTTTCCTTATGAAGCTGACAAGAATATGCTGCAACAGTTTTCATAAAGTGTAATTATATTTTCTTAATCTCCATTTGAATAATAAAATGTTATCTGAAAATAACAATTTTAAAACATGATGACCAAAATATAATTTGTGAAAAAATATTTTCAGTTTGTAAACAATCTTGATAGAGTGAATACAAATTTGTCAATATTGAATAACGTTTGTTAAGCAGAATTTATTGGAACCTCTTGAATGAAAATATATTTTTGTTGGTTGTTTATTTCGTTTATTTCTTACCATACTGCCCGGAACAGGAACTGTCAATTGCAAAGTCACAGGTATCTAATTTCACTGTCGTTTGTATTCAAACGACTTTTTTTGGGTCCGTTTAAACGAAAATCTCTTCATGGAGTAGTATTACATGATATTGATCCCACTTCATTCTATTTCGTTTTGCACTCATGAACCTAAATATACAACGTGTGGTGATTCTATACGCAAACAACAGATTCGCTTCTCTAACTAACGAACTTAAGTACTAATTTTAACGCCGTTTGGCGCCCAAACAAACAAAATGGCTTGCCGCTACAACTGTATGTTTCATTGACTAGTGTAAACCACTGTCTTGGCGTTGACAGAGAAATTGCCTGCTATGCATTCTAAAGAAAGCTGTATCAATTGTAAGCCATGCCCGTAGACTGATAATCGAATGAAACTTTGACTGAAGCACGGGCCGAAATTGACTATTGTGTTGTGATCGATGTCTCAACGACATTGGATACGACCAATTTCTTAGTGGCGTAGGACTACCAACGAACGATACAAATAAAGAAAAGACTGTATTTAGATGGCTTAGGATGATTGAAAATCTGCTTCTGGAATAGATATCAGATCGACGAACATGCCCCCCCCCCTCCCCAGTTACACCAGACGCATCGAAACACATTATGTCGACTCTTATTGCTGGAACTATCCAGATCATCTTAGTCAAAGTGTAAATGAAAAGACTTATTAAAGAAATTAGTGTTGCGTGATCGACATTGCATGAAGGAAACAATGCCACTATTATTCAGTTATTGCATTGATTTATTGTATATGTTGTTGTCGGACAAAACATTTCTAGACATTTACGAGTAGATTAATTATACAGTACGCACATATGTCTGCAACAATAATGCTGACATAACACACTCGCCTGTAATATTGATGGCATTACAAGAATCTGAGACAAATGCAAATTAAATTGTTAAGTTTATTAAATTTATCTGATAAGAATTGAAAGTATTTTCTTTAAATAACAGCGACACAGATCAACACGTCACACATACGAGAATCCCTACAATAAAGAAACCAGTCTGCAAAATAATATAACTAGTCTGTAAAAGCCAGAGTGTAAAATAGTATAACCAGTCCCTAAAATATTGCTGAAACCATAATTATAAGATATGCAATATTTAAAAATAGCTCAAGAAGAAATCGTTAATCTCAGGCATCTTACTCAGCAAGGACTCTTCCTTGGTTAGGTATGAATGGTATCCGACAAGGATAAGAATGTTTCCCAGTCTATGCTCAATTAGCTATCTTGCTTGTATTCTTTAAAATCTAATGTCAGCTAATTTCTTTCAGGCATTCTTCTCACGCCCTTACTTCCTAAGTCATATGCATATTATTGATGCAGAGATAATTCCAATGTAATGTCTGTGGCTTTAAACTAAGCAACAGTAAAGAGCTAAAACCAACAAATAATTTTTTTTTCTAGAATACAAGGAGAAAATTTAAAAGACCTTACAGCATTGTGATTTAAATCCCAAACAGTCCTAAAAGTTCTATCAACGTGTGACCCGAATGAATTCAGAGCTTGAAATTACTGCTGTACAAATAGCCTGAATATTGTTGATGTGCTAACAGTCTTGATGTATCACAATGACATAATCTAAAATATCTCTAAATAAATTACCATAATCCCAAAATAGTGGTTTAGCCCAATAGTATTATTGAGCTGTTTGTAATAACAGTGAATACTTTACAGAAATAAATTAATCTCAAACTAAAATGTAAACAAATGCAAAGACTGATTCCACTTCAGATTTTAAAGTATGAAAGAGTATTCATGTTTATCAATACAATACATAAAAGACCTAGACACAAAAATCAAACAGGATGAGTTCAATTTTATATTCAAATTTATAAACAAGATCCCATCTAGAAATTTACAAGATCAAAATGCCACATAAATATATTTACCACCAAGTAATGATCGTAATATAGATGATAAAAAATCATAGACGTCAATTAGCTAAATAATGTGCTGTTTAAAACAAGGCATTAGTCAAATAGGCCAAACTCCTACCTTCTATTATGGACAAAGGTAAATCACAATACAAATTAATAATAATACATAATATACACAATACATAACAGATATACATGGACAAACGGCAATACACAATATAAATTAAATATACGTAACACTAATGCTAACTTGAGCTTATTATTGCATTTATTTACATGTTTTTATTATATATAACTCTCATATCATCGACTTTGCCAGATACTCATCCCTTTCACGACCGCTGGACAGTAATGCGGTATTCGAACGCAATGCTGGCAGTTCGTAATGTAATGTATATATTTGACTGTACGAAGCAATATAAACCTAAAAAGGATGGGGACTTAAACGATTCTACAGAACTAAATTGTTTTATTACAGTATTCTGCGATGGAACAAACTTTATTTATCATTTTATCGTTACTAGACAGTAATTATTTACTAGACAGTAATTATTTACTAGACAGTAATTATTTACTAGACAGTAATTATTTATTTGAATAAAAACATGTATTGTACGTAATACATTGCTATTTGTTTAAAATGTCGCAACATTTAGCAACGGAAAAATGGGTAACCTAATACAGCTCTCAACATCTGCTCAATAAAAGTTGAATACATTGTTGGACAAATGGCAATCATACCTTGTTACTGTTACTTCTTGCAGTGATTCTTCATTTACAGTTAATTTGAAAAGTAGTACAAATGTATTTGAAAAGTAGTACAAATGTATTTTTACACAAGAATCAATCATTAGAAGCTAATTTGAAAAGTAGTACAAATGTTTTCATACACTAGAATCAATCATTAAAAGACTAATCTATATTTTTGCAAGCAGTTGCCGCCTTTTCATCCATTACACTGCCTGATTAATTAGTCAAAATTGTATGTAGTCTGGTCTCCTGATTAATTAGTCAAAATTGTATGTAGTCTGGTCTCCTGATTAATTAGTCAAAATTGTATGTAGTCTGGTCTCCTGATTAATTAGTCAAAATTGTATGTAGTCTGGTCTCCTGATTAATTAGTCAAAATTGTATGAAGTCTGGTCTCCTGATCCTTTTGATCATACTTCACGTTCAGTTGAATCAACGGACATGCATTCACGCAGTAAATCTAATAAGACAAAAAATCTTTCAAACAAGATTCTTTATTGAATAAGACGCCGTCGTTATTTTCATTTATCTAAATAAAAATCATGGATAGAGAAAAGAACCAGCCAACAACAGACTTTGTCTTGTAAACTGAAAGGATAAGGCGACTGAAAAAATCTCTCAAAAACGATACCTATTTTTACAATCACACGCAAATATATTTCCTTCAAATAGTTATTTAATTGACATCTCGTTTCATTTGCCTTCCCCAACAATATTTGCAGACACCTAACACCGTATATAAAGCTGAGAAAAGAGTCATAACAATTAATAATTTAAGGTACAATTGATGATTTCTCTTTTCTTTTAAACTTTCGTACGAGGTAGCAATTCTTGAGTCTTCGAGCAAGCAAAACGAAACCCAGAAAAAAAACTCTTCAAATAATGTGACACTATTATTTACATCTGCTGATAGTTTCAGCACGTCGTACAGTCGTTCAAACATGTTGCAGTTTGCGTCAGAAAGAATATTATTGGAAACGACTTTTGATACAAGTCTATGGAATATGTATTACTTAACACATCAAAGAAGACATATGCAACAGAGACTTATCACACGAGGAGAAGAATAATCCAGAAATAGAAGTACCTCTGATATCGGCCTACTTATGAACTATTCATTGGTGAGGAGCGAATGTTACAAAATAAAGGTAAGACTGGTCGCCATTTGTGTCCAGTTATCATAATCACTCAGTTTTGCAAACAACCAATATAAGTTTGGATTATAAATCGTTCTACCATATGGGAAACAACCCACGCCATGCAATCATACTTAAAATTAATATGTCATTGAAGTAATGAACTTCATCGTAGAATTATTAAAGTCTGCATTCCAGGAGTTAAAATGTACTATAAATAAAGCGGAATAGCTAAGTTAAGTGTATGTTTGATTCTTAGAAGTAAGCATATTGTTACGTATATTTAATTTGATTTAATTTAATTTAATTGTTTGTTAGTTTTAATTTTTAAAATTCTATTACAGTTTTAAAAGTAAATTTGTTTACTGGATTCAGAAACTAGTATAGGGATCTAGAAAACAGGTTTTTAAATTTTTAAAAACTCTTTTCCAGAGTAACATTTGTTGGGTTTAGTCAATGCCATACTGTACATGACAAATTACATGTAGCAATCGTTTCAATCTCTGTTTTTTCTAGTAGACCGACCGGCATCTGGTATGCATCAATTTTGCGCACCATCCAGATTTAATATTGATGTATTGAAAACTAATTATTATTCTTGCCTTAACACTGGAGACATCCAGATATTTAATGTTGTGACCAGTTTGAGCTGAATCTTTAATTTATCTACAATTTATTTGGATTCTAAGAGAGCATTATTCCCTTGAAAAGTCGTGTGTTCTAAATCAATTCTTAGACAAGGATATGTCATATAAATTTATAGAATTCAAACACTGGAATATTATTTGCTGTGATGATTCAATAAAGAACTATTGACACATCAGGACAACGCTGATCACATCATACGTTATCGCCTTCCATTTTGGATATCATCGGGATTATAACTCAGTTGTATCAGAAATATGTAATAACTGTATATATATATATATATATATATATATATATATATATATATATATATATATATATATATATATATATATATATATATATATATATATATATATATAGTTACGTGTATTTGGTTTGGGTAATTTTTTTAAAATTTTTTTTTATTGTTTGTTTGTCAGATTCAAATTTGACAGTTTAAGTTTAAGACTGACTTTCTGAAAGGATTTTGGCATATTCCACTAACGGAAAGAGCAAAGGAAATCTCGGCATTTGTGACTCCAGATGGACTTTACCAATATAAAGTAATGCCATTCGGGATGAAAGGGTCACCAAGTACATTTCAACGTCTCATGAATATGATCACCTCTGATCTAGAAAATTGTGATACCTATATAGATGACGTCATCATCTACAACGACACCTGGATAGAACGTCTAGCAACAATTTGAAAATTCTTTGACAGACTCACTGGTGCATGTTTGACAGTTAATTTATCTAAAAGTGAGTTCTGCCGTGCTAGTGTGACTTTCTTAGGACCTATTGTGGGACATGGACAAGTTAAACCAATAGATGCTAAAGTTGAGGCTATTTCTAAATTCCCTTTGCCTGAAAATAGAAAGCAACTGATGCGGTTTTTAGGTATGGCCGAATACTATCGGAAATGTTGTTCCAATTTTTCTATAATTGCAGAACTCCTGACAAATTTATTAAAGAAGAAGAAGAACAAGTTCTTTTGAACTGAAAAATATCAGGAGGCTTTTGACAAGTTAAAAGCCATACTTGAAACAGCATCAGTTCTTGCAGCTCCAAATTTCAGTCAGTCTTTCAAATTATCTGTCGATGCAAGTGATGTTGGTGTTGGAGCAGTTTTAATTCAAGAAGACAAAAATGGTATTGAACATCCAGTGTGCTATTTTTACAAAAAAAATTAAATAAGCAACAAAGAAATTATTCAACTATCGAGAAGGAATGTTTGGCATTGATTTTGGCTTTACAACATTTTGAAGTTTATTTTAGTTCAGCTCCTTCTTCGATTATAGTTTTTAGTGACCACAACCCCATTACTTTCATCGGCAAGATGAAAAATAAAAACCAAAGATTACTAAGGTGGAGTTTGTTATTGCAGGAATATAATCTTGACATCTGGCACATCAATTGAAAAGATAATTTAATAGCAGACGCTCTTTCCCTTGTATAACAATATATTATATCATATACACTGTGTAATTTATACGAGTTCTTTTAACCTCAGGTGTAAATTGGTTTGTGGTAAAAAGAAAGTTTTATCATATAAACCTTTCTTTTTTATTTTATGGGGGAAGGTGTTACTTGTATTTGATTTGGGTCATTTATTTTTTTTATTGTTTGTCAGATTCAAATTGGATATTTTAAGTTTAAGATTCATTCATTGGGAGATATTATTTTTAGAATGTGGGATGACATGTACTCTTAAGAATAAACACCAGATGTTGACCTCATTTCTGACCTGGCTTCAGAGTTGAAAACAAGCTTTTAAATTGATTGGTTGGTTCCACATTATGGAACTTTGTTATAAACAGCTTTCTATTTTTAGTTGGGTCATACGGTGTGTACGTGATGTTTTGAACGTAAATTTGTTCTAAAAGATTCTAGAAGATCATGTGACCCCTTTCTTGTTTACGTAAAAACAGGTATATAAATTATGTTTTGGAGCGAACTATTTAGTAGAATGTTAAGTTGTGTGTCGTTTTGAGTTATTATAAATTACCTTGTATTGGAAATTATTTCAATTCGTTTGGATCAAAAAGGATTTATTCTGTTATTTATCTGTAAAAAAAATTGTGCTCATAGAATTTTATTACCAAGAACTGACTTCATCACGTGACATCGTCTTCCATCTTGGATACTTCGCTGGGATTCGAACTTGGAATTATTTGGACATTTTATTACCAGGACTTTTGCAATTTCTTAAATCCGTAAGTTTATTTTTTTTTTCTGGAAAATATTTGTGCTTAATAAATTGTTTATTAAGTTTTTACAAGCTTGTTATTTTCACTCTTTCTATGTTACTGTTTATTCGAGCCTAAGCACATAACAATATATATATATATATATATATATATATATATATATATATATATATATATATATATATATATATATATATATATATATATATATATATATATATTGTTGACAACTGTGTTTGAAAGCTTAATTAATTTTATGTGTCATAAGATGGGTTTTTTTTAAAAGAAACACGTATACGCAAATATATACAGACAGTATTTGTCTGTCTTTATTTCAAATGCCTATCTGCCCCGTGCAATATTTGTCCGTCACTAATTCAAGTGCCGGTCTGCCCGTGCAGTATTTATCTATCTCTAATTCGAGTGCAAATCTACCCGTGCAGTATTTATCTATCTCTAATTCAAGTGCAAATCTACCCGTGCAATTTTTGGTTGTCTCTATTGCAAGTGTCAATCTGCCCCTGCAGTATGTGTCTGTCTCCAACACAAGTGCCCATTTGGACGTTAGTAAAATTAGATGTTTGAATTAATTGAATTCTGGATCAATAAATCCTTATTACTGTGATGTACAATCACTTGATATTGTACTCATGCAGTAATTTTTGATAGCATAAATGAGTTTAGAACAAAAACAACGAGCCATCTCTTTATGAGGCACGACGTCATGTGGTTGCCATAATTCTTGATTTTGTATACTCATAACGTACTCCTGTATTTTCCTGAAGTTACATTATTATCAAAAAACCTTTGCGTGAAGTCATGGAATAAAACAAACATCTCTGTTTCTATGAATAGGAAAATGTTTAAGCAAGTAAATAAATCATATTAACCTCCGTTTCGCAAGAGACAATGTAAAATTTACTGGTTCATAAAATTTCATACTAACCACACAACAATCGTCACTGATTACTCATTTCAAAATATTCTTTCAAACAAAGGTTGTCGAGAAAGCAACTCTTTCTGTCGAAGAAAACAGTTATAATTCTACAAATACGAAGTAGTAGGTTCCTTTTATTTTGAACTTTTTCTCTCAGCTGATGGTCAACATGTGCTTGAATGCGTTTTCGCACCTGAATAGGGATTAAGTTGGCACATTGTTTTGGCAAATGATTAAGAGATTATAATTTCGCGTTAATCAAGTCAGTTTCATGGAATTACTATGCATGCACAAGGGGCCCCGAGTGGCCGAGTGGTCTAAAGCGCTGTCCGTTACGGACCACTGCCATCTCACCTCTGTCTGCGTGGGTTCGAGTCTAAGATTCGGCTAATGTAGTTAAGTGAGAAAGCTTGCCAGTAGCTTCTCGTGGGTCGGTGGTTCTTTCCGGGGTTTTTCCGGTTTCTTCCTCCACCACTAATACTGGCCGCCATGTATAGCCTATATATTGTGCTGAAAAATGGCGTTAAACCATAAAAAACAAAAACAAAACTATGCATGCACAAACAACGCGAAAAAGCTCTGCTATTCTAACTACTGTGGTTACATTGCTGATGGACCTCCCAGTACACCACAATGGCGTGATCTACTGTATGATATTTTGTAATAGCGATGGCATGATATACTGTATGATATTTTTTAATAGCGATGGCATGATATACTGTATGATATTTTGTAATAACGATGGCATGATATACTGTACTAGTTATTTACATGATATACTTTGTTAGTTGTACACTGTACTAGTTAATGTCGTGATAAACTGTACTATTTGAAGCATTATATACTATATTAGTTAATGGCTTGATATTCTGTTTTAGTCAATGAAATGACATACTGTACTAGTTAATGGCGTTATTTAATTTATTAGTTAATGGCGTGATATACTGTGTTTCTGTTAGTAGATCAAAAATGAATTTGTCCATTGTGCTCGCATAATATTCTAGCAAAATTCAACTATCGTTTTTATTCGGCTATAAGTGCAGATCAACTGCTAACAAAATAGACCCTGATCTGTCGTAGCATAATTAACTGGTAGATTACGATCTATGCTGTTTTGCCATACTGACTGCCCTTGACAGACTGCATAGAACACGAACTTACGCCGCATTATGCTGCTGCAGATCTGGATATGTGATATTTCAAGCTGGACTTGTCTGTTAACGGTATTTATTTTGTAGATCAATTATGAGCTTGTTATACGGACCATACCAAGGGTACGACTACCTCCATAGCTATAAAATATTAAGAACTCGTGTGGATTTGTTCCCCTTTATTTTGACTAAACATCACTAATTCAGCCTCAATTTATTAAATCTAAAACTTACTAATTTTATCAAGAATAACTAAAGCATTTGAGATTGTGGCTGTACACGATGGACCGTGTGAAGAGCTGTACTCGGAACATTCTACATCTAATGCTAATTTGCAACACTTACGAGCAAATTAATGTCGTCTTCTACGGCTTCGTTTTCATTTGATACGCATGTCCGATGAACAATGGTGGCAACGTCATGCTAGACATGCAGCTATTGAATGCTGACAGTGCATGGAGCCACCTGATCCAGTGTGTCAATAATTTATCATCCATGAACAATTCATTGTATCCGTCCCATATCTATTTATCTGCAGGTAATTCAATCTGCAGGATGGCACAAAATTTGATCAACAAATTATATGCCACTGGCAGAAAATTATTTCCGTCAAAGTCCCGTTCATCATCAAAACAACAGTAAGTGAATTGTAATCGATACTGTGAAGAAAGTATGGAGACATGACACTAAATACTAAAACTAAAACCAATATTCGTGTTTGAGACAGAAACCTTACAGGCATGATCTGTATTGAACAAAAATAGCCAACACAATTACGCATAGCTATTTAATAATGTATGCAATGGTGCTACAAGATAGCTATTTAATAATGGTATGCAATGGTGCTACAAGACACAATTATACCATTATAACTCTTTTACACACACACACACACACACACACACACACACACACACACACACACACACTGTTATCTACCATTAGAATGCTTTCAGACAAATATATATATACAAGATGAAATTAGAATATTAAAAATTGACCAGAGGGCGATCGCAACGATCGTTTGCCACACAGACATATAAAAAATAAAATCAAATAATGATTTACATGTATATAAAATATCGTTAAAAGCATCGAACTTATTGATTGGTGTAACTAATTTAGACGAATTCAAGATAACATAATTTCTTCCTTTACACAATTGAGTGTTAAATTCCTCTATAACAAAATTGTGGTACACATAATGGATGTCAGTTTGGCAACATTTTTGTGGCAAAATTAGAAGTCATTAATGTCTTTCCGCCATGTTTGTTTTCATAATCATTAATTTAGGGGGAATAGTGACAACAAGATTTTTAAACTAGTAATCGTGGCAGTCAACCTGGATGTTTGACTGGTCCATGTTTTGGGGCTTGGTGAAAAATCCTGTCAATAATGATCCTCCATTCAGCGCGAGTCAAACTGGATGCACGACTGGTACAATTTCTGGTCACAAGTTTATTATCGCTATACCTCCTCCAGTAATGCGCAAAGTTGCTGGCAGTGAATGCTGTTGATTACATCATCTGAAGTACGATACAAAATAGTGCGAATCGTTCAATCCCCAGTATTTCACGCTAATTACTGTGATGCTCTTATACAGTAATCCGATACTGACAAAAAAAGGTTTAGCTTTCAGCATGCAAGCAATATTTGCTAAAGAAATACGTTATGTGCCAGAACATTATCAGAAAAGTGTGGAGTAGCTTGGAAATCAGCGTGAAGAGATCTGACAACCCATGTTTCAAAATTCTTTTGAATCATTCATCTTCAGTCAGAAAATGAAAGCAGGCAAAATGATGCCACCGAATAGAAACGTTTTCTTGTGAATTACGTTATGCCTCATACATCCTTGAACAAAAGGATCTCATAAGAGTAAATATAACAACATCGGAGTAAATTGATTTCACACATTATTCCAATATTATTGTTTCGAAGTTCCTATATCTTAGAATTATACGTGCTAGACTTTATTGGAATACTAGTCGAGCATAAAATCCGTCCAGCTGTTCGGCATAAGTAGAGAAGGAGGCTGGGTAAATATTGCCTGAATAATTTTGTATCGAGTACCCCTAAATTCCAGAACAATATAAGTATATCAGTTATCTGGTACATCAATTATTCTAAAGTAAGGAAGAACTTGCATTTAACGATTACACCGACACCACCTCGTCTCCGTTCATATAGCATTTTTTACCCCAGACTGACTGTGGTAGCTGCATATAATGTTAACCTTGTCCGTTCTCTCGTCTGTCCGTAACACATGGTTAGTTTTTGCATTTATGTCGTTTCAGGCATTGTTTCAGGATCTTGCTACTAATTTTTCACTCGTATTGAAACTGAAGAAAAGCATCAGTGACGTTGTGTCCTACATTGTTTTTACGATATTCCCTATATTATATACCATAATATTATCATATTTCTGATAATCATATGCAACATTATTATCATAATTCTGATATCATACGCAATATTATTTTCATATTTCTGATATTATACACTAAATTATTATCGTATTTCTGATATCATTCACATTAATATCATAATTCTAATATCATATGCCATTTTATTATCATATTTATGATGTCATATGCTATTTTATTACATATTTCTGAATTACAATTAACAATTATGCAAAATTTAGATTCATTCAATGAACTAAGAAATAAAATTACTGAACTAGCTACTGTGGAAAGGCTAAATTATACCCAGATGTATTAGGCTTTTGTATGGACATTATTACATCCCTGCCATACAAGCACTGTTCCAAGCATAGGGACAGTGATATTTGTATTTCCGTCTGTTTATTAGCTTTGATAGATTTCAATGATTATATGCTTCATTATCGAGAGCTGGTGTTAGGAAGACGTTTCTCAAATCGCGTAACAGGCCCATGACAAGAGTAGATGACATGTTGTACATAGAGAGTTTTTGTTATGGATTACCGTATTACTCGCTTATAAGTCGAGTCAACTTATAAGTCGAGTCAAACTGCAAGCAAAAAAGATCCTGATTTGCATGAACATATATGTTGTATCTGAGGGTAATCCAATGTTCGTATAAGTGTGTCACGTATTTAACAGACACAGGGCAGTCAAACTATATATTGAACTCTAAAAGAAATGATTTAATCTTGCGTTGGTGAATGACACGTATAATAATGTTTTGCATCCTTTCATGTCAGGATTCAAAAACTTAAAGCTTATAATGTTTAACTGACAAAAGAAGAACCTTATGAAGACTTTGTTTTTAACTTACCCCCACCCACCAAAGCATCACACACACACATACATACGCATGCACGCACGCACACAAAAAAACACACACACACACACACATACACATACACATACACACACACCGTCTCCCCCAGCCCCATCAACATGCCACTAGGCAGAAACTTGATAAAGTTTCTATCAACTTCTAAGCTTTGGAGTGTTGACAAAATTCCCACATCTGTGCGAATGCACCTCAATAGTAACCATTTGATGTCGCAACATCAGCTAAAGATTGAAAACTAATTCATAATAAATGTGTGGTCTGAGTATTGTAATAGCCATTGTTAAAAACTAATTCATAATAAATGTGTGGTCGGAGTATGGCAATAGCCACTGTTGAAAGCAAACAAAGCTCGTCAATATGCTAGCATCGAGTTTGTTCAGATGCGATTCTTACCGCCAATAGAAGATAATGCCACGAAGCACAATACGCTTATCGAAGTTGACAGGTATGTCAGTTCGTTATGACCTCTACTCCGTATGGGAGCGATAATTTTGATGAAAATATATACGCAAGGAATTGGTTGGAAAATGGAAGACGATGTGTAAAATATTTAAAAAGTACCGTTGTATGTACCCTTTTCCTTCATCTTCGCCTACTAGTAAAAATGTTTGTAAAAATAATTATATGTCGAATTGGTGGCTAAACTTGAACATAATGTAACTACTGCTATAGTTCAAATCATTAGTATTAGTAAAGTTCATACTGCATTATTAAGAAAGAGAATATTAAAGGAATAAAAGTGTTTAACTAGATCTCCCCATGTGAGGCAGTTTGTTTTGATCACGTGACAATATGGGTCGGAGTTCGTCTGGCTTAGTATAAGCGGAGTGCAACGCAAGGAACATAATAAGCAGGGAACCATACTTGTATATATTTTTGCATTTTTTTAAATTTTTTTTTATTTCATTCGGAAATTCTTATGTGAAGTCGGATGCCGCTAATTTTGTGTAGATCAGCGTGAAACGGATACGGCCCGCTAACGTTTTCTGCCTGGCCCTCCAGGCAAATTAAAACAACACAGAAATCTGGCCCGTGAACAGTAATTAAATCAAAGAAATTAGTGTTTGTGGCCCTCTAGTTGTTTTAGAAATTACAATCTGGCCCTTGGCCGAACAAAGTGCAAAGCTTGTCAGATTGTTTGAATCATTTACAGTATTATCATCCGTAAGCAGTGACCAGAATAAGCTCGCTTGTTGCTTACGGAAAGACTTGTATAAATAAGAATTAGGTTTTAAAAGCAAAGTCTTAAATAATGTCAGCAATTTTTAATGAGCTGATTAATAACATTCAAATAGTGTCCTTTATCATAAGGGTTTACTTTTGGCATAAGAGTTTGCCTTTGGCATAAGAACTTGCCTTTGTCATAAGAGTTTGTCATTAGTTACAAGAGAGAAATCCGACATTCTAAATTGTGATGGTTTAAATGTTAATCGACGGTGTTCTGTTATATGTAAATTAAATGTTATGATGCAGTGTCATATAGCACGGTCTGATAATGATGCATGTTTAGTAAGGGCTGTTGAGCCCTTGAAAGGCTATTGTTTTTTATATAGAGATATTGAACAATTATTGATACACTGTTACTTTGAAACTGTTTAGTAAGGGTAGCTGAGAGCTGAGCCCTTGAAAGGCTATTGTTTTTTATATAGAGATATTGAACAATTATTGATACACTGTTACTTTGAAACTGTTTAGTAAGGGTAGCTGAGGTCATAAAAGACTATTTTTTAAAATAGAGACATTGAATAATGTTTGATACAGCATTACTCTGAAACTTTTTGGTAAGGGCAGTTGAGATCATGAAAGACTAGTGCTTTTTTATAAGGAGATATTGATTTTTTTTATACAGTGTTACTTTGAAACTGTTTAATACCAGCATATATCATCGATGAAAGTCTACTTTTGCTTGCATCACATGAAGACAGAAAGTTCATGAAGAATAGATAGGTCAAGGTGTAATTGATTAAAGACTATTTTAAGTACAAGCCAATTTATTAGCAACATTATTATCGAACAAATGCCAGGTCATGTTTAGAACTGATTTGTTCGTTTTCCGGAAGAGGTAGTTTTTCATTTCAATGAATATTTATAGTTTTGTTTCCTTGAACTTTATGTTTCTTGTCTTTTTAATACATATTAGTTTAGTCGCTAAGTGATCATGAGATAGCTTTAGTTTGATGGAAAGTGGCAGATCTATGGGATAGGATCTTTTGATTCCGAGTCAAATCTGTAATCATGTTTGCGAATCACGAATCGTGTTGGTGGTTGATTCTTGGAGGGAGGGTAATCTAGGTTTTCGTTGACAGCTTTGAAAGATTCAGCGATTATGGGTATGCAATGTGTGACGATATTTCTTAAATTGAGAAATTTAATAATTACAAGGAACGCACATCAAACTATACAGATTCATTAGAGCTAATCTGAGTTAGGAATAATTCGGTGTATTAAATGTAAAATAGACACATAAAAACGTTTGAACAAATACAAATATCTGATGAAATAACAACAATTTCTGGCACATTGTGAACAGTTTGTTGAATTATTGGAACTGATATGATGAGCGTATGGTATAGAAAGATGATATCAAAAGGCAAGCTTTATTCCCGTTAAAAATATTCAAACCTTCCCCAAGTATCGATAATAAAGCGCAAACGTTTAAGACGGAAGTAAATTACATTACACTTGAATATTTGGACAGTAAAAACAGTATGGTCGCCTGCAAGTGCAAGTCTCCATTCCCAGTAAATGTATATTTCTTATATTGTCCGAGTAACTTAAATGTTATGATCTGGTACTAAGATCTTGGTGTAAATTAGACACAGGTGCAAAGGTCAGCTGTGTTTCTTTTTACATGTACTCAAAGTTCGTATATACGTGTAGGTTGGATACGGATTTTAATGTTAGATCTAGGGGCCAAAACTGTTTGCACCCAAGGAATCTGAAACATCACTTTGACATATTTTGACTCTGGAGGCGATAGTTTAACTGACCTGTATTCTATGGCATAGCCCAGAGACCCATTTCAAACTTCCATCGGATATATGTTGACATTATTACAAATTCTCCAGCCTTATCCCATGGTTTTCAGTCCTTATTCCCATAAACTAACCATCTCCAGCCATATCCCATGGTTTATAGTCCTTATTCCCATAAACTAACAATCCCCAGCCTTATCCCATGGCCTTAAGTCCTTATTCCCATAAACTAACAATCGCCAGACTTATCCCATGGGCTTAAGTCCTTATTCCCATAAACTAACAATCCTCAGCCTTATCCCATGGCTTTACGTCCTTATTGCCATAAACTAACAATCCCCAGCCTTATCCCATGGCCTTAAGTCCTTATTCCCATAAACTAACAATCCCCAGCCTTATCCCATGGCCTTAAGTCCTTATTCCCATAAACTAACAATCCCCAGCCTTATCCCATGGCTTTACGTCCTTATCGCCATAAACTAACAATCCCCAGACTTATCCCATGGCCTTAAGCCATTATTCCCATAAACTAACAATCCCCAGCCTTATCCCATGGGCTTAAGTCCTTATTCCCATAAACTAACAATCCCCAGCATTATCCCATGGGCTTAAGTCCTTACTAACATAAACTAACAATCCCCAGCCTTATCCAATGGCTTTACGTCCTTATTGCCATAAACTAAAAATCGCCAGCGTTATCCCATGGCCTTAAGTCCTTATTCCCATAAACTAACAATCCTCAGCCTTATCCCATCTGTTTAAGTCCCTATGTACTGGAACTAACCATCTCCAGCCATATCCCATGGTTTTAAGTCCTTACTCCCATAAACTAACAATCGCCAGCCTTATCCCATGGCCTTAAGTCCTTATTACCATAAACTAACAATCCCCAGCCTTATCCAATGGCTTTACGTCCTTATTGCCATAAACTAAAAATCGCCAGCGTTATCCCATGGCCTTAAGTCCTTATTACCATAAACTAACAATCCCCAGCCTTATCCCATCGCCTTATGTCATTATTCTCATAAACTAACAATCGCCAGCCTTATCCCATGGGCGTACGTCCTTATTCCCATAAACTAACAATCCCCAGCCTTATCCCATGGGTTTAAGTCCCTACGTACAGGAACTAACCATCTCCAGCCATATCCCATGGTTTTAAGTCCTTATTCCCATAAACTAACAATCCCCAGCCTTATCCCATGGCCTTAAGTCCTTATTACCATAAACTAACAATCCTCAGCCTTATCACATGGCCTTATGTCATTATTCTCATAAACTAACAATCGCCAGCCTTATCCCATGGCCTTATGTCATTATTCTCATAAACTAACAATCCCCAGCCTTATCACATGACCTTATGTCATTATTCTCATAAACTAACAATCGCCAGCCTTATCCCCATGGCCTTAAGTCCTTATTCTCATAAACTAACAATCGCCAGCCTTATCCCATGGTTTTAAGTCCTTACTCCCATAAACTAACAATCCCCAGCCTTACCCCATGGCCTTAAGTCCTTATTCCTGTAAACTAACAATCCCCACCCTTACCCCATGGGCTTAAGTCCCAAAGTACAGGAACTAAACATCTCCAGCCATATGCCCATATATGCACATATAAAAACCATCCCCAGCCATTTCGCTTGGCGCTAAACATTAAGGTCTCACTGGATATTGTCGCATTTTGGCACCTAATATTTAAGGTAGAAGGCATGGGCCTAATTATCAGCATCCTAGCATTTTTCAGTTCACACATAAGCTAAATCTGTAATGTGGTTTAGATTTACTACGAGTTAGGCTTTGAAACTGGTTGACTTCTTGGTGACTGCCTGTCATAGTTAGACTAGCACAGGAGATCAAATGCGTAACTTGGGCTTCAAATGAGCCGCGGACCTGGCTTGCGTATTTACATGTGTCTGCTACAGAGGTAAATATCTAAATATCTAGATGGTTGAGGGGCGATGAAAAGTATGCTAATTGGTTACAGTACTAGTGAACTTTATTCATGTATAAGGCACATACTGATTCGTTTAGCTCTCTCGTCACAGGAAAATATTCAAAATACCCCTTTTCTGCAAAAAAATGAATGCAAAAAGAGGGGTTGGGGGCAGTGTTGATTCAGTATAAAAGCCACTAGTTGCACGAGGAATTAACTTTAATTCCTCAGTCAGAATCTTACAAGCATCATTTCAACAAAAATCATTAGTTCATTTTTATTTGTGTCTTTAATGTAATAGTATTATCATTTTTCTGATATAGGTCATTGTCGGACAAAAATTTGCCAAAACAACTGTCCAGTGAGACCTAAGAGGTTAGTGCTAGAACTAACTGGTCGGCCTGGTGTCAGTATAATGTTACTGGATGGGACATCATGCTAGAATAAATTACAGATGCATGCACCATGATGCCTCAGTGCTAGGCATCACCACAAACCTCCACACTGCACATACATCGTAGCGATATGTACTGGCAAAACATTCTTACAGCTACTTTAAAATTCCAACACACACACACACACACACACACACCGGCCAGCCATATCCTGTGGCTTTAAGTCTCTATCTTCAATGACAAAAAGAAATTTAAAACAATTCAACATGTAAATACATTCTTCACGTGAGACTAAAATAAGAACATGCCTTTTCAACATTACTGGTTTTACTCATAAAAACGAATTAAAATGTTAGCAGGAAAACATTATATCAACGTTATATAAAGTAAAATAAATAGTACTGCTATATAAAGCAAAATGTTATGTACAATGATTTTTTATGAAAAGTGACACCGCAATTATCAAGATTTCAAACTATGGGGCTTTCATTGGTTTTTTTTGAGGGTTTGCAAAGTTTTTTTCATTGCATAACTAAATTATTTTATGTCGTATCTAACGTATTTCTAAAACGTTTTCAACGAAAGTGGGTTTGCAAGTTAAATCAACACAAACATTAATGGCATTATTTCACACGTCAACATTGCAGGGTTCTTATATTTCCATGCTAGATAAACTGCTAGATCAATATTTGGGTGCCAGATAAACTGCCAGAACAATATTTGGGTGCCAGATAAACTGCTAGATCAATATTTGGGTACCAAATAAACTGCTAGATTAATACGTGGGTGACAGATAAACTGCTAGATCAATATTTCCGTGCTAGATAAATTGCTAGATTAATACGTGGGTGACAGATAAACTGCTAGATCAATATTTCTGTGCTAGATAAACTGCTAGATCAATATTTGGTTGCCAGATAAACTGCTGGATCAATATTTGGGTGCCAGACAAACAGCTAGATCAATATTTCCGTGCTAGATAAACTGCGAAATCAATATTTCCGTCACTCCGTGCTAGAATAACTGCTTAAACTGCTAGGTCAATATTTGGGTGACAGATAAACTGCTGCTAGATCAATATTTCCGTGCTAGATAAACTGCTTGATCAATATTTGGGTGCCAGATAAACTGCCAGAACAATATTTGGGTGCCAGATAAACTGCTAGATCAATATTTGGGTGCCAGATAAACTGCTAGGTCAATATTTGGGTGACAGATAAACTGCTGCTAGATCAATATTTCCGTGCTAAATAAACTGCTTGATCAATATTTGGGCGCCAGATAAACTGCTCAATCAATACTTCGGTGCCTGCTATTTTCGATTTTATATAACACTTTTGAGGAAATACTAAACTTTCCGCCCATGCCAAGTTACAAGCTAGTTAATTAACTTTCGAAGTAAATAAATAACAATAAATGTGAACATGGAAACGAGGACAAATTCAAAACCTATTCTGACTTGTAATTATTAATTATTAATTATTAATCCGCATATTTTAACCCAGATCTTATATGTCGACACAGAACTATTGGCGATGAATTCAAAGCTCGTATGATTTTCAATGCATTGGGAATCCCTAACTCCATGAACTCACGGAAAATTAAGAATAATGAAAGAACAAGATATTATGATGGGAACTCTTTAGAAAATGCAAACTAACAACGAAGATTTAGATTAAAGTCGCTAATCCAGTAGTTGTTAAAATACAGACTGTAATATTAATACCAAGTTTCGTCTGCTAGCAGAACATGAGTCAGTATGAACGACAAAGCGTTACTTTATCAATGCGCAGGTGCAACTTATAAAACCGAACTGATTTACCCCATAGACACAACTTGTAATAAGTAATATTCTGAAAATTCAATTACTGATGTATTGCCATATCTGTAGTAGCCATCAAAGTGTATTTATGCAAGCCTGTAACTACTTGCCTGAATTTGCCAAAGATATAAGACACTTAATGAGATGTGTAAATTGCTAGAAGAATCCTAATATGGTTCCAAGAGTAAAAGTATTGACTCCTCTAACGTTGCATTTCTCCGTGCTTTGTGGTCTCTACAAGAAAAGTGAAAGCTATTTTATTCCAATAAATTGTATACTTTTAGTAAATTCCTCACTAGCACCGTAACCTAATCAACAAAAACCTAACACAGACTGCCTACAAAACAACCGTTACTTGCTGAAATTAAACGTATCATAAGATTTTTTTCTTCTTCAAACTTCAATAACATTATTTAACAAATAATTCAAATTAACTGTATATATTTAATTTACCAACTGATGTAAAAACTACAAATATGAGGCATTTCTTCCTACTATTTAATCAATTTTGCTTTACATGAAGTATTAAAATTTGTTAATTTGTGTATTTCTAAACAATATAGTTACCTTGTTGTTTGGATATGATTGTGTTTTGACGGTTTAAAGCATTTCTTTCAGCAAAGGATATGGCGACCAGTATATTCATTGGAGGAAAAACCCGGGGAAGACCCAGGGAAAAAGCACGGAAGCACAATAAGCTTCTGGCAGACTTTCTCATGTATCCACGTTGGTAGACCATAACTCGAATCCACGCTGACACAGGAGAGATCTGAGTGATCTGTAAGGGCTAGGGCCTTACTAGACCACCCCGGATCTTGGAATACTCGGCCAACCGCGGCATTGGACCATTCGTTTATACGGAGCCATGGATTCTTTTTTATATATATTATATCCTTGTAATTAATATCATTAATGCAAGTATGTAATCAATATGACAAGCCTGTGTTCTGCCGTTTAAAATGTTTGTTTAAAAAAGTAATAAATAAATTTTACGCAACCAAAAAGTCATATTTATCCTTATTAGCAGAACTAGTGAAGCGTCACATTGGTAACGTTAATGTAGCTGGTTCGATACATGTCCATGCCAAGTATAGTCCTTCATTGTATCACTGGGAAAGACATTTACCTTCCACTTCATGGATAGGGAGGGGTTACATAAATTACCATACACTGAAAACAAAATTTCATAGCAATGGTACCAAAAGCTGCTGAAAATCTAACGTCTCTTCTGCTGTGACTTTTGTGGTAAAATCCATAGCAATTCATGAATGCAGATTTCTAAATGAGCATTTTAAATAAAACGTTCTAAGATACTTTTGTGACCAGGTGAGATATAGATTGATCTGATAGCACAATTTATAAATCTTGTGGGTGTCACAAATCAATAGTCGGGACCAGTCAGGAAAATAAAGGCAATTTCAAAGAGCCTGGAAATAGCACGTTTTAAACAAAATAGAAATTTCTGATACCCAAAATAGAAATGTCATAGTTAAAGACACGTATTTCCTGATAACGATCGTAATTGCATGGAAGCTGACACAAGTAGACATGAACTGCAAAACCTCTGCTGACGGCAGTCTTTTATTTGAGCCAGAACAGTCTAAAAGACTGCGACACAAACACGATTTCTTGGTACAGATTTGAGGTGTGCTCGACATGTTCTTGATTCTTCTAACAGGAACAATCAACCTTCTTTATCTACATAAAGACTAATTGATCCAAGAGGAATTCACACTGTCAAGTGTATTTTTACTTGCTTTTATAAAATCATGAAATCAAAATAAATTTCGGTCATTATTGTCCCTTGCTCATGAAAAGGGTATTGGAATAGTGCACATAATGATCCGAGTTCGATTTGTATTAATGTACCAGCCTATATCAACACGGTGTTGTGCTCTTGGTCAAGAATCCACAGGAATTGACATGATATCACATTCAGAGTCTTCAACTGACCATCAACGAAATCTTGCCATTTACAATTTTACCAACCATTTAAAACAGCAGAAAATGAACTTAAATACTTTTTTTAAATTATCTCCGGCCGATAACACAAATATATAGAAATGATAAGTCTTAGGCCAAAGTACAAATTTGTAGAAATGATAACAATCTTAGGCCAAAATACAAACATGTAGAAATGATAATACAGTTTTAGGCCACATTACAAATCTGTAGAATCATAATACAGTCTAAGGCAAGAATACAAATCTGTAGAATGATACTACAGTCTAAGGCAAAAATACAAATCTGTAGAAATGATAACAGTCTAAGGCCAAAATACAACTCTGTAGAAATGATAACAGTCTAAGGCCAAATATGTAGAAATGGCTTGTCACTTTGTAGAATTAACCAGATTTCAACGTGTGTATGTTGGACCTAGAAGCTATAATTTCGTGCGGTAAAAATGTAGTAAGGTTTCCATTCACTTAATTGACGTAGCCATACGCTAGTGACGAGCGCTTTTTTTTTTGCCAAAGCCAGTTACGTAATATTGTGGTGGAACTCTTTGTTCGGAATAAGTGATCATCAACGAGGGTCGTGAAACATTCTTGACATACTGTTGGGAGAAGGGCGGTGTCTAATCATTATATGACCTAGCATCCAATCGGAATTGAGCATGGCGTGGCCAAACATTAGAACTGAAATTGAATTGTAGAAATGATTATTCAGTTTCTTGCCAAAATACAAGTCTGTAAAAAAGATTATACAGTCTAAGATACAAGTGTGTAACAATGATAATAGTCTAAGGTCAAGTACAAGTCTGTAGAAATGGCTATACAGTCTAAGGCCAAAATACAAGTCTGTAGAAACGGCTATACAGTCTAAGGCCAAAATACAAGTCTGTAGAAACGGCTATACAGTCTAAGGCCAAAATACAAGTATGTAGAAACGGCTATACAGTCTAAGGCCAAAATACAAGTCTGTAGAAACGGCTATACAGTCTAAGGCCAAAATACAAGTCTGTAGAAATGGCTATACAGTGTCAGGCCAAAATACAAGTTTGTATAAATGGCTATACAGTCTAAGGCCAAAATACAAGCCTCTAGAAATAATTATAATTTCATGTCAAAATACAAGTCTGTAAAAATGATTATACAGTTTAAGGCCAAAATACAAGTCTGTATAAATTTATATTTCAGACAAGGATTACAATAATGGTAATTCACTCATTTATTTGACCTGAAGATAGTGACAGAGTATGTCGTCACGGTAAAGGTTTTGTGGTTTTTATCTGGATTAGCTGGATTAGCGTTATTAGAAAAAAACTGTACCTTTACGTATGTTTGTAAGTACTAGCATCCTTCTCTCCATACTTTCATAGCGATAGAAGCAAATAAAAAACTAAAAGTATTTTCACTTCGTACATTTTGAAGGTGCTCAAATTCTAAACATGCGTTTAGGTTATTATTATTATATTATGTTATTATATATATATATATATATATATATATATATATATATATATATATATATATATATATATATATATATATATATATATAAACACACATAATAACCTAAACGCATGTTTAGAATTTGAGTGTGTGTGTGTGTGTGATATATATATATATATATATATATATATATATATATATATATATATATATATATATATATATATATATATATATATATATATATATATATATATAAGAAGAGGGAAGGTAAAAAGCAGCCTGTTATTTAAAACTTTTATTCTGACTGAGAATTGGGCAAGGGTCGCAATTAACAGGAGAGTGATGTTGATTAATTTACTCGTTGTGGTGCTATATATTTTCTTTCTTTTGTTATCTCTGTTTAGGATGCCGGGGTGAGAGAGATTGACATGTTCTTCGGCATTATACACATCATTTATTACAGTATACGTCGATTGTGTTGCAGATAATTTTAACTTGGTAAAAAAAGGGTAACGTGAAAAGTAACTAAGCAAAACATTTGGTGTGGGGACTATTCCACTGTATAAGCACCATTGGTTTGCCACCAACTGTCACGTTTGCTGAATTATAAAATGCTGGCAAAATGACACATAACTGACAATAATTAGAGAATACACAACGCTTGCAGTAAATTGACATAAACCACATGCCCCATCCGGCATTACAAGCACATATTCGGATTCTTTTGGTAGAGTACCGTCCTTCTTTGGGCCTGATGCAGCGGATAACTTCGCTACTTGAGAACTAACCAGCCTCCCACGAGGTGATCTGCTCAATTACCTCGTGGTATCTCTCACATCGAAAGATTGTACACACGTAACGGAAAATTGGCGGTATTCTAAAAAATAAAAATAAAGTTCTGGAATATTTAGTAATTAATTACACTTTAAAAAAAAACGTAATGCCTTTTGCCGACGTTCTGCATCAAGAGTCAATTAATCACCGCCATCCTCTTGTACACACATCCCGCACGCGTCTGAAACCTCAGCCTATAGGTAATTTGCAATTGCCGCCGTTCTCCAAAGTCACATTTTGTGCCTTCTTCACAGACAGACAGACAGACAGACAGACACAAAAATATAAGCACACGTGTATGATCATAACCCATACAACATTTATTTATGATAGGGATCAACAAAATGAATGTCATGAAACTGATAAAATGCTTAAAGGAAGATATAAGCAGAAGAAACATTATGATATTGTATTTGTACCGTCCACAAGGTAAATATTCTTTACCAGTTTTTGTCTTCCCGAGTTAGATATTGTGTAATATAATCAGGTATTAAATGCCAATGAAAGTATTAACACATTCTCATAAATACGTATATAGCCCATGTAAAGGACGCTCTGATAATACCGAAATCATATTTTTGACAATATTGAAATCATATTTCTGACAATATTGAAATCATATTTCTGACAATATTGAAATCATATTTATGATATTAGAACTTCGGATAAACACATCAAACATAATATATTGCAATGTTTGCAATCTGAGTGTAATAAAAAAAGGGAACTATATTAAACTATGTACTTAAGTGAACTATGTACTTAATAATAATGTGACTTATATTAAATAAAAAGTGTAATAATAAAGTAAATTATATTAAACAACATGAGTGTAATAATAAAGTAAATTATATTAAACAACATGAGTGTAATAATAAAGTAAATTATATTAAACAACATGAGTGTAATAATAAAGTAAATTATATTAAACAATATGAGTGTAATAATAAAGTAAATTATATTAAACAATATGAGTGCAATAATAAAGTAAATTATATTAAACAATATGAGTGTAATAATAAAGTAAATTATATTAAACAATATGAGTGTAATAATGAAGTGGATTATACTAAATTCCACGAGTGAATAACGCAGAGTTTTTTTTTAAAGTGAAATAATAAAGAGAGTTATATAAAATAATCTCAGTGTTATAATAAGTTGAATTATATTAAATAAAGAAAATATATGAAGAGAAGGAAGTGACAGACACACAAAGCAAAATTGCATAGAAGATATCAAATAAAGACAAGCCACATATATAATTTCCAGATGTACGTTCATCTCCTTTCGTAAAATTGCTAATATGCATTGCTAAATAAGCGAGCTATAATTAGTTAACCGGGAGGATACAAATATGGAAACATGGAAATCTGATAAAACACTGATATTACTAGTCGAATTCTCTTAGTTCTTTGTCATATTTTCATTATTTTGCCTATCAGGAAATTCTGGCTTGTTTATCAAGGAGAAACATAAGATGCCAAAAACACATGCTGTTTCGTGTTTTTGCTCTTAATGTCTGCCAAGATGTTTTACCTCAGCTTAACAATTTTCACATTCTCTTGTCCCTCTGCTTTCTATAAACGTTGACGTTATCATTAGTGGAAGGCATATTATAGTTCGATATTGGTAATGATTATAGTTCAATAATGTTAATGATTATATATTGTAATATAGTACAGGATTGGTAGTTATTATACGTTGGATTATTATACAGTAGTACAGTAGATTAGTAGAGATGATTATGATATAATGAATTATAGTACATTATTAGTAATGATTACATATTGTAATTTAGTACAGTATTGGCAATTATATTTTGGATTATAGTACAGTATTGATAATTATTATATACTGGTTTATTGTACAGTATTGGTAACTATTGTATATTGTATTATAGTAAAATATTGGTAATTATTATATATTTGATTATAGTACAGTATTGCAATTATTATATATTAGATTATAGTACAGTATTGTAAGTATTATATATTGGATTATAGTGCGGTATTGTAAGTATTATATATTGGATTATAGTGCGGTATTGTAAGTATTATATATTGGATTATATAGTACAGGATTGTAATTATTATATATTGGATTATAGTACAGTATTGTAAGTATTATATATTGGATTATAGTACAGTATTGTAATTATTATATATTGGATTAATGAACAGTATTTGTAAGTATTAATGTTAGTACAGTATTGGTAATGACTATATATTTAGATAATAGTAACTACTGGTAATGATTCAATAATACATTACAGTTCAACGGTATCCTATCCTATCCAACAACCTTTGTACACTACCAAGAAACACTCAATATGTGTTGGCATTAAGCTACTTCATCATGAATCGACCAAATATGATCGATAAACATTCAACCAGTTATATAATTCATATAGGTTGTTGTTGTTGTTGTTGTTGTTGTTGTTGTTGTTGTAGAGTTTAACGCCATTTTCAGCAAGCGATAGGCTATACAATGCGGCCAGTATTAATGGTGGAGGAAGAACCCGGGAAAATCCCCAGAAAGAACCACTGACCCACGAGAAGCTATTGGCTATTTCGCACATACCCACATTGGTTGAATCTGGGACTCGAACCCACTTCAGATAGAGGTAGATGGTACATGGACAGGTATGTGGGTAGGTGGGAAATGGAGGGGGGTGGATGGGGGGGGGGGGGGTGCGCGTTCAGTGAACATAAGTAACTACTGACAGACAACCCAGTAGTTTTTTAGTTGGCAGACAGGCATATTGACAGACAACCCAGTAGGTTTTTAGTTGGCAGACAGACATACTGACAGACAACCCAGCAGGGTTTCAGTATTCAGACAGGTATACTGGCAAGCAGGGAGAGAAACAGATTAACAAGTATGACCCATTAAGCCGACAAATGCAAAACAATTTTGTAATAAAATAGTAAAATCGATGTATAATTAGTCAGATGTGGGTGGGGTGAATGAATGGGAATATAATGTACAGTGAAGCAACTAGTCAGTTTCTGCTGTCATATTTCCAGCCTTGTGTAAATCATACGTTGCATTGTGAAGCCATATTTCTACTTTGTGTAAATCATACACTGCACTGTGAAGTTATATTTCCATTTTGTTTAAACTTTGCATTTTGACGTTGTATTTCTAATTTTGTTGTAAATCATGCTTTGCACCGTGACGTCATATTTCCAGTATTGTCGTAATTCATCCTACGCAGTGTAACATGAAGTGAGATAGCTGATTTCTTAGAGTGAATTGCTTGTCTTCCAATATAAATTTAGCTAAACTACCTTAATGTCTCTCTCGCACTACACAGTTTGTGAAAAATCAAAATGGAATGCAAACTAACTACAAATGAAGACAGAAGACATGTGTTATGTCTATAGAATTAGAAGAAAAAGCACGGTGTTTTATAAATCTCTCTCTCTCTCTCTCTCTCTCTCTCTCTCTCTCTCTCTCTCTCTCTCTCTCTCTCTCTCTCTCACACACACACACACACACACACACACACACACACACACACACATTCAATATTTTTAAAGTCTTTGTCCAAAGCTGCCAATCAGTTTTATTATATAAACATACATCACTACTTGGCAACTGTTATTTTATTCCACAGGAATAAGTAACTTTTTTCACCATATTATTGACAGTGTTACGTACATTCCATATGTCCCGCGCATTCTTGAACAAGTCCATCACGGATCGACTAGCAAACCACTACAAAATGAATTATGGTAAAATAATTACTGACTGTATTTCTTATTCATGCATATATTTAATTATGTTATTTATCCTGAATTTGAATTGTTCGTTGGCTTTCTTCAATGATTATGCTATGTACATCGGTATTGTGTAACTGACCTTTGTTAATTGTAAACATGTTTACTACATTTTCAGTTATAGATACAGTCTTAATTTTGACCTTAGAAGGTTCCAGAAAAGAAATTTTCCATTAAATTTATGACTTATGACATAGGCCAAGTAAAGAGGTAAATAAACTTCTTTACTTAAAAATTATTCATCCGAGTGGAATCAGTCTTACTGTTGTCTTCACTTGTAATTTGGGTGGGTTTATTTATTCAAATTATTGTTCAATGGTATTACAAAGTGCTTAATAATAGTATTGGACCAAGGCATTTATCTGGAATTATAGTGAATTCAGTCATGGGAATTTCGGTTTATATTATCGTGGCACCTTAGTACGTCCGGTACTACATGTACAGCAACATATTCATTATTGGAATTTTTTTGGTACACCAGTCTGTATCAACTGGAACTTCATACATTTGAATTTTTAACTTTTTTGGACAATTTGTGATTTATTTCGGTTCTTTATGTAAATGTTTCTATTATATTCTCATTTGAGGAGTTTGGAACTTCAAGCACCTCTGAGTCTCCTGTGGAATGATGCATCATTTGCAATACTCAGTCCATCATTCTGCAATATCACTGGCTTCTCTGAGGCATTTTTCCATTTGCGTCTTGAATGGTACTGACTCTTGGTTGCTTGTCTGGTGAGGTCTTTCACAATTTGGAATGCCTTTTTGCTATTATTCTTTATCAATAAAGACTGCTCTCTATTTCTGTGCACTTTTGTCTAATCCAATCTTCTTCCGCTTTCTTCAGCTTTTTTCCCCACTGATTGTTTATTTCCCGGTACTTCATTGCCGTTGTTGTGTATTTGGTGTTTATTGTTAAGTTTCTTTTGATATCATACAATTTCAAATCTCTTCTGTATCCCATCTACTGTCACGAATGTGTCGAGAGTCTCTGTCATCATTTTAATATCAACATCCATCACAAGGAATGGAGCGAATTTTCCTCCAACTGTGGCTTGGAATGACATGCAGATGATATGGTCTCTCAGTTGTTCAGGTTGAATTTAAACCTGATGTTCTTTGGTTTATTCAGTTTCTTTAGTCTCACTCGGAAGTTCATAATCACGCGTTCGTGCTCAGTACCAACGTAATCGTTTTTGCTCTACTGATGCCAGATTGGCAACGGTTGTGAACGAGTTTGCAGTCGATCTCGTTATGATGGGTTCCATTTGGTGCGTGCCATGTCCAGCATCGTAAAGCCTTATGCTGCCCCAGTGTATTGGCTAGTAGCAGTTTGTTGAAGGTTGCGAACGTGAGCATCCACCTCCCTCTTTCATTGGTAACCTCATTGCAAGAAGGTCCACAATGATCTTCCCAGTCTTTCGAGCATAGTTCCCAACTTTGGTATTCCAGTCTCCTTGGATTATGAGGATGTCGTCGAAAAAGAGGTGGAATCAGCATTAAGAGCACTGAAGAATGGGAAGGCAGCTGCAGTAAATAACATCCAAGCTGAGCTAATCAAAAATGGTGGTGGTGGTGGTGGTGGTGGTGGGGTGGGAATCAGTGATAGAGCCCCTAACAAAAGTCTGCAACAAGATCTGGCAGACAGGTGAATGGCCAACACTAATTATAACGCTTCCCCAAAAAGGCGCTCTCCAGCTGAGCCAAAATTACCGAACTGTCAGTTTGATCCGCCATGCTAGTAAGGTAATGGTGAAGATCATCTTGAACATACTGAAACCACAGGCAGAAGAAATAATCGCTGAAGAACGGGCAGGGTAGAATAAATATTGAATCTTAGGGTTCTGTGTGAAAAGTACTCGCAACGTCAACAATACATATATGATGTGTTCATATATTTCAAAAAGGCTATTGACAGAGTGTGGCATGAAGCACTATGGCTACAATGAAGAAGTACAATATATGTCAAAGGCTGACCAATACCATCAAGCAGCTGCGCGACAAGGCTACCAGTGCAGTAATTGCAAAAGGTAATGTGTAGGACTGGTTCCTGAAAATAGTCGGAATACGTCAAGGCTGTCTCCTGCCATCCACGCTTTTCAACATCTACTTAGAGCGCACCATGAGCGTAGCGCTGAAAAACCATCGTGGGGCAGTCACTATTGGAGTGCGTAACATCACCAACCTCCGCTTTGCAGACCACATTGATGTGCTGGCAGGCAGTGAAGAACCTGGATGAAATATCTTCCAGATTTGACATGGAGATAAGCGCTGAAAGACAAAAGCTGATAACATATAGTGGCAAACAAACCTGAGCGAAGATTAAAGTCAGAGGACAGGAACTGTAAACAGTGAGCCAGTTCAAATATCTTGGTTCCATAATCACCGAAGATTAGATAGCACTGGTAATTATCTTATGCTAAACACCGTGTCGGTAAACACATAGTCAAATGATGATGGCGACTAATTTTAGTCTTAGTGTGATCCGAACACTTCTCGGAAATTACGTTTAAGCATGATATGATGGAATTTTTCTTTTCACTTAACGTAGGGTTTCGTAAGTCTAGTTAGTTCAAAATAAAGAACTGTGTCCGCAGATAATTCTACTCTGGAACTGACTTGGCTGAAGCCGTAAAAATCATTCGCAATCCTAAATTCAATGTGCATATTACTTTCAGGCATTAACATTGAAGTGATGTCTACGCTAATCGGGATGTTCAAATGTATGGTGTTCGTCCTACGAGGCGGAAGATGGACCCCTCCATCTATAACTTTTTTGGTTTCCTGTGAATTCGTCAACGGATGATCAGATCAAGTTTGTGCACACTGGACGGGCGATGCCGCTCGGTGATGCTTCTTGAATAAAGGAATGTTGTAGGTCTCAGATTTGCGTTTCTCATGCTTCTGTACTCCCTTTCCAATTCTCTTCTGTTCCAAATCTGCAGCTCCAGTATGGGTGGGACTGCTCCAGGTGGAAAGATCCCGTGCCAGATTTTCCCAAAACTCGGGATCTGTGTAGAAGTTTTGCTAGGACGACTTCAGGGAATCTTTCAAAGATTTCATCCGATCAACCTCAAATCTGTCTCTGTTGCTTAAAACCTCCATGTTTTGATATGTCATCCATTTTTGGAGAGGAGTAGAGATAAGACTATTTTCAGGATATGATATTCCATTCAGGAGAAGTAATACAGAGAGTTCTAAGATGGCTGCTGTGGTGTGGCCATTTTATATGTCAGATCAGAGCTATTTTCATTTAAGTCAAATGAAGTATACTAGAACGTTTTCTGGTGGAAACGCCATGCCAATATTTCTTGCTGTTCAAGTAGAGTTTTAATATTGGGATACTTTTACAGTCATAGTGTATATCAGGTTGGCAATATTTTCATTTTAATCCAGCTAGACATTTTTGGTGAAATAAAACAATATGGATACTTCTATCCATTCAGGAGTAGAAGAAATAACTCGATGTTCAAGACGGAAGATGTGGGGTCCATAATGGATGTAAGAGCATCACATATTTCATGAACAACCAGCTAGACTATGGGATGAGCGTGTGTGAAAGCATATCACTCATCAAGGTATTATAGACGGTGTAGCGATAACAACTACTTACCGACATCAGACCGTCCAATCAGTTCTTGATAACTACAGACATTAGTGTTAAAACAAATCTAATAACACTGCCAATGATTTGGGGATTTGTCGTTTATTGTCTTAGATATCACATCACACTGCTAACGGTATTGGGAGTTGTCACTTATTGACTTCGATATCACATAACTGCCAACGGTTTTTAGCTGTTTTTAATTGTCTTAAATATCACATCACACTGCCGTTGATTTTGGGATTTACTGCCTTAGATATCACAACACACAGCCAATGGTTTTGGGAATTGTCATTTATTGTTTTAGATATCACATCACACTGCCAGTGATTTTTTGGGATAAGACATTTGTTGTGTTAGATATAATATCACATCACACTGCCAAACGTTTTGGGACTTGACATGTATTGTCTTAAATATCACATCACACTGCCAATTATTTTGGGATTTGGCATTTTTGTTACTTACATATGATATCACACTGCCAATTATTTTGGGATTTGTCATTTATTGACTTAGATATCACATCGCACTGTTCTTTCTTCTGTTAAAGAGTATTAAGCAAGAAATGCAAGAGTATTACTATGGTCAGTCTGATTAAAATCAGATCTCCACTTTCCAGCGTGAATATCTGACAGCGACCACTTACGGATCATGTTCGGTGGCCTGTAATATTACCATAATCGCTAGTTTTATCCCCAAATCAGATTTTAGTTTGGGAGACCGAGCAGTATGGCCGACTAGCGTCAATGTGTGCAGACCGATTTAATTATTTTTTAAATTTCTGAAAGCTGAATTACCATTGGCTAATTCAAAGAATGTGACACATCTGATTGTACTGTAGTAGAATGACACGTTAAGAAATGACGCGATCGACACAAAATTCAACAGACCTAATGTACTCGCAAAATTCATTACAACACACATACTAACATTTACCCTATTTATAGACATGTATCATCAGCTTAGATTGCGTTATTTCACTGTTACATAAACGTCATTAACATTATTAACATATTTCTTGGATTCAGAAGATTGTTTTCAAATTTTCAACTGTGAATCATCTAAATACGAAGTGCCCGTAGTTTTACTTACGTCATTGACTACCAGCAGAGAGAGAGAGAGAGAGAGAGAGAGAGAGAGAGAGAGAGAGAGAGTTCATATGAGTCCGATTCAATTAACCGATGGTGTATAATATTAGTTACCAATACTAATGGCATAGTTATTTGAGGACATGGGACTTTACCAATACTAATGGTATATGGTATAGTTAATTGTGGACATGGGACTTACATTTCCATCACTGTTCCCAGGAGACTACTAGATGGATGAGTTTTTAACTGCTGTCTTGTTCAATATCTATTGTACTCAATTTACGAGTGAACTTAAGGACAGCGTTTGACCTTGCTGACATTTTGGTGTACATCCTGCATGACACAAATTATGCAAAATGAATATGACAAAGCAACGTGAATGTTTTCTGGCAGGAAATTGAACAAATATTTATCAGGGCATTGGAGTAGCATTAAAATTTAAATGTATGATATTTGGTTCTGCGTCATTCTTACTAGGATTACATATCCAGGAATCATTTTTTGAGGGTGGGGTAGTAATAACAGTTACAGTCAACAGTCAACACTGCGAAAAAATTTTAAAGGAAGGGGTCGGAGGACGACATGTCTAAATTAGGTTTTACTACATAAAATATCCCACTGCAGCTTTCTGATTTCAAAATTATTTATTTTCGTATTTTATTTCAAGCTTGATCTTGTTTATGTGCATTCTATCAAAACTTAAAGAAATATATTCATCGGTCAACAAACAACTCTAAACAAACTTATCACTCTGGTGTTTTTGAGTGGCAGCAATTAAGCAATTATTCATTTATTTTGGTTTTGTGCGCATTTTCTAAACCGTTAGCAAGAAACGCTAACTTAGAAACCACTAAGCTGCAAAAAATATAAGCAGTTATAAAATTTCGTTTTCTAATTTCGCCTAATATCGTCTCATTCTCGCCTAATTCGATGAACATTTTAAAGGTACGTCACCTTCATAGTCTAATCTTGTCTAGTTCGATGATATTTTTAAAACTTACATCATCTTTATCGTCTAAATGTCGCCTAGTTCGATTAAAAGTTTAACGTACGTTACCTTTACTCTCGAATGTAAGTACCAGTTTGCTGAAGCTTGCGAAGACAATGTAGCAGAAAACAGAAAACGCACGTTTTTCGGAAACCAGGGAATTAGAACAAATGCGATAGCTCTTAATAGTTTGAAGTGTATGTAAAGACTCCATAATTGAGTTACATTACTGTTCTCTCAGTTTTGTTGAAAAACTATGTGACTTTCCTTAAAACGTTATTCAAAGTAAATGCCTTAACATAAACATGTATATACGTGTATTACTGTAATTAACGAACTACACATTAAGCATTACAGCTTTGACGTTGCGAGAGTGTTTCTGTTTTAATCACGCAATTACCTAACTGAGGTGGGGGAGTTCATGGTGAGTGGTGAGTGGGTGGACTATAACAATCTATGGCCATTCCAGATGAGCAAATTGATTGATTTGCTATAGATTTTAAATAAAAGTGCCCCAAAAAACTTGTTACAACACGTACAAACATCTTTTTTTTTTATTATAATGTAATATTATTTTCCGTTTGGATACAACTTTCACTGAGACGTGTGAAAGATGTTTCTTTTTTACTAGATTCTTTCTGGAGAATGAGATTTTTCATTTTGTTTGAAATAGCCAGAATTGCACTAAAAGTGTGGTTTTCCTTACACTAAAAAATCTAATGGATTGGCCACTGGCTCTGTCTCGTGTAAATTATATACAATCTATGAAATGGCCAATTAGTCTGTCTCGTGTAAATTATATACATTCTATGAATTGGCCACTCAGTCTGTCTCATGTAAATTATATACATCCTTGGATTGGCCACTGTGTCTGTCTCATGTGAATTATATACATGTATGGACTTGTCAATCAGTCTGTCTCATGTAAAAATACATCTATGAATTGGCCACTCAGTCTCATGTGAACTATATCCATCTATGAATTGGTCACTCAGTCTGTCTCATGTCAATTTTATACAATCTATGAATTGGTCACTCAGTCTGTCTCATGTCAATTTTATACAATCTATGAATTGGCTACTCAGTCTGTCTCATGTAAATTATATACATCCTTGGATTGGCCACTGTGTCTGTCTCATGTGAATTATATACTAATATGGACTTGTCAATCAGTCTGTCTCATGTAAATATACATCTATGAATTGGCCACTCAGTCTGTCTCATGTGAACTATATCCATCAATGAATTGGTCACTCAGTCTGTCTCATGTCAATTTTATACAATCTATGAATTGGTCACTCAGTCTGTCTCGTGTCAATTTTATACTATCTATGAATTGGCCACTCAATCTGTCTCATGTAAATTATATACAATCTTTGGATTAGCTCATGTGAACTATATACATCTATGAATTGGCCACTCAGTCTGTCTCGTGTCAATTATATGCATCCCTACGTTATTCACAAATATTCCACGTTCAAGGAAATTAAGCCTCCATTCCTTAAAATCAAATACATGTGTGAAAATATGTGCTAAATATTTAAAAAGATAGTTGGTATCGGTCCAACAGGAAACGAACAGTGCGATTTTGCTTTGGATTAACTGGCTATTAATTATTTGGTTATTCAAAAGATATGTGTATTTCTATAGCGTTAAATGATGAATACACTGAGCTGATTGATATCAAGGACGAATATACTGAGTTGATTGGCAGCAAGGTTGAATGTACTGCTCTGATTGAAAGCAAAATTTAATATATTGAGTTGATTGACAGCAGTGATGAATATATTGCGTTGATTGACAGCAAGAATGAATATACTGCTCTGATTGAAAGCAAAAATGAATATACTGAGTTGATTGACAGCAAGGATGAATATGTTGAGTTGACAGCCATGAAAGATGAATACATTGAGATGATTGACAGCAATGATGAATATCATACGTTGATGGACAGGAATCATGCATATATTGAGTTGTTGACAGCAAGGATGAATACACTGAGATGATTGGCAGCAAAGATAAATATATTGAGTTCATTGACATACATTATAAATATATTCAGTTAATTGACAGCAAAGATGAATATATTGAGCTCATTGACAGCAAGCATGAATATATTAAGTTAACTGTCAGCAAGGATGAATATACTGAGTTGACTAACATCAGCGATGAATATACTGAGTTGCGTGAAAGCATGGATAAATAAAATGAGTTGACTGACATAAGAAATGAATGACATAACAGTATATCAAAGTGCAAGTAACTGCACAAAAACACGCGCTCCTCATTGATGCCGGACAAAAGCACAGGCGTGCTTTAACATTTCTATTTTTAATAAACAATTTAGTGATTCAACTAACACTTGCCATACTGAAACATTATTTACAAAACATTTAGAGTATATGGTAACATTTAGAGTATATGGTAACATTTAGAGTTTATGGTAACATTTAGAGTATATGGTAACATTTAGAGTTTATGGTAAAATTTAAAGTTTATGGTAACATTTAAAGTTTATGGTAACATTTAGAGTTATGGTAACATTTAGAGTATATGGTGACATTTAGAGTTTATGGTAACATTTAGAGTATATGGTGACATTTAGAGTTTATGGTAACATTTAGAGTATATGGTAACATATATTGAAACATTGTTCTCAAAGAATTTAGAGTACACTGTACTATTGAATCTATTTTACTATCTTTATGAAACTGGTGTATTTTAAAGGAAGTTATAACCTGGGATAAACTTTGGTTTTTATTTTTTAAAACTGAATATCCCAAAAGAACTAGTAGAAAAAGGTGCTCATCCACGTAATCTATATAACACCGTACAATGAAAATACGTATACACTTTCCCATCAATTGTTGCCTTACATAAAGCAAAAATACGTATACAATTTCCCATCCATTGTTGCCTTACATAAAACGAAAATACGTATATAATTTCCCATCAATTGTTGCCTTACATAAAACAAAAATACGTATACAATTTCCCATCCATTATTGCATTACATAAAACGAAAATACGTATAACATTTCCCGTCCATTGTTGCCTTACATAAAACGAAAATACGTATAACATTTCCCATCCATTGTTGCCTTACATAAAATGAAAATACGTATAACATTTCCAATTTATTGATGCTTTACATAAAAGATGAGAAAGAAAACAAAATACAATTGTTGTCACCAAAGATTTCTTGAACAAATCACGAATTTCATTAATGAATTAACATTGGCAGTACTTTTTAATTGTATGACAAAAGTGAGAGCGCAGTCTTTCATCTTTGATAGCACGTTTACTATAAAATAGACTCGGATATTGACATAGACTGGTTCAACGCCAGTAATCAATCAGAAAATTATATTGAAAACCAAAGTCAGTGGCAAAAAAATATGTATACCGGTCATAACTATATCGGTCATACTCCCCCCCCCCCCCCTCTCTCTCTCTCTCTCTCTCTCTCTCTCTCTCTCTCTCTCTCTCTCTCTCTCTCAGCATTCAGCACGCTGGTGAACTACTTACCTAAAACGATTATTCGTAAATCCACAAGCTGGTATAGTATGACGCTTGAACATCATGCACCGGAAAATACAGAACACAGAAATTCCCACTAAAATGTCAATTCAGTTATGTGTATAGTTTCGAACAGAATATGATGAACTGACAAATGTGGGCATTTTGATTCGTACAGCACTGCATACCTCAAAATCCGCCCTTGGTTCTATGTGTGAATAAGGCACATGTGTTGAGTTGGATGCCGCCTAATATTCCGTGATTTTCCGCCTGTTATCTTAGACTGAAAACACGAACTGAACTCGGCCCGTAAATTAGGAATATTGTATATACTGTACATGAGCCTTCGTCCCACGCCAATATTTCTATGTTTATTTTCCGCAAAGAGCTAACAAGAGGCTGTCAAAGTTCCAAAACCTGCTTTCCATATATTTCGACACGAATAATTAGCTTTGGAAAGCTCCGATAGATTGCGCGTTATCTTCAATACAGGCTAACCGTCGACATTGAGCAGTCAAATGGTGTTTTGATGTTCCTAAAAGTTTGCTGTGTATCCGTCAGGGGCAAAGTGATGACATACTGCGTCTATTCTAAATGTCTGCACATGCTCTGGAAGCAAGTGTGTAAACTGACCACTCTAAAAATCTTGTTCTGTGCTTCTTTGTGCTGGCGTCCCAACCATAAGTGGTAGGAGGTCTCAATCAATTTGGCAGATTGGTAATTACATCTACTTTCAATGCTTGTCAATATCAACACATGAAAGCCTAGTAATCTATTCAATTTCTACAATGTATGGAATGTCACACATAATCAACAGCTTTCGGTAGTGGGTGTATGAAAATCGAGCGGTATCAACTCAGCCTCACAAATGGTCGACAACACCTTAGTTAGATAGTTATATCGCAAGAGCTTTATTTACCTCATCGATTTTAAATATAGATTTTTATCGGTTAAGTTTGCGACACGTGTGAGAGGCGGAAAACAATGATGCAGTTTTTAGATATGAAATACAGCTTTGAAAACGGTTGACGAATTTATCATTTAAATCGGTCTTACATGTTGATTCCATGAAAGCAAACACAAAACATGCAGCGTTTGAAATTCTCTTTCTCTACCACAATTGATAGCAGTGACATTCCTAATTCCCAGGCTTGATTAAGACAAACCAGGCTTTAATCATTGATCGTAAAATTGCCGGAACATGGTTTCCTGTCTGTTTCGAATTTACGGGATTTTGGCAAACATAGTGGGCAATGATGAATGGTTCGCATTCCCTTGATGGCTTGTTATGACTATATTGCCAGCACATGGCTCGTATACTGACAAGGTGGTCGAGTACGGTCCATTAATCTCTAAATGTCATAGAGCCGGAGATAGGAATGTACATTTATAAATGTCTAATATTAGTTAACATCACCATGACATAAATATACTTTCAATAAGTTTACTGTAAGTGCAAACGTTTAATAGACTATTCCTAAATGATACAACTGAACTGTAGCCATACAAGTCGTTCATGTTTTTCCATTGAAGAATACACATGGCAACAGTGCAAACGTATAACATTTTTGATAATATGTACAAGTTCTGTTATACACATCTATACAAGTTTATTTATATATATATATATATATATATATATATATATAAACACACACACACACACACACCTGGACATGCTTTTGATACCCATCTGTACAAGTATTTTTTATTCACATCTGTACATGATTTTGATTCCCATCTGTACAAGTTTGTTTGATACACAACTAGACGTGCTTTTGATACACAACTAGACGTGCTTTTGATACACAACTGGACCAACGTTCCCTCTAAGCTGCTGCTCAGGTATCCCCGCGCAGATGAATAGTCAATTTTTGCTCAATCCAACGTTAAATTTTGCTCGTCTCCGTAATGCTTGAGCAGAGCAGCGAACACTGCGCGCACATCTACCATTCGCTTAGAGGGAACGATGAACTAGACGTGCTTTTTATACACATATGTACATGCTTTTTAGTACACATCTGTACATGTTTTGATACACATCTGTACATGTTTTGATACACATCTGTACATGTTTTGATACACATCTGTACATGTTTTGATACACATCTGAACAAGTTAATCTATATTAGATACAACAAGTTAATAATTGGGTGGAAGGTTTCAAATGCTATGGTGATATAAACATCCTGAGATAATATGGGTAGTTGAAGTTGATGAACATTATTACGTTGTAACAAAACTCTTCACTTTGTATTATGTTTTCAAATTTGTAAACATGATTAAAGTTTGTGTTTGGCCAATACAAAAGGAATTACTACATAATTTCGACGAGAACAGCATTTTAACTAACTTTTCATGCATGATGATTTAAAAATTAGGTGATTTTCCGTATGTATTATAAATAACCCAAATTGTAAAAAATTGCTACCTTTCTGACCAATTTTCCGAAAGATTTTTCTGTATTAATTTTTAATTAATATCAGTCTAATCAGTAGGCGTCATCTGCTAACCGGCAATGAATGTACACTTTCCATAATACCGATTTTAAATTGTCGGACAATCGATACGTACTATCAATAATACCGATTTTAAATTGCCAATAATCGTTATAAACTGTCAGCAATCCCCATTTTAAATTACAAGATATACTGTCATATTTTAACATCTCTAACAGTTTGAATGGTGAGATTAAATTTTAAATTATTCATTGCTAATTGAATACAGAACGAATGGGATAAACACCACTATGGCATTACAGTGTATATATATATATATATATATATATATATATATATATATATATATATATATATATATATATATATATATATATATATATATATATATATATATATATATATATATATATATATATATATATATATATATATATATATATATATATATATATTTCATACAGAACGGATGGTATAAACACGGCTATGACACAGACATTACGACATTGATGGACTTGCAGGCAGTGAAGACGAGCTTGCCACCTTAGTGAAGAACCTGGATGAAACATCTTCCAGATTTGACATGGAGATAAGCGCTGAGAATACAAAGCTGATGACAAATAGTGGCAAATAAGTGTCAGCGAAGATTAAAGGCAGAGGACAGGAACTGGAAACGGTGAGCCACTTCAAATATTTTGATTCCATAATCACCGAAAAGGGATCAAGAGCAGAAATTTTGTCACGAGCAGCATACACAACGACAGCTATTTCATCTGGAGAGACAAGAATATATGTCTGAAAACTAAAACCAGACTATTGAGAGCACTAGTCATATCATTCTTGTTGTATTCATGTGAGTCCTGAACAGCAGAATTACAATGAATAATCCATGCACTTGAAAAGAGATGCTACATGACCATCCTTGGCATCTCTAACATGGACCACATTATAAATGAAGAAGTGTGTAACACTATCATGCACAAAGTAGGCCAATATGAAGAGCTCCTCACCACCGCCAACAAGAGAAAGTTGAAATGGTATGGCCACGTCACTAGAGCCAACAATCTATATACAACAGTCCTGCAGGGTAGCGTCCATGATGGCAGGAGGAGAGGTTGACAGAACAAAAGTTCACTGACAACATCACATGATGTACCAGGAAAAGTTATGCGGAGACAAAGCACTTGCACATGATCGAGACAAGTTGAAGGAACTGGTCCGATGTTCAACAGCACAGTGTCTCAATGTCTACACTAGATCAAGAGACTGATGATGATGATGATGATGATGATGATGATGATGATGATGAACGAACAAGATAAAAACGAATGACAGTACAGTGTATTTATTTATTGCATACAGAACAAACGAGATTTTAAAAAAAGACTAGGATAGTACAGTGTATATATTTACTGCATACTGTACAGAGGGGATAAACACGGCCATGACAGTACAATATATATATATATATATATATATATATATATATATATATATATATATATATATATATATATATATATATATATATATATATATATATATATATATCAATCAATCAATCAATCCTCTCTGCGCCGTCTGGTGCTTGAGGCAACAGCAAGGGAGCACCATTTCCGTCTGTCGGCAGCTATTGCAGGGGCGGTCTGATAGGTGAGGCCTCTGGTCTTAAGGTCTCTCTCCACTGTTCGTCGCCAGGTCTCTTTGGGTCTGCCACGGTTCCTTTTACCCTGTGGGATCCATCTCAGTGCCACCCTTGGTAGTGAGTCAGGAGGCATTCTGCAGACATGGCCGAGCCATCTCCATCGCCGAGTTGAAATGATCTCAGAGATGGTGCTTGCACCCGCTCTGTGCCGAAGTTCCTCATTTGAGATCATGTTTGGCCAGAAAATCCTCATGATGCGTCGCAGGCATTTGGTTTGAAACACTTCGAGCTTGTGTTCAATGTTCGCAGTGGACTTCCAACACTCTGAGCCGTACAAAAGGACGCTCAACACGTTGCTCTTGAAGATACGGATCTTTGTGTGGACACTGAGGTTTCTTGTCCTCCATATGGGCTTCAGCATTGCGAAGGTCTGGTTGGCCTTGCCGATTCTTGTGACGACTTCCCTTGTGCTATCTCCATCCGTGGCGACCTTGCTACCCAGGTAAGTGAAATCGTCTAGTTCTTGCAGAGGCTGGTCATTGATGGTGATTGGGTTGCCCACTCTAGTATTCTTCCTCAAGACTTTTGTCTTCCCTATGTTGACTCGAAGACCTATGGTATTTGCTGTCTTTACCAACTGTTGTGTCTTCTGTTGAATATCCTGGTGTCTGCTTGCCAGCAACCCGATGTCGTCGGCATAGTCCAGGTCATCCAGCATTGAGGTCAACGTCCATTGTATTCCATGCCTCTTGCCCTCTGTGGTGCGGCGCATGATCCAGTCAATGGCCAGTGAGAAGAGAATTGGAGAGAGAATGCATCCTTGCTTCACTCCGGTTTCCACCTTGAATGGTTCAGTGAGTTGGTTGTTGTGGATTACTCTGCACTCAGAGTTTTCGTACAGGGACCTGATGACATTGACAATTTTCTTGGGGATGCCATAATGTCGTAGGATCCTCCACATAGAGTCTCGGTGCAGGCTGTCGAAAGCCTTCTCAAAGTCCACAAAGACCACATAAAGGGATCCATTCCATTCATGAGACTGCTCAAGTATCTGCCTCAGTGTGAAGATGTGGTCGATGCAAGATTTGCCTTTCCTGAAGCCTGCTTGTTCCTGGCGTAGGATGCCGTCCACAGCTGTTGTGATGCGTTGAAGAATGATGCGGCTAAAGATCTTACTGGAGAGGGATAGCAATGTGATTCCTCGCCAGTTGTTGCAGTTTCCCAGATCTCCTTTCTTGGGAAGTTTAACTATGATTCCGGTTTTCCAGTCATTTGGTGCTTTTTCACTATCCCATATCTTTTGGAGAATCTGGCAAAGAAGCTTCGGCGTCTCTGTGTCTTCTAGACTCTCGTATGAACACGAGACGTTCTTCTAGACTCTCGTATGAACACGAGACGTTCTTCTAGATTGGGTTTTACATTATCTTTAAAACGTAGGAATTACAGAAAGGAGTGATTAGAATGAGATGTAAATTTGAACACAGACAGTGGTATGTCGTCTTATAATCGTTTCGTGTACTCTATAATGAGTATTCAATGGCAAATCCTAATACCGATTCTGAAAGCTCTGAAACCGGACAGTTTCTGGTCATATGTATAATTCCATATATGAACGAATGAAGCCCGCTGATTGGCTGACAATAATTACCGCAATATTAAATCTTATTTTATTGGCAGGAATCCATCTCCTTATATATATATATATATATATATATATATATATATATATATATATATAGTTTGCGAATATTACCTGAAAAAATAGTCACTTTGCGGTCTGTGTTAATTGAATTGGTTCGTGTGCGCCTTCACTCAAGAACTTTTTCTTAACAGAAAATAAACTTATACATTATTGAATATGTTTTGAGTCAAATTTAAAAGGCATGCTGGTCATATTTATATCAATATAAATAGCGTTTATTATATACTATGGTTACGCCTGTCGTTTTTAGTCACTAGGGATACTGCTACTGCCTTTAGACACGTGATTACCTCGTAGAGTCCGGTCCTCGCGGTCTATGTTTGCAACGTTGATCCTATCAGCATTTCCGATTTTCCGCCGGATCTGGGATGTTTAAGTTATCATGCTATGATCTCTCTAATGAATTATATCCAATCAGTAATTTCTTTTGCGATCGTGAAAGCTCTAGTTTCCCGACAGTTTTGATCTAGCTAACTATTTTCCTGACGGTTTTGATCTACCCATGTGTTTGCACAAAATCCTCCATGACGTTGAAGACAGGTATTGGAAGAGTTTGAAAGGTGTTATTCACTGAACGCTTATTTCTTGTTAGAGAGCGATCGCGGGCCCTGGGGTAACAAACACTCTGGCCTCTCCTAGTTCTTGTTCAATTTGTTTTTCCTTTATACAAATTTAAAGTGTTGTTCGGCTCATATGGAAGTTTTGAAAGTATCTCACCAGTTCAGATATTATCTTGCCAAGAAATCTATTTCAAAGTGATCCCCCCCCCCCTCCTTCCCCAGAGTTTTGTTGGACATTTTAGGTTGCTTTAGTTGATGTAAATCATCACATGACTTCTTATTATTGCATAAACTAAAAGCTGACCCTTGCATACCAGTCCAGCTCAGTAGACACAGGACTGCTTATTGCATAACCTAAAAGCTGACAAATGCATACCGGCCCATCTCATTAGACACATGACGTACTATCATTGTAAAACTGATCCATGCATACCAGCACGCACAGTCCAATGCATATTTTGTTTAGTTGTATACGAGAAAGGTAATTCATCTAAAATTACACAGTATATAATATGTATACAATTATACCGATCTGTGTTAGCACAAAATAACTTTCCTCAGATACCGCAGATAGTAACTCTGAAAGCCGATACATTTGAATTTAAACCCTGTACCAAGGTAGTCAGTGCAACCATCTGGATTTTTTAAAAACAAGAATGAAATTTGCACGAATAGTACCTTACACGGCGGAATCACGTAAAGAAGGCAACACCTTGTCAGCTGATACAATCTAACTTTCTATAATACTTCCGCAACTATGTTTCCGGGCTATTTTATAATTGTTTACTGTTAAGTAATATAGGCAGCAAGTTGTTTGATCGTATTTTTATAGACTGAAACTATTCCATGACCGGCATTGATGACTTCCAATCCCTGTTGTAACTTGAAGCTGGGTGTGGACCAGGACGGTTTTTGTGTGAGGTTTATTGAAAGGAGAATAAAACCAAAGTACCGGATATACCATGTGAAAACTCCCTTTGATTCATTGGCACATCTTTTGTTGTTGGAAATTTGGTAACGAAAGAATTCCTCAGGGCGAGGGTAAACAGTCCTTTGTGCAAGTATTAGAGATTGCGTAATTTGAATGAGACCGATGGGCGGTGGATACGGGTTATGTCGATTCCAGCTGTGCCTGTCTTGTCCCGAGTTTCCGGCGATGGAAAGGAGGTCAATGATTGATGCAAATCGACTGACCGATGTCATCGCGTGCCACATGTCAGTTTGAGAGTCCTACAAAATCACTTTTTTATATTAATATATATTTATTTTAAAAAATCCAATTATAAATATTTTTTTCCTCTCTACGATATCGTAACTTTTCTTTTGAAATACAAGGAAATTTTCTTTCCTTTTAAGCCGTATTATATAAGTATATACACTATCAATGTATGCGGGGCCGCCAATAAAGTCAAATAATACTTAATTCTTGAGTATAATTTATATAAATCGACTCGTATGAGGTTTATATTCGTTTCAGGGAACATATGACATGACTAGTTAGTGTTATTGTTTGAAAATAAGAAAAATAAACAAATAAATAGTAAAACTTCATTTTATCTGCTGAATTCAATCAAAAAAGTATCTAATGGAGTAAAGAAATAAAATTATTTAGAAAAATGTCAATAATCAGAAACTCGATTTTTTTCAAGTACTAGAACAACTGTTAACTGACGCATTAAATACCAGTATAAGGGTATAAGAGAAGTAAAAGTAACCTTTAATCTTTACGATAACACAACACACGAAGGGAAATAGTCTGTCGAAAGTCAATATATCTAAACCGATAATTTAGCTTTATCAAAAAGTAGTACACGATAACACACGGCAATGTGTAAATGTAGTCCATGGACCTGAACCTTTTTACTACGTTTAATAAAGGTTATGGCTGAAACCCCTGGCCTTACAGATAGAAAATTGCAGATCCTTTGTAATTTCTCGAGAAACGAAAACTGAAATGAACGTTTTAAAATATTCGAACATCCCCATCCCCCAACATTATCATATTGGCCTTAACGGATAACATCATGAGTCAGACCTAATGATCTTGGAAAATTTATGATACCGATTCTAATTTGATTCTGTATGCCTCTAATATCTTCAATTAGCAGAAGATCATCGTGCCAAGTACACATTAATTCCGTGAATCCCGATTCGTCACGGAGTTCTTATTTACATATACTATGAATCAACAAATGTCGCTGACAGTGATTCACATCCATCGCGTAAATCAGCGTTCACAGAATATGTGAATAAAATTGTCTTTCTCTTTCTGTCGTTTGGGGTGTTGGGGGAAAAGAAATCTTTCTATTTAAGAACTTTAACAAACTCCCTAATATTGATTAATCTCTCTCTCTCTCTCTCTCTCTCTCTCTCTCTCTCTCTCTCTCTCTCTCTCTTAATTTGGAGTTATAGTAAATTCAGACAAGGACATCTTGGAATATATTATTGTGATTCATGAAAAGACTGTTGGATTATCTCATCGTCACACGCCATTGCAGTCATATCAACATGTTCAGAGTTAAAGTTTGTTTTGAACGTCGCTGGAATTTAATTAGACTTGAATTCATTGGTACTGGTGATATAACATTTTTGAACCCATTTGAGATTTAATACTGTAATTATTGATTTTAAATATTCACTTTGTGCTCGAGGGAAATAAACGATTTCTTGAATTTTTTAAAACTTGCAGGGTCGTAATAGGAAGTTGGAGTTTCGTCCGGGATAAGAACTGAGATGAGATGTTAAATTGTTGTTCAAAAGTCTAAAAGACATTAAATTCTTAGTTTACCCATTAAACTCCTTTAGCGGGTTATTTAGGGGTAAATAAAACTTATCACATATTGAATAATTGTATTAGCCGAAAGTATTAAAATGTTGTTTGTAAATACTGTAGATTTTATTAAGTTGTCACATTTTTCAAATGGTAGGAACGGTAGGAAAATCCAATCAGAAGATACCTAAAGCTCAACAACCTGTTCCTTCATTTGACGAGCCATTTAGTAGAATCATGGTAGACTGTGTCGGTCACTCATCTAAGACTATGTCAAAAATGAAATGAAGGTATTATACAAATATAATGGAAAGGAATTTTAACCATGGTGATAGGGTTTTGGATTTCTTGTCCTTATCTCAAAGTCCTCTTAAGTCCAAATATACTGCTAGTATATGAAGTTAGAAAAAAAGTAAATGACGTAAGTTACGTCACTAATACACCTTGGATGTGAATGTTAAACGTGTATGCTGACAGAGAATGCCGTATTAATCATGTAGTAAATTTAAGTGTATATTGACAGAGAATGCTGTGTAAATCATGTAGTAAATTTAAGACAGAGAATGCCGTGTTAATCATGTAGTAAATTTAAGTGTATGTTGAAGGAGAATGCCGTGTTAATCATGCAGTAAATTTAAGTGTATGTTGACAGAGAATGCCGTGTTAATCTTGTAGTAAATTTAAGTGTGCATGTCACACACTGTTAGCAATTAATTTGAAATTGTACTGTAGTTACTTTGCTGTAACCAATCTTCGGAAATCTGAAGAAAAAAGTTACCTAAAACAGCTATTATTTGCATGTGACAACTTGATTACAGATGATTCTCGATGAACAAATAAATTCTACTTTGACTTTTTCCACAAGTGCGGTCTAGATTAAGTAGAGTGGTTTATATTATTTTTACATGAGAAATTACTCATGCTTGCATTTAGCATCTTTAACAGATTCTTTCTTACTGTTGTCTTCAGTATTTGATTTAGGTGTAATTATTTTTTAAAATTATTATTCTCTGGAATTGCAATGTGCTCAATAATATTCATGGCTATAAACATTACTTTGGAATTATAGTGAATTCAAGCAATGGCATATTGGCTAATATTACTATGATTCATCAAAAGACTGTTGGCATATCTCCACATCACAGACCACTACAGGCACATCAATACATGCTAGAATTTACTTACAACTTTCTTCCTTAGAAAATTTAAGCTTCACTATGTTTTCTAGGGAGGGCCGCAGCAGAACACATACAAACCAACGACTATAAACATTTTTCAGAATTGCCCAACCTGGTTAAGAAGATTTGCTATGAACGTATGCCATGGACTTCTTTTACGTAAATGCATTAAAAAAATTACTCGAGCTCTGGCGGTCCATTTAAAATCAGAAAACGGACCACATGTTGGACAGCACTGCTTTACGCTCTATGTGCTGTATTAAAAAATATATGCATTACATATTGATTTCACCAAACCACCACCACCACAACTACTACTACTACTACTACTACTACTACTACTACTACTACTACTACTACTACTACTACTACTACTACCACCACCACCACTACTACTACTACCACCACCACCAACACCACCACTACTACCGACCGAAGTCAGGCTGCCACGTGTCATTAACGCAGTGCTTCTTTGTGCATCTTTCTGTTGTAGGAAATCCTTGATCTTACAGAAATATATGTATATTCCAAACTTCATTAGGTTTGACATTTTGGCTGACTTCAGGAAACACAGCATTCACTTTGTGTATATCAGGGTTTCCTTTTTCTTTAATAAAATATGTTTACAGAGGCTATTGTTTTGGGTTTAGAGAATACGCTATTATATACCTTTAACCGGAAGCAAAACATCCAATTATATGATTTATTTTACCTGCATTATCGGTATAAACATATTTATTTTAGCCCTCCTATATACTCGTTCTTCGTTATTTTCAAACAAAATTTACAATACAAAAAATAAATTAAAATATGCAATAAATCTTCTTCCCATAAATAACATTGTCCAATTATTTGTTTTTTCTCTCGAATCCCTTTCTTCTCTTTGTTAAAACTTAAACAAATCTATAGATGCATCACAGTGATAAAAATAAAATCTTGTTTTTATAGTAAAATGAATTGAAAAAACAACGTGTAATTAAACGCGGCAGCCTAAATGGATACACTAATTATGTTTGGCATATAGTATGTAAATGTCGGTATGCCTTAATGGATACACTGAATATGTTTGGCATAAAGTATGTAAATGTCGGTATGCCTTAATGGATACACTGAATATGTTTGGCATAGAGTATGCAAATGTCGGTATGCCTTAATGGATACACTGAATATGTTTGGCATAGAGCATGCAAATGTCGGTATGCCTTAATGGATACACTGAATATGTTTGGCATAGGGCATGCAAATGTCGGTATGCCTTAATGGATACACTGAATATGTTTGGCATAGGGCATGCAAATGTCGGTATGCCTTAATGGATACACTGAATATGTTTGGCATAGAGCATGTAAATGTCGGTATGCCTTAATGGATAACCTGAATATGTTTGGCATAGAGTATGCAAATGTCGGTATGCCTTAATGGATACACTGAATATGTTTGGCATAGAGTATGCAAATGTCGGTATGCCTTAATGGATACACTAAATATGTTTGGCATAGAGCATGTAAATGTCGGTATGCCTTAATGGATACACTGAATATGTTTGGCATAGAGCATGCAAATGTCGGTATGCCTTAATGGATACACTGAATATGTTTGGCATAAAGTATGCAATGTCGGTATGCTTTAATGGATACACTAAATATGTTTGGCATAGAGCACGCAAATGTCGGTATGCCTTAATGGATACACTGAATATGTTTGGCATAAAGTATGTAAATGTCGGTATGCCTTAATGGATAACCTGAATATGTTTGGCACAGAGTATGCAAATGTCGGTATGCCTTAATGGATACACTGAATATGTTTGGCATAAAGTATGCAATGTCGGTATGCTTTAATGGATACACTGAATATGTTTGGCATAGATCATGCAAATGTCGGTATGCCTTAATGGATACACTGAATATGGTTGAATATGGTTGGCATAAAGTATGCAATGTCGGTATGCTTTAATGGATACATTGAATATGTTTTGGCATAGATCATGCAAATGTCGGTATGCCTTAATGGATACACTGAATATGTTTGGCATAGATCATGCAAATGTCAGTATGCCTTAATGGATACACTACCTTTAAGCGAACACCATCACACATATGAGAAAAACAGTTGAGTGAACCTACTGTTTTCAAAGGTCTTGTATGAAATGGCATGCGTATGTAGGCACGAATCTGGACTTTGGATTGTATGAAATGGAGTGAATTTGTAGTCATGAAGATCAACATTCGCTTGTATGAAATGTCATATATTTTTGGGTATGAATTCTAACTTTACCTTGTATGAAATGGCATGCATTTGTAGGTAAGAATCCGAACCGTGGCTTGTATGAAATAGAACGCATTTGTCGACATGAATTCTACCTTTCATGCTTTGGCTTCCATAAAATGACATGATTTTGCACCAATACAAATATAGGGCATATGCTCATTTCTTACGTTTTAGCATGTTATAGGTTTGCTGACTGTACGATTTAACATGTACGTTAGGTGACTGCACGATTTAACATGCTGTATACTTGCTGACTGCACGATGTATGTATGTATGTATGTATGTATGTATGTATGTATGTATGTATGTATGTATGTATGTATGTATGTATGTATGTATGTATGTATGTATGTATGTATGTATGTAGGTATGTATGTATGTATGTATGTATGTATGTATGTATGTATGTATGTATGTATGTATGTATGTATGTATGTATGTATGTATGTATGTATGTATGTATGTATATGTGTGTGTGTGTGTGTATGTATGTATGTATGTATGTATGTATGTATGTATGTATGTATGTATGTATGTATGTATGTATGTATGTATGTATGTATGTATGTATGTATGTATGTATGTATGTATTTGAAGTAAGTATTAAGGATACCGATGAAACATTTAAGATATTCAGTTCAAACGAATGTCATGTACTATTTTGAAATATTGCTAATATTTTAACGGTTATGAAACTGCTAGCCTTAATGAGTTTGAAAAGAGCCGTAAATAATTTATCTCCTCTTGAGGCTCATTTCATGAATTTGTACTAGAATGTCCTGACTGGTTGACTGAATAAATTAATGATTTATTCAAGCGTAGAATTGGTCTTTGCTTTTCTATGCACTCAATGTACATTCATTATGTTAGAAAGCAAAATAAATCTGGATTATCCTATTGTACTCCATCACATTTAAAAAACTAAATATCATTATCATTTTTCGTACCTTTGAGAGAATTTTAAGCCTTTCCTTTCTTGGTTACATTTATTTGAAATGTTTATATGTCGGTTTTTCTTTAAAAATTTGTATTGATATTTGGAGAACATAACTTTGAATATGCGCTATAATGCCAGGACTGTGCTGTCATATTTAAAGTGAGGAACATACTATCATGCCTATAGCCATCACTGTGCTATCATGCCTATAGCCATCACTGTGCTAACATGCCTATAGCCATCACTGTGCTATCATGCCTATAGCCATCACTGAGTTATCATGCCTATAGCCATCACTGTGCTATCATGCCTATAGCCATCACTGTGCTATCATGCTTATAACCATCACTGTGCTATCATGCCTATAGCCATCACTGTGCTATCATGCCTATAGCCATCACTGTGCTATCATGCCTATAGCCATCACTGTGCTATCATGCCTATAGCCATCACTGTGCTATCATGCTTATAGCCATCACTGTGCTATCATGCCTATAGCCATCACTGTGCTGTCATGCCTATAGCCAGCACTGTGCTATCATGTCTATAGCCAGCACTGTGCTGTCATGCTTATAGCCATCACGGTGCTATCATGCCTATATCAAGGATTATGCTGTCATGTCTATATCAAGGATTATGCTGTCATGTCTATATCAAGGATTATGCTATCATGCCTATATCAAGGATTATGCTGTCATGTCTATATCAAGGACGACTGAGCTCTCATACATATAACCATGACTTTAATGTCATATTAACAGCCATGATTGTGCTGCCATGCCAATAACCAGGTTTGTGCTCCCATGCATATTGCCAAGACTGTGCTGTCATGCATATATATAGCAAGGAGAACTGTGATATAATACATATAGCCATGACTAATATAATACCTATAACCAGCACTGTGTTATGATACATATACCCAGGTGAACTGTGCTGTGATATCTATAGGAAGGAGAACTGTGATATGATATCTATAGCAACGAGAACTGTGATATGATACATATAGCAAGGAGAACTGTGATATGATATCTATAACAAGGAGAACTGTGATATGATACATATAGGAAGGAGAACTGTGATATGATACATATAGGAAGGAGAACTGTGATATGATACATATAGGAAGGAGAACTGTAATATAATACATATAGGAAGGAGAACTGTGATATGATACATATAGCAAGGAGAACTGTGATATGATACATATAGGAAGGAGAACTGTGATATGATACATATAGGAAGGAGAACTGTGATATCATACCTATACCCAGGAGAACTGTGATATGATACCTATACCCAGGAAAACTGTGATATGATACCTATAGGAAGGAGAACTGTGATATGAAACCTATATGAAGGAGAACTGTGATTTGATCCCTATATGGAGGAGAACTGTGATATGATGCCTATACCCTGGATAACTGTGATATGATACCTATACCCTGGATAACTGTGATATGATACCTATACCCTGGATAACTGATATGATGCCTATACCCTGGATAACTGTGATATGATACCTATACCCTGGATAACTGTGATATGATACCTATATGAAGGGACTGTTCTATCATGCTTATATACATATTACATTCAAATATGTTTGAAATGACTTAAATACAGTTGATTATTCACATTATCAAGCCATTTATCACAATCTAAGATATCCTAGTACAAATAAAGGAAAGTTATCACCCTCGAACAACTCGTTCCATTCGTTCCTCTTGTACGAAAATTGCAAAACAGTTTATAGTAATTGTCATTGACAGTCCCGGATTACCCATTAGGCAGAGTAGGCAACTGCCTATGGGCCCCGCGACTTTTATGGGCCCCATCAGGGGCCCCCAGGGGCCCCCATGAGACAGTGACCGTGGGTCTGGGGCCCCAAAAGTTTGACTGCCTATGGGCCTCCACGGTGCTTAATCCGGCGCTGGTCACTGAAGACTGATCCCGTTATAAAACATTTAGCAAATTGAAATGGCTAATTACACGCCAGTTTCACATCGTTCATATTCTGCTTGAGTTTGATTCCATCATGTCTTTAACGGAGGTGTTGGAAGCTTGACTGACCAATGTTCAACCTTTGCCACCGAAATTGTCGACGTTCATGAATGATCAGTTCCCAGTGATTCACTTTATAGTACCCGCTTGCAATGATTCAATTCACAGTACACGCTTACAATGATTCACTTCACAGTACACGCTTGCAATGATTCACTTCACAGTACGCGCTTGCAATGATTCACTTCATGGTACACGCTTGCAATGATTCACTTCACAGTACACACTTACAATGACTCACTTCACAGTACACGCTTACAATGAATCACTTCACAGTACACGCTTACAATGATTCACTTCACAGTACACGCTTGCAATGATTCACTTCACAGTACGCGCTTGCAATGATTCACTTCATGGTACACGCTTGCAATGATTCACTTCACAGTACACACTTACAATGACTCACTTCACAGTACACACTTACAATGATTCACTTCACAGTACACGCTTACAATGATTCACTTCACAGTACACGCTTGCAATGATTCACTTCATAGTACACGCTTGTAGTGATTCACTTCATGGTACACGCTTACAATGAATCACTTCACAGTACACGCTTACAATGATTCACTTCATAGTACACGCTTACAATGATTCACTTCACAGTACACACTTACAATGACTCACTTCACAGTACACGCTTACAATGAATCACTTCACAGTACACGCTTACAATGATTCACTTCATATTACACGCTTACAATGATTCACTTCACAGTACACACTTACAATGACTCACTTCACAGTACACGCTTACAATGAATCACTTCACAGTACACGCTTACAATGATTCACTTCATAGTACACGCTTACAATGATTCACTTCACAGTACACACTTGCAATGATTCACTTCATAGTACGCGCTTACAATGATTCACTTCACAGTACACGCTTACAATGATTCACTTCACACCACACGCTTACAATGATTCACTTCACACTACACGTTTGCAATGATTCACTTCACAGTACACGCTTACAAAGATTAACTTCACAGTACACGCTTACAACGATTCACTTCACAGTACACGCTTGCAATGGTTAATTTCACAGTACATGCTTGCAATGATTCATTTCACACCACACGCTTACACTGATTCACTTCACACTACACGCTTGCAATGATTCACTTCACACTACACGCTTGCAATGACTCAATGCTGCTCTTTGACTCTACTACAGTGCAGTAGTAATAGCCAATTAAACCCAGTGTTGGGATGGAATGGGTATGATGCCTTTGGGAAATCTCCTAATACCATGCATGTCCACTTCCTTAATGTTGTCTTCCTCTTTTTCTGTCTGCCTTTTCTTCTACACCCTCGCACTGTGCCTTGCAATATTGTTTTTGCCAGGATGATCTTGAGACATGACCGTATCGTTTATGTTTATGTACCATGAAGTGAATCATTGCAAGCGTGTACTGTGAAGTGAATCATTGCAAGCGTGTACTATGAAGTGAATCATTACAAGCGTGTACTATGAAGTGAATCATTGTAAGCGTGTACTATGAAGTGAATCATTGTAAGCGTGTACTATGAAGTGAATCATTGTAAGCGTGTACTATGAAGTGAATCATTGTAAGCGTGTACTATGAAGTGAATCATTGCAAGCGTGTACCATGAAGTGAATCATTACAAGCGTGTACTATGAAGTGAATCATTACAAGCGTGTACTATGAAGTGAATCATTGTAAGCGTGTACTGTGAAGTGAATCATTACAAGCGTGTACTATGAAGTGAATCATTGCAAGCGTGTACTATGAAGTGAATCATTGTAAGCGTTTTTGTGAAGTGAATCATTGTAAGCCTGTACTATGAAGTGAATCATTGCAAACGTGTACTGTGAAGTGAATCATTGTAAGCGTGTACTGTGAAAAGAACACATGGTGATATTTTATTATTAGAATTGTGAATTAAGACGATGTTTAAATTATCTGCACATTTCAGCTACGTTCTCACTCGTAGTTGAAAACAATAAGGATATATCCATTTTAATTATTATCTTCCAGCCTAACCCACCAACAATCTAGTCATTTCAGCTATTTTCGTACAGTCTAACCCACCAACAATCTAGTCATTTTAGCTATTTTCGTATAGTCTAACCCACCAACAATCTAGTCATTTTAGCTATTTTCGTACAGTCTAACCCACCAACAATCTAGTCATTTTAGCTATTTTCGTACAGTCTAACCCACCAACAATCTAGTCATTTCAGCTATTTTCGTACAGTCTAACCCACCAACAATCTAGTCATTTTAGCTATTTTCGTATAGTCTAACCCACCAACAATCTAGTCATTTTAGCTATTTTCGTACAGTCTAACCCACCAACAATCTAGTCATTTTAGCTATTTTCGTACAGTCTAACCCACCAACAATCTAGCCATTTTAGCTATTTTCGTCCAGTTTAACCCACCAATAATCTAGCCAATTTAGCTATTTTCGTCCAGTCTAACCCACCAACAATCTAGTCATTTCAGCTATTTTCGTCCAGTCTAAACCACCAAACATCGATCCATTTCAGCTACTTGCTCACTCGCAGTCGAATAAATAATTGGAGACTAAAAAACACAAACAATCTATCAATATCAACTATTTCTTACATGCCTTTAAAACATTCATAATCAAGCCATTTTATCTTTTATGCGTTATCTATTTTGCATGTTTATCCTTCCTCTATAATTGTAGTTTGTAAGTGCTATTTCTAAACGATATATAACTTTTAATACCGTAAGAGAATGATCAATCGTGAACAACATATTTAATTTAATGGCTTTGAGTTAAGGATATTTATTTACCTTGGATAAAAGATATCAACCTAACTGTTAGGTTATTTGCTGACTGTATGTAAACAGAACTGACCTTGTTTACGAATTTGATGTACATTTCAATCAGAAATGATCTAAGTCCAAGTCATTTTCTTGTGTCATAAGCCAGATTACTGCCTGTATACAAGGAAAAACAAGTATCAATTATTCATTCCTATGTTAACACCAGTTTTTGTGGAATCAATTTGAGTTGTGTTCAGATATAATTTTAGAAGAATAGTTAAGTTAAACTATTCACTGGAATTACAAACTGCTCATCGACATTTGTTTAACTAAAACAATTCGTTGGGATTCATTCATTCATTCATTTATAAACATTCTGGATTATGTCATTGAAATACATCAAGACTGGACATACCAGCTCATTCAATACTATTGTTAAATCAGCAGCTTTAAATGGTTTATAGACTCGACTATATATAATATGCACACTGCTTTGTACAGGCGAACTCAAGGTAATTAAGTACTCTCAAATAGACGAGCTGTCTAAATTCGGCAGTCAAACGGGGTTTCATTACTCTGAAAGATAAGAAGTGACAAGATCATATTACATTCCAAAAGCTTTCTTTTATATGTAAAAAAATGGTCTTTGTAACAATTCGTCTTTCTTGCTAGCCCAACAGTGTCAACTTTCAATCACTTTAACAGATTGTTAATTACGTGTACTTTATATGCTGGTCAGTATCAACACGTGAAAGAAGAAATTCAATCAATTACTCAGGTGAGAGAAAATCTTACGCAATGTGTCATTAACAATTTATCGGAAAAAATGCCAGATAAGGGTTATCCGTTTCTAATCGTATGGGATATTGTCCCAGTCATGAATTATTCACGTATCATCTGACAGCTTCTTAGAACAATATTGCAAAGTAGAGTTGTCGCTAGCCGGTAGGTGTGTGGTCCTTCGGCAAGGCGAATTAAGCCCGTATCTCACCGCTGCAGAACAATGTGTACAATAATTGTTCAGGGTGATTCAAAGGTGGGTTACTGCCACAGTGATAGCATCATTTATATTAATTTCCTTAGAAGGGAAAATGTTTAATTTACTATATTTTTTTAAGGAAATGGGCCATTAGTTTGAAACATCTTCAAAAAATTTCATATACATTTAATTGATTCTGTTTCATGTTTTCTTTTTCGAGAACACGATGATTTATTTTTCTAACTAACATATATTTTCGGGGGCATATAATAAAGTACATGTTTTCCTTAGTGGACACATATGCTTATAGTCACATTACATAGGTTGAGGGAGTATGGATTAGCAAGGTGTATAATGTCCAGAGAACAACTTTGAACTTGATGATTTAGAAGGTATATTAAAGCCACTTTTCACGATGAGTTCATAATATCCTTAAAGCTCTTTAGGAATGTGCATAAAATTTTAGAAAGAAACTACACCCACACCCACACTACATACATACATACATACATACATACATACATACATACATACATACATACATACATACATACATACATACATACATACATACATACATACATACATACATATATATATATATATATATGAGGATTCTTTATAGTGTCGTACAATACTCAAGTTTTCCATCTTGAAATTTATCTACTGTATGTTTGTTTGAAATTAGTTAACGGTAATAGACAGATATGATTAGTACGAGTGATATTATTTCGTCAACAAAGCCAATGCTACTTGAAATATGTTTAACATAAATATGGCTCTCTTATTCCGGGACACTGATTTTTGAACAAGTGCTACTAACTGCTTTTCCCTGGTAATGTGTACTCCTGATTATTTCACCCCCTGTAAGGTGGATTAACAGATTGAAAATATTTACCTGTTAAACAATAAACTTCATGGAAAATAAGAGGCACATTTGTAGATGTCGAGAAGAATAATTACGATGCATTGAATTACAGAGAGGGAATCGACGGTACTTCTGTTTATGACCCAATCTCGAAAAATAAAACGTATCAAAGTGCAGTGAGAGAGTAATACAAAAGTGAATTATCTCTTGGAGATAACGTGAGTGTCCTTTTATCTCATACTGCCTTTTTGATCATATTATGGAAGACGACCAGACGCTTTGTCTAGATTTTGGTATGTTGGTACAGCCCCGGAGATCAATTTGTAGTCATTGATTTCTTTATCTGTTACATGCGAGATAGGGACACATACTTAGCGCTATAGTTGCTTGAAAACTCAATCTTCAGACGAATTTCAATGCTTTATTGGTGTGTGTGTGTATATATATATATATATATATATATATATATATATATATATATATATATATATATATATATATATATATATATATATATATATATATATATATAAGATTAATTGATTTTTCAAGCAACTATAACACTAAGTATGTGTCCCTATCTTGCATGTAACAGATGAAGACATCAAGGCCAGGTACTAGGTCAGCATAAGATCCAATGTTTCTATAAATTTGTTTACGTCAACAACAAACAAACAAAAATCAGTAATAACTGAATTCTCCATCAAATCCAGTAAATAATAATAATAATAATAATAATAATAATAATAATAATAATAATAATAATGAGGACTTTATATTGCGCCTAACCTGTAGACGCTCTAAGTGGTTTACAACTTATATAATGATATGAACACAAAACAACAATCACCATGATATTTGAAAGCATAAAATCATGCTGAAAATTTAAGGCAGGAAACATTATTAGGTTTTTAAGTTTATTTGTGCAGTCCAAATAGGTGAGTTTTACTAGCAATCATGAAAGGGATGCGGATACGATTGTCAGAAGAGGAGCGTAAGTATCTTGCTGGTGTGTACACATTGAAGAGGCCGGAAAGGTATATTGGACTTGAGTCTGTCAGTGAAGCGTAGCACTGTGAATAAATTTTATGTTTGATTCTGGATCGAATGGATAGCCGGTGTAGGGTATAGATTAGCGTTGAGGTGTGCTTTGATCGTGATACTCTAAGGATGATCCGAACAGCTGTGTTTTTAACTTTCTTTGAAATTTCTGGAGTAGATATTGAGACAAACCAGACGTAATTGAGTAACAATAGTCCAATCTTCAAAGTACTAATGAAAACACGTGTTTTAGTGGTATCAACTGAACGATGTTTGTGAATGGAGCTGATGCGTCTCAGCTCAAGATATGCAGCCGTGTATGTGTTCATGACATGTTTGTGCAATGCGAAAGTACTGTCGAGAGTAGTTTCATTTCTATGGTAAGGGCGTTATGCAGACTGTACATTGCTAAAAAGGCTGTTTGAATTCAGATGAGATACAACTTTGGTTAGAACAACTGTTTCTAAGATTATTCGTATGAACGGGAGTTTAAAAACTGGGCGGTAGTTCTTTAACTCATTATGGTCGAGTGTTTGTATCCTCAGCAGAGACTTTACAATGGCTGTTTCGAAAAATGATGGGAATTCCCTGGGTGCTGTTGTTCTTTGTGGTTTTGTTCTAGGTTTTCTTTACCCTCATTTTGTTGCTCTTTCTGTCTTGCTATATCTTGGTTCTGGTTTACTTATTTATCTTGTTGTTTTGATTGCTGCATTTGAACTGGTAGTTGCACCTGTTGCTTAACTGTTGGAATATTTCCAAGGTTACCTTGTATGCTTGTTCCTTTTCCTTTCTTACTGTAGTAGTCTGCACAGGACTTTTTTGGCATTTGTGCGGAGTGTCCCTTGTCTCTCCGCACCTATTGCATGTTATATGGTATATATGTAACCCGTATACCATGCTTTTGTTGGAAAGCCGTGCATATGGGAAACCTTTTAGTATATCGAAGCTTCTTGTTTCTTTCAATTGCGAGTATCTTGCTACCGTTATAAAGACAAAATCCTTGGACGGTTGCCAGTTTTGAGTTTCCAACTTTGATGCTTTCTTTGCGAAACATCAAAGTGTCCTCTAAGGTTATCTTTATTGGGATGTCAGACAAATGGAGTTCACCTGTCTTTTGCTTGATCATTTTTAGTATTGGATCGGCTTCTTTTCAAAATTGCTGTTTATCCCTTGATGTCGATATGCTAGGAAAGGCGAGTTCCCTCGAGGTCTTCTTATATAGCCCTCGTAGCCCTTTCTATTTAGATTTGTTGTGGTATCTTAAGGGTTTTGATTTTCAGCATTATTATTACCGTTGATGTATTTGATACTCTTTTTCTCGGTATGCCACTCGTATCTAAGTCTTGTATTTGCTCTTGACAATTGCATTATATAAATATATAAATGATCATTACTTTGTGTCGATTCTCCTTATCTTAATGCATTATTCTAAGTTTCTTAAAACATTATGAGCCGCCGAAATGTTTTCTCACTTTCTCACTCGTGAATAGAGTTCACCATCTATGTGTCTTTTTCCTTTAAATTTGAAAAGCGTTTGTGTTATTTCTTTTTCGTATTATTATTCCATTGATTTCACCGGTTCTTCAGATAGTATTATTTTGTGCTTTTACCAGCAGCCTTGGTTACTAATGATTCCTTTGAATCTTTCCTCCCGTTGATTTCCGTGTCGTTCTTGCCATTGCAAGAATTTGGATACTATTGAATTTACGTAGAAGCATGTTTGTTCGAGTACACAGAGATCGGTAACGTCTCATCATATATTCATTATCCAACCGATTGGATTTCAAAATATGACCCAATTACGCATAACTGTTGACATAGGTAAGAGCATTGCCGTTAAGATGTACAGGTGTAGGAGATGGTAATTTGGAAGAAGTTGGCTGAAAGACCATGCATGATTTTTTGCTTTATACATTATATCATTCTCAAATGCGTATTGTTCACCTTTAATACTTTCCCTAGACCTGTTATAGAAGGACTTATTAATGACATATCGTCAGCAAAACTAAAATTGTTAAGAAATAGCACATATGGTGACAGACGTAACCCTTCGTAATACTAACCAAGCTTGCGATTTAACTCGTAATATTAAATAACAAAGGGGACAGAATTCGCTCTGCCTCGCCCCATTGGTTACATGGAAGGCGCTAGATATTACACTTTCCCATCACAAACAATACAACTGTTTCCCATGCCAGTTAACTAAGGTATGAATTATGTATGCAGGTATTTTAATATCAATCAACTTTTTAAAGAGTGTCCAATGATTGACCCTATCAAATGCGTTGCTAGCATCTAGAAAACATGCAAACACTGGGCTGCCATGTTCTACATAATAGCTGACAGCTTCCTTAAAAGTCTATTTGCATAAATCCGTTGAATACTGCTTTTTAAAACCAAACAGATTGTCAGAGATTGTAACTTCACATCTATGCAGTATGATGCATTCGCAATGTTACTAATTTTGCTTTTTAGTAGTGCTTTAATGGTAACTTTTGTGAAATAATCTGGTACAAAGTTATGCACAAACATACAATTACATACACTCATCAATAACACATGAAATCTAGTATCTGAAAATGTTAAATGTTCCACATATAAAATAACTGGAACTGGACATTTACCACTTTTTTGTCTTATTATTGCACTTTGGATCTCAGATAATGTGATTACCTCAATACGAGCAGAAGGTGCATTCAATGCTGAAAGTACATACTTCTTATTCGATTTATTTTTAACACTATTGAGTAAGTCTTTAAAATGATTTCTCCACATGTTGCATATATTATTCTGACCATGGTTCCCATCAATGCAAATTTATTGGAAGTTGTGGTGGTATGTTGTTTAACATGCGTCCTGAATTCACTATGGTCGACATTTTCAAATTTTTGTGCTAGCGAGTCTGCAAAGTGTTTTACAGAATTATTAGTAACATTTTTATGAATAAAAACTACACATACTATCGACACAAAAATATTAGTAACATGTTTATGAATAAAAACTACACATAATATCGACACAAAATTATTAGTAACATGTTTGGTGAATAAAAACTACACATAATATGGACACAAAATTATTAGTAACATGTTTGATGAAGGTGCTTTAATTAATAAGATATAAGATATCCACCTGCTATTTTTAATTACTTTACTTTTGTAGTTAATTTGCCTCATGGCTGAGATGATTTAGATTTCAATCATGCGTAAACGTCATAACTTCCATATTAATTTAAAAGGTCATGATATCCTGCAATCACAACGAAGAAATGTTTGCATGATTACCTAATTTTAATCGGACTTCTATTTAATATTAAAATTATTGTATCGCTAGATTGGATTATGCAGTGATTAATTTAGCAATCAACTGATGTTAGCCTTAATTCTGATCTCAGTGAATCGAACTAGACTTTCTAAATCAATACACATAGCGTCAAATCAACAATCTACACGTGCACTAACATCTTATACTCATATATATATATATATATATATATATATATATATATATATATATATATATATATATATATATATATATATATATATATATATAGTTCTAACCGACTTGAACGTATGAATGAATTTTAAGTCATGTGACCGTTTAAAGCTGTTCTTAGTAGAATACCGCAATAAACTACGTTTATGCTGATTCAACAAATCCTGAAATCATTGGCAGAATGTTTTGATTTAACATTATTGAAACTTAGTTTCATCTCAGAAATTGCGTTCGGATTGAAGTATTTAAATAAATAAAACAAAAATGTTTTAAACAAAACTCTATGAAATCTAGCCAGGGGTGGAGGGGAGGTAGTCGGTAATTGACCTGATGTGTAATTGGAATATAATTTTTTTTATATATAATTAGAAACCTATATTTCTGCTACAACAATTCATACATATTTTTACGATTTCTTGTATTACATTTCGTTTTAATTATATACTAATGAAGACAAGAAATAAGTAGACAAATACGATAGTACTGTTTGTATGCATTCGTGTGTAAACATGGGAATATTTACCTAATCTTCTACTTTACCCTTTCATCGTAATGAATTCAGTGAGACTGAATCGATCATTGTACTATTCGATTAAATACATTATTTATACATTACAGCCGAGGCATCTCAGTGATTACGGCGTTTTACTCGTGACCTCATCGGTGCGGGTTCTATTCCCACATTCGATCAATCCAGAGAACTTGCATGGTTTATCTTCGGGCAGTCACGTTTACTCGACATCCGTCGACTCCATATGCCTTCAAAGTGATGTTGTGCCATACAATTCAATAAAACAAACGAACCTAAGTAGCAATCAAAGCTATAAGTCAATTAACAATCAAAGCTATAAGTCAATTAGCAATCAAAGCTATAAGTCAATTAGCAATCAAAGCTATAAGTCAATTAGCAATCAAAGCTATAAGTCAATTAGCAATCAAAGCTATAAGTCAATTAGCAATCAAAGCTACAAGTCAATTAGCAATCAAAGCTATAAGTCAATTAGCAATCAAAGCTATAAGTCAATTCAAAAGTTATTTTAAGTACCAAGTTTTTCCCTTAGGATAAGTGTCAGATTGCCAAATAGTTTCTTTATAATAAGTGTTCGGATGACCCAATATTTCCATTATAATAGGTGTTCAGATTACCCAATATTACCTTTATATTTAGTGTTCAGATTACCCAATATTACCTTTATATTTAGTGTTCAGATTGCTAAATAGTTCCTTTATAATAAGTGTTCAAATTATATATCAGATACAGCTATACATGTTGAAGCAAATCACGAATAATATATGGAACAAGATGGAAAGAATGAAAGAATAATGATGAATACGAGCTGGGCTATTCATTATGTACTTTGGTTCGACAAATCGTTACCAACGTTAATGCGTCAATATGTGCTGGTAATGAGTCAGTATGTGATGGCAATTATTTAATATATGTCGGCAATGAGTTAATGTGTGCCGACAATGAGTTAATATGTGACGGCAATGAGTCAGTATGTGACGGCAATGATTTAATATATGTCGGCAATGAGTTAATGTGTGCCGACAATGAGTCAATATGTGTAGAAAAAACGATTAACTTGATTAATAAACATCGATTGATTACCTTTATTAATGAAAATTGTTTGACTAACATTTATTAATTAACATCCATCTATTACCTTTATTAATGAGAATCGATCGATTACCTTTATTACTGAATATCAATTGATCACCTTTATTAATGAGCACCGATTGATTACCTTTATTAATTAACATGAATTTATTATTTATATTAATGGGCATATATTAATTACCTTAACTAATTTACATCAGTCTATTACCTTTATTAATGAACATCGATCGATTATTCTAAAATCGGTTTTATTTATTTACCTCTCCGGTGGTCTATTGGTTAGAGCGCCAGCCTCTAATACAGGAGGTTGCGGGATTGAACATCGGCCAAGTTATACCAAAGACTTCTAAAAATGGGACTAATAGCTGACTTGCTTGGCGCACAGCATTAAGAGGTTAGTGTTAGGACTAGTCGACCTGCTGTCAGGATAATGTGACAGAGTGGGACATGATGCAACGTGTCTGCGGCATGATGCCCTAGTGCTAGACATCACTATAAACTGGGACACTTAAGACATCGTAACGATGTGACTGAAAATTCTTAAAGCTACGTTAAAAATCCAAATCGATCTTAGTTTATATATTTAACGGATATCATTGAACACAATTCACTGACCCTGACTCATCCTTTAAAAAAATATAGTGAAACGATAAAAAAATAATTTCTTCTTAGCTAATTTATTTCTCTTTGCATCGTTTCGTCGTATAAATAAATTTATCATCAGTCTGGATATTTTCTGATGAAAACTAGCCTCCAGCTGTAAGCCAGTCACATGACAAATGACATTCCTGATGGTTGGTTTTAAATGTTGCCGTCTCAAACCCAACGGGTAAGAAGTTGGTCGTGCTAACATAGAGACACGCATACATTCAGACGACGTAGATATTTACATAGAGACATCCATACATTCAGACAGCGTACATATGGTTCTAGGTGCTTTGACCACATGTGCTTTGACCATAGGTGGTTTGTCTACAGCGGGGGTTTGACCACCGGGTTTTGTCCATAGGTAGTTTGTCCACATGGAATGAGATGCACTACTTCCTGGAGTAATCGGTCGTACGTCGCACGTGTTTTATTTGGTAAAAGACAGTATAACGCAGCTGGATTGATGCCGTTGACAAATTGAAAATGAACAGTGTAAAGCTGGAAAAATAAGTCTGGCACCGTCTTGAATGTACCATCTGCTAGCCACACAGACGCACGTGCCAAGCCATCGATGAGCTCGTGACATCCAAGTATGATAATACGATCATCACCAGGACCCGATTTAAACTGAACATAGTGACTAAAACGTTCCGGCATCTCAAAATCGAGATCGTGTGGAATCGGAGGCATTGCTCTGTCTCCGTGGGCGTTCCTTTTCTGTCTGTGTTTCCTCAATGCTCTTGATAAAGTAGTTTTCTTTGGTAATGCGTGTAAAACATGATCGGCGAGAGCTGAAGTGACTGAAGTTTGTGTTGCAGCTGGCGTAGCAAGAGTATCCTCGAGTCTTCGTTTCATTTCTCCGACAGAAATAAAAACCACATGTGGACAAACCACCTATGGACCAAACCCCTATGGTCAAAGCACCTGTGGTCAAACTTCCGCGTACCGTACATATGTACATAGAGATATACATACATTCAGACAGCGTATATGTGCATATAGAGCCATACATACATTCAGACAGCGTAGATATATACATAAGACATACATTCAGACAGCGTAGATATATACATAAGACACACATACGTGAATACATATATACATGTTACGTATTCATCCTAATAATTTATTTCAATTTTCTAGCTGAAAATAGTTGCTTTGTATGATGTGTTGTCATTGATGACTTTTTCCATTTAAATTAAAGACTTAAATATTTTGGTGATCTTATGTTCTCACATAACTGTGTCAGCTACATACAGTTATCAGACATTTATCTTCATCTTCAACTCATAAAATAAATTTATTTCGACATCTTGTCTAAAACCATCGTAGAAAGAAAACTCTATCTTTTCTAAACTCCCTTAGATTCAGTTAAATGTGAGTGTTTACAGCTGTTGTGGTCTATATTGTTTTTACTTTTGGCAGGTTTTATGAGGAATTCAATTTACTTTTCTGTAATGTTCCATCAAATCTTTCATCAAGAAAGTACTCCCCTAGAAGACACTTCACACTAATATCAATTAATTTTCAAACTCTTTTGATCGGTTTAAAATCTGCCCTCGGTAAGCTGTATCGCTCTTTTCAGGACCGATGATAAGAAAATGCACTTCGGCAGTTTCTGAAAACCTGATTTTATAATGGTCAGTTTAGCAAAAAATTATTAAAACTAAATTTACATTCGTAGGCACAGCTTTGGATGTTCCAGTCTAGATTGTGAAACACTAAAACAAGAAAGAACTACATGCCTGTTTCCTTTTGTTTATTTGATTGTGGTTTTTTTTTTTTTTTTGTTTGTTGTTTCATTCAAATTAATTTTCTTCTACTTGCTTCTAATTTTATTTATGTTTCATGAATCAGTATTTTATTCGTTTAAGTTGAAATGTATTATGAAACACTGAGACACTTGTAGTCCTTGTAACAGGCATCATATTCAATGTATAATAACATAGTTATTGATTTGTGTACTGTTTATCTCAAATAGTTATTTAAGCAGTTATTGCAGCGTGTAATGTTTATCGCGCATATATAATAACACATATATTGGTTTGTTTAATGTCCATCTCGAGTATTTAATAAACCAGTTATTGGTTTATGTAATGTTTATCTTGACTATTTAAAAACATGGTTATTTTTGTGTGTAATATCTATATTGAATATTTAATAATACGGTTATTGTTGTATGTAGTATGCATGTCGAAAGAATAAATGTACATCAGCTAGCTTTGTGAGTGGATTTCATTGCAATTCAGTGAAGAGTAAACAAAATTAAATATATTAGAGAAGAAACTATTGGACCATATAAATCATCATTACGGCCTCTGCTGCCATCACACACACACACACACACACACACACACACACACACACACACACACACACACATACATACATACATACATACATACATACATACATACATACATACATACATACATACATACATACATACATACATACATGCAAGTGTTGACATCGATGTCCAGGTCTTTCGTGTCACGCATGCAGACATCATTGAAGCGGACATGTGGCCGTCCGATCGACATTTTGCCAGAGGCAAGGTCTGAATAAAGACGGTCTTTGTGGATCCATCCGTCATCCATCCGAAGTTCATGGCCTAGCCATCTGATAAGACGTTGACGGAGGAGTGTGACCATGCTGGAAACTTTGGGACGTTCAAGCCCCTCGTTGTTTGTTAATCGATCACTCCAAGTAATCCCGAGTATGCGTCGGAGACATTGCATGCGAATGGCGCTCAGTCTATTCTCTTGTGAGACGTACAGAGTCCAGGTTTTACGGGCATACAGGAGAGTACTTAGCAAGCAGCCACAGTAAACGGATATCTTAGTGTTCAGGGCAGCATACTGTGGTTCCACACCATTTGCGATAACATGGAGAGAGTTGTTAATGCCTTTCCAATCCGCTTGTTGAGCTCAGCATCGAGCGATGCCTGACTATATGTAGTTCTTAGTTGTTGATGATAATGTTTAAGGAGAGTCCGCGTTCTGAGCCATCACGTTTCTTTTATTTAGGCTGATGGTCAGCCGAAACTCGCCGCATGTTTTGGCAAAGCACTCCATCATGAGCTGTAATGTGAGTGGTTAGGGCAACATCGTATGTGAAGACCATGTCCCTGGTGATTGCTTCACCCACTTTGCTCTTTGCCTTTAATAGCTGCAGGTTAAAGAGTTTGCCGTCAGAACACGTGTGCATGTATGTAGATCCCTAATGTTGACGTCCCAAAGGCGTGATTGAGCAGGATAGCGAAGAAGATGCCAGATAGGTGTGGGCTAGGACGCAACCCTGTTTTACTTTGCTGCGCATATTGAAGGTGTCGGATGGTGAGCCATCGTACTGCACTGTCCCTTTCATGTCATCATGGAAGGACTGGATCATGCTTAGCAGCTTTAAAGAACATAGTCTACTTTTGCAAATGTTCATCTGTGTATAGTTCAGACCGATGTGAATTAGATTACAAGGAAAAAAGTAAAAAATCCGGAAACAAATTCTGATTATAACAATGGGCACGTGCACAAAAAATCGGGCAAAGCTTGACCCCTCCCTCCCTGTACACATGCATACTTTTGTTTTACACACACCACATCTGCGTACATACGATTGCCCTCGTCATTCTGTAGAACAGCTTATATTTAATCCACACAGAAAAGATCAAGGATTAATAATATTATGTATTTAATATAACAGATAGTCCACCAATGTTGAATGTCTGGCTGTATCAAAGAAATAAGCTGCGTAACTTTAAAACGTTTGTCTATTGTCCACTAAAACTCAATCACCAACTGAGCCCATTAAAGAAGGTTACATATTAGACAAATTACTATTGAGGTATATGTGTACATACATTATTAGACCACCCACTCCCATACACAAGCATATTCATTTGGGTAAACCCCCTTTGCCCTCTCCATGTATACTAAACGGACAAACCATAACTATGGTCTTAGTCTGGTTTGTATTTATAATACAATGTATTCATTTTCTTACTATGATAACCAGTATATCTTCATTCTTTCAATTATGCATCAATACTATATTTAAGATATATTGTAATTAATTACACATTTATAACTTGTGTGTTCATACACAGCAAAGAAAGCTTTTGTGGGAGCAACTTTCTGGTTCATCCACAAATACCAATACAATACAATACTATATATATATATATATATATATATATATATATATATATATATATATATATATACAGTAGAAGTCCATTAGTCCGGCATCCAACAGTCCGGAATGCCCGATAGTCCGGCATCGCTCCGGAAAATTGTAAAAATTTTGGTTTTCTCCAAAAGTGTGTCTTTAAAGCAAATTAAAACGCTCGAGAGCTATTCGGAAGTTTTCGGGGTAGTTCGGGATCATCCGGAAGCGCTCGGTATTGTTCGGAAACAATTAGCGGCCGGCTAGTCTCAGCTGTCACAACAAATACAGGTGCAGTGCAGCACAGTTAATCAATCACAAAGCGTCTTCGCCATTTTTTTGTGCGTTGTTGTTTTGTGTCCTTTCACATCGCAGTAAACTGTGTCTCAGTACTCTCTACTGTAATACAGTACATCTGTAGTGACGTACGTAACTTTTGAAACTGTTTATAAACAAAGTGAGTTTCGTTCTAACTGTACAGTGACCATGTTTTCAAAACCTAAGCCTTCGAGTTCAAAAGGAGAGAAACGAAAACACGTAACACTGACTCTCAATCAGAAACTAGAAATCATCAAACGGCTAGAAAAAGATGAGAATAGAAATGTTTTAATGAATGAGTTTAATATTGGCTCATCAACTATTTATGACATTAAAAAACAAAAAGATGAACTAATGAAGTTTGCTTCTCAATCGGTAACAACTGAAAAATTGGCTTCTAGACAAACATTAAAAAAACCAAAACTGGAACAGCTAGATAGTGTATTGTTCAAATGGTTTAGTGCAGTACGTTCTGAAGGAAAGCCAGTAACAGGGCCAATGATTGTTGAAAAGGCAAAGAAATTCGGCCAAGATTTAGGAGTTGCTGAAAGTGAATGTAAATATTCTGATGGTTGGCTCAGAAACTTTAAGTTTCGGCATGGAATTCGAAGACTTGATGTAACTGGAGAAACACTTTCAGCAAACCAAAACTCTGCAGAAAAATACAAAGACGAGTTTGAGAAAATCGTGGCTGATAATGATTTAACACCTGAACAGATTTACAATGCTGATGAAACAGGGCTATTGTGGCGATGTTTACCAACATCTACACTAGCTGGGGGAGGAGAAAAAGCAGCCAAGGGTTTTAAAAAAAACAAAGACAGATTAACCATTTTGCTATGTGCTAATGCGTCTGGAAACCACCGAGTGACCCCTTTTGTGATAGGTAAATCTAAAAAACCCAGGGCTTTTAAGAATGTTACACACTTGCCTGTCCAATACGATGCTCAATCAAATGCGTGGATGACTGCCGCCCTCTTTAAAGACTGGTTTTTTAACCACTTTGTGCCTCAGGTCAAGGAATCCTTCAAAAGCCTTGGTCTACCAGAAGATACTAAAGCCATCCTTCTTTTGGACAATTGCAAAGCCCACCCGCCAGTAGATGAGTTAGTTTCTGGAAATATTGTTGCTACTCTGCTCCCACCTAACGTAACATCTTTGATTCAACCCATGGACCAAGGGGTTATTCAAAATTTTAAATGCTTTTATAGAAGGTCTTTTATTCAAGGCCTGATAAATGCCGACTGTGACGTGACTGATTTTCAAAAAAAGTTTACAGTAAAAGATGCCGTCTATGCTATTGCACTGTCTTGGAACCAGGTAAAAAATACAACACTCCAAAAATGCTGGAGAAAACTTTGGCCAGCTGCAAACCATGCATCTGACCTAACTCTACAGACTGATGAGGAAGAAAACCATCAAGACGCTCTGACCAAAGTTTTGGATGTCGTTAGAAGTGCTGACAATCCCTTGAAAAACCTGCCTGAAGATGAGGTAGAGGAGTGGCTTCTAATCGACAAGAATGAGCCTGTTGAACAAGAACTAACTGATGAGGACATTATCAACAGTGTAGTAAACCCTCAGCCTACTCAAAATCTTGAAGAAAGTGACTCAGATGCCGAAACGGAAGAAAAGGAAAAAATCAGCTGGGCAGAAGCTGCAGAATCACTAAATAAGTTTATCTCTTTTGCTGAGGCTAGTACTAGCTACAGTGCTTCAGAAATTATTGATTTCCATATCATTAGAAATAAATTTTATACTAAACGCCAAAAGTCAAGAAAACAAAAAGACATTCGTGACTTTTTTAAATCTAAGTGAAATATGTTTTACAGTACGTGTACATACATTATATGAAATGTAAAATAAACTTTGTTGTATTTGCATACTGTATTTGTAGTTTAATTATTAACCTAATTGTTCTTATAATTACGATTTATGTATGTATGTAGTTAAAAAAACAAAGTACATTTGTTTTACGGCAAAGCCTACACTAAAAAGAAGGGGCACCGCCCGATAGACCGGAATTTTCGGTAGTCCGGCACCGAGCCGGTCCCGAACGTGCCGGATTATCGGACTTCTACTGTATATATATATATATATATATATATATATATATATATATATATATATATATATATATATATATAATACAATTACTTTTTGTTTAGTTATATATATATATCATGCATGTATCATAATGGTTGTTTTTTAGTATACTTAACACAAATAGTCCCCTTTTATGTATGTATCACAATTATTTTTGTTAGTATACTTTCTCAAATGGGTTGATAAAACTTTTAGACTTTTCCATCATTTCACTTTCCTTCTCCTTAAGTTTTTTTTAACTTCAGACAAGATTGAGTCCCTTAAAATGAAAATTTGAAATGTGTAAATACTAATGTTGAACTTGAAAATCTTTAGTTTTGTATCAAAAGAAAACATTATCATTTATCTTAGTTATTATGATGGGAATGATAATGCTTCAAGAAATAATAATATTAATAATAAAAATTTATTTAAATGGGTGACTCATTTAGTAAAAGATAATTCTCCCTTGAGGCACTTTAACTAAAATACAAACAGCATGATGAGGAACATATCAATAACAAAAAGAAAGACATTTGCCAACAAACAATTTACAACAAAAATATTATTCTAAATAAAACAAATCATATTTGAACAAAATATACAATCTTTACCAACTGCAAAACTAATATAGAATGATATATTTCCAGGTAATACATACATTCCTTAGTCTTTGTAGATGTGTATCTACCAACATATTTGTAAACAAATAAATATACATAAAATTTAATAAAATGTACTAATACTTACACAGATGCCATATCTGATTCAGATGTGGTTATATCAGACACAGCGGGAATTTGTATCCTATGAATTGTTGGCCCAGGTGTAGAAGTTGTGGTCATGTCTTCTGTGACATTCCACTCTCTGTCTGATGTTTTCCTTGCACTGGCATTCAATTCATAGCTAATATAGCAAGGGAAAATAAATGTTTCATTAGACACAATAATTATATATACTTTAAAAATAATAGTATGCATAAAATAAACTTGACTGTATTGCATTACTTTAATTTACAGCCATCACCATTTACATTATATATAATTTTTATTAAAAAAAACAGTAGTGACTCTAAATAAAGTCTTATGGTTGCGTGCGAAAATGAAGATGATCATTAAATCCACTTTGGTAGCCTCAAAAACCATAGCAGTATATATATAGCAGTATATATATATATATATATATATATATATATATATATATATATATATATATATATATATATATATATATATATATATATATATATATATATATATATATATATATACATGCCATGGCGTACATGCGGGTTTTCAAACTTTCAGCGATATTGTTGCAGGGCTGTGACATTTTATTTCAAGATAAATGGAATAATGTCATTTTATATAAAATATGTTATATTAAGAGTTTTGATAAAGAATTAACAATACAGAAAAAATTAGCGGTATAAAAACTTGACTTCATTGCAAAATTGAGACTCACCTATCCAGCAAGAATTTGGCGATCGTCCATGCTGGTCACCAATAAATATGCGTGTGCTGCCATAATTTGTCCAGAGAGCTTCCCCGCCCCCTCCTCCTTTCAGAATCTAAGCTTTCGCATTAGATATAGTTGCGTCCGCCATTATTTTTGTAAACACGTGTTTGCGCGTGGCTAAAATTCTTATTCTTTGGGAGAGTTCAACTTAGAGGTTACACGAATATAGGCGTGGCAAGTAGCGAAATTTTGTCTGCCAGACAATAATGAAAAATCGCATATTTTATCACAAAATTTCCGATACTAGCCTGCTTTCGGCCTCAGTAACAACCTGAATCGTAATTTTCCAACTAAATAAATAATCACGAACTGAAAAAAGAAATATATAATTTCATTCGATTTTACTTAGGTTGTATGCATTTAAGGGCTGGCACCACGAATCGAGATCTATGAACCATTCGTTGCATCAGTTTGTGAACAATGCTAACAAAACCTGATTTTAAATATTGAATGTCCTCACTGATTATATCACTTAGTTTGCTTTCACTGTAATTAATTATTGTTATTTTGTTTCCTCAAAAGTATCAAATACTTTGGTGCATCACATCATGGCTTGGGAAAGAGGGACTTACAAACTGGAAGGAAACAAAATGTCCCTTTGAACCTGCGGTTTGATGCGACCATGAAATCCATGAAGACTTTTATCTCGCGAAAATTAAAGAAACAACACAGTAATGTAAATATTTCACAATGAGGTAGAAAAGGTTATAGATGCATGTTTTCAAAGATATTTCATTTGTAAGGATAGCTTAACAGTTGGGAAACGAAGCCAAGTCATATTGCATTATTGTCCGTACTCTCTAAAGGTCGAGTTCCACTGCAAATAGCACAGACCCTGATCTAACGTTGCCAGAAGATCACGGTTTATGTTCTTTATTTTGCTGATTACTCTTAAGAAACTACATGGACCCAGATCTGCCTGCGCATTGTGAAACAGTATATCTATGCAGATTGCAGTTGGACGCGGCCTACAATCGAGTGCGGAAGTTAGTGGATGGAGTTGTTAACGCATACATGCACCCAATATAAGTGGGGCAGCTAGAACCAGGCGACTGTAATAATCTGTATCCTTGCTTTGTATAGTGAAATCCCATTTAAATGGAAACTTTATTAACATTTTCAATACAGTGCACCAATTACACTAAGTGACATCGTCGCGAGAAGAACAAAATCCAATCTAAAGACTATTTAAAATCAAGTACAAAGAACAAAACATATCTAAAGTTATGGATGCAGTAATAACACATATCTTGAGATATTGTAATTTCATACGACAATCTGAAATACGAGACACGTGTAAGACTGACAATAGACCCCGATGTCCAGACACTAGTGAAAATACCTGAACTCCAAGAAGTAAATTAACCTGTAATTCCCATCTATAAAGCGCCATTTAAAACATGCAAATCGCATTCCTTCTACAAAGCTTTATTTACCCTTTGTTCAATTAATTGTTCCTTTACAAATCTTGCCTCAAAACAGGTACATTTTCATTAAAAGTCAGAGGATTGCACTCCTCTTGTCTAATAATTTATGTTTCCTTTCCATTCAGTAAACCTCACACAAAGACCGTCATTTGTCACACCAAGTTTTCCTTTAATATTGAAGAGAGGAAATCAGCGCCATTACCGGTCGTGGGATATTTTCAGTATGTAAAGAAATAATCAGACATCTGTCCGACAGTATTAAATAATGGCTAACAATTATAATTTATATCCTAAACTTAGGTGGGATAATTCCAGAATAAACTAAGAGTTTTATGAGCTCACGAAACAATGCACCTGTCGTGTAATTTCTGCTCGAAAGAGCCTCTTTAAAATAAACGCAGATATTCTAATGCGTTTTAATATGAACATTTAAATGTATTACACAACGGTTTCAGTAGTATAATCGTCAACAGATATTACTAAAAAAGGAAGAATAAAAGAATGCTAAAGACAACAATATTAAATCACATATGAACAATAGTTATTGAGATAAGCATCAATCGTGTATGAGCGTATACCTATTGTAATATGTATGCATCTATACGTATTCTAGAATACATGTGTTCATATTATACAATGTATGCATGTGTACAGATTATAGATTGTATGCATACTTATAGAACGCATGCACGTGTACATATTGTAGAATGTAAGCATGTGTATTTATTGTCCTTCGTCAATCGGTTCTACGAGGACCACTCTAGTCATCCGAGGGTATGAGTGGCTGGTTCTGTTATGTGTATGCCTGGTGGCTAGTGAGACCAACCATTGCACAGAATGTTCGTTTGCATAAGGGACATGGGATCAGTGGGATATCTCCAGGATGGTTGATGGCACATGGTTTTGTGGCTTGCATCTTGCTAGATCACACAACTTGGAGCCTTTGTGCACCGAGGAACGCCAAGTGACTCGATCGTTTGATATTTGTTCCCATGAATCAGCTTTATGTTTAATGATTTCAATGCAGCTTTCATATTTTCTTTGAGGCGTTCTTCTAACCTACGTGCTATTGCTCGCCATGGAAGAGTCTCTTCGGCAGCCGGTGGTCTGACATGCGTAAAACATGTCCCGCCCAGCGTAACGTACACTGCATCAGGATGGTGTTGATGTAAATGCTGGGGAGACCTGCTTGGGCGAATACCTCATTGTCTTTAACCTTGTCCTTGATGTTGAGGATTGTACTGAGACTTGTGGTGTGACAATGGTTCAGGTTCCTGGAGTACACCGTCCACGTTTCGCATGCGTAAAGTAGTGTGAGGAACACAACTGCCCTGTAGACCTTTAGTTTGGTGTGGATGCTGCAGCCTCTTCTATTCCAGAAGTTGGCATATAATCTGCCGGATATTGCACTGGCTTTGGCAATTCAAAGGTTCACCTCGTCATCAATTGTTACGCTCTGCGACAGTATGATGCCAAGGAAGGCGAAGCGGCTCACAACGTTGTGTCTTTGGCCCTTGAAAGTGATATTGGGCTCAATATAGTGATTTCCAAGGGCCGGCTGATGTAGGACTTCAGTCTTCTTGGTACTGATGATGAGATCAAAGCTTGTGCAGGAGCTGGAGAACTTGTCAACGCTGGATTACAGGGCGACATCGGAGCCTTCAGTGAGGACCCAGTCATCAGATAATAAGAAATCTTTATGGTGTCTGTCATGACCTTGGTTTTCGCGAGTATCTTTCCTGAAATTGAGAGTAAGGATATTGCCCTGTGGTTGTAGCCGGCCTGGTAGTTCCCTTTGCGCTTAAACGGGTGGATTATTGAAGCGTCTTGAGGAATTGTCTTGTCCTGCCATATCAGTAAAACAGTTGGTGCAGCCTTTCTATTAGATCTGTACCCTCCTTCCTTGTAAACTCCAGCTGGGATGGAGTCTGACCAAGGTGCTTTGCCATTGGAAAGCAGACGTATCGCTTTATGTCTCTCCAGCAAGGTTCTAGGGTCATCCAGTGCTTCGTTGATGGCGAATTTGTGGAGGCGACTGATGATTTTATCATTGATGGATGAAGGGCGATTCAAGACGCTATCAAAGTATTCAATCCATTGCTGAAAATCTTATTTTCGTCAGTAATTAGTGTTTCCGTCTGCTTTGCGAAGCGGGGTGGGGAGGAATCCAGAGAATATATGTCCACACACTTCCGTCAGTCCAATTTGTAGAAATTCTTCATGTCATGCTGTTTTGCGTAGCACTGGATCTCATCAACTTTGTTGTACACCCGCGTATCTCGCATTTTGGTGGAGCTTCCGGTGTTCAGTTATGTGCATGTTTTTGTAAGCATCTTTCCTACAGGTGGACATGGCGTTGTTGAGGCAGGGTAGAAGGAGGCATTGTTTCTTGTACATCAACTGCTTGATATCGTCGCAGTTCTTATTAAACCAGTCTTGATGCTTTCTGGTTGATGTTCTTAGGATTTTCGAAGCTGTGCGGTAGACCAGCGCTCTGAATGAGCTCAGTCGTTCTACACAGTATGATTGTTGTTAGTGCTGGAATTTAGACGTTCTTCCAGGGCATCCACGATAGACTGTTTGGTACTGGTGCGTTTCAGCTTGGTGATGTTCAGTCGATTAAGAACCTTCTTTCCCTGTAGGCGCCTTTAGAACTGAATGCGGATATTGAGCTTGATGATAATGAGGCGGTGGTCTGTCCAACAGTCAGCGCCGCACAAGGACTGCGTCATATGCACATCCTGACTGGCCATCTTCCTGACAATAACACAGTCGATGAGGTGCCAGATCTTAGAGCAAGAATGCATCCATGATGTACGGTTAAGGGTAGGGAGATGGACGACTATATTGGTGATCATCATTTCATGATCAGCGAGGTCTGGAGCAAAAGGAGAACGTTGATGTTACACTGACCCACTCCGTGCTTTCCTAGCACTCCATCCAAGGCAACGTGATTACATCCTACTCTTGAATTGAAATCGCCAAGAATGACGAGCTTATCTGCCATTGGAACGTCAGCAATGATGGAATGAAAATCCTCACTGAACCGGACTTTCACTTCATCTAGGTTGGTCATAGTTGGAACATATCAATTTGTGATGGTAAGGTGCTTTCTTCCAGACAAGAGGGGGAGTTTCATGGCCATGAGTCTGTCGTTTATTCTCTTGGGAATTTCTACAAATTTGCCAATCAGTGCTGTCTTCACTGCAAAGCCAACACCAGCCTCACGGAGCTATTTACTTCCTCGGCTGCATCAAAAGAAAGTGTATCCAGGGCCCTTTCACAGAGTTCGCCTTCTCCCACAAGCCGAATCTCGCTAAAGGCAGCAATGTCCACGTTGTAACTGGCGAGATAGAGCAGTTCTATTCTGGAGTTTTTCAAGATCGTCTCTGTCCATTAAGGTGCACACATTACATGCGCTAAGTGTGAGAAGAACATTCCTCGCAGGTAAACATCGTGTTGTTCTGCTGTAGGAGGTGAGCACGTTGATAGGCTTGCTTGGATGTCATGCATTAGTTTGGTTATATTTATCATACGGAAGTTTCTTTTTGTAGTAAATAAAGGTGGAGGGTTAATAACTGATCCGTCCAGATGGCATATAATACAGAGGTGATCTGATGCAGGTTCGTGGGATACAAGGGTGGACCGTACAATATTATCATCAGATATATGAAGAATCTAGTCTAAAATGTTACCATGTGTATGGGTGGGTTGGTGAACTTACTGTTTAAGGTTAAAAATATGATTATATGTTAGTAGGTTTGATGCGTTGGGTTTTCAGGACAGTCAAAGTGAAAGTTCAAATATACAAAAATAATCATATTGCCACATATCGAATTTGTATTCTCCAGGAGATTCGGAAAATGCTCTAAAAAGAAAGATTCAGTCAGCTTATTTTATTTTAATAGGAGGAGGGCGTTAGAGGCAGAAGTAAAATGGACTGACGTTTGTTCCAGTGCGAGTGTTGTTTGTACTAGATCAAACGACGTGTCAGAATTTGAAGGCTGTGTTGTTTTTAAGACATTTTATCATGGAATTCTTTGTGATGACGACAATTCCACCTTCACGAGGGTGGCGGGGGAACGACTTGATGGAGTTTCTGGTGGGTGTTAGATCCACCCACTTGTACTCATCGCATGATGTTTCTAGCCACGTTTCTGTCAGGAATGTGTACTTACTGGAGAATGTATGCATGTGAACTGATTGTAGAATGTGTGCATGTGTACTTCCTATAAAATGTACACATGTGAACTTGTTGTAGGCTCTATGAACGTGTACATATTGTATAATGTTTGCATATGTAATTATTATCAAAGGTATGAATGTGGATTTATTATAAAATCTATGAGCGTGTACGTATAGTATTACGCATACATGTGTACTTATTATAGAATGTACGCATGTTCACTTATTTTAGAATGTATGAAGGTGTACTGATTGTAAAATGCTTTAATGTGTACTTATTGTAGAATCTATACATATGTACCTATTGTATAATGTATGCATTTGTACTTATTATAGAACGCATGCATGTGTACTTATCGTAGAATATATGAACGGGTACTTACCGTAGAACGTATGCATATATACGTATTGTATAATGCATGTATATGTACGTATTATACAATATATGCATATGTACGTATTATACAATGTATGCATATGTACTTATTTTTCAATATATGCATATGTACGTATTATACAATGTATGCATATGTACGTATTATTCAATGTATGCATATGTACGTATTATACAATGTATGCATATGTACGTATTATACAATGCATATGTACGTATTATACAATGCATATGTACGTATTATACAATGCATATGTACGTATTATACAATGCATATGTACGTATTATACAATGCATGTGTACGTATTATACAATATATGCATATGTACGTATTATACAATGCATATGTACGTATTATACAATGTATGCATATGTACGTATTATACAATATATGCATAGGTACGTATTATACAATGTATGCATATGTACTTATTTTACAATATATGCATATGTACGTATTATACAATGTATGCATATGTACGTATTATTCAATGTATGCATATGTACGTATTATAAAATATATGCATATGTACTTATTATTCAATGTATGCATATGTACGTATTATACAAGGTATGCATATGTACTTATTATTCAATATATGCATATGTACGTATTATACAATGTATGCATATGTACGTATTATACAATGTATGCATATGTACGTATTATACAATGTATGCATATGTACGTATTATACAATGTATGCATATGTACGTATTATACAATATATGCATATGTACTTATTATTCAATGTATGCATATGTACGTATTATACAATGTATGCATATGTACGTATTATACAATGTATGCATATGTACGTATTATACAATGTATGCATATGTACGTATTATGCAATGTATGCATATGTACGTATTATACAATGTATGCATATGTACGTATTATACAATGCATATGTACGTATTATACAATATATGCATATGTACTTATTATTCAATGTATGCATATGTACGTATTATACAATGTATGCATATGTACGTATTATACAATGTATGCATATGTACGTATTATACAATGTATGCATATGTACGTATTATACAATATATGCATATGTACGTATTATACAATATATGCATATGTACTTATTATTCAATGTATGCATATGTACGTATTATACAAGGTATGCATATGTACGTATTATACTATGCATATGTACGTATTATACAATGTATGCATATGTACGTATTATACAATATATGCATATGTACGTATTGTATAATGCATGTATATGTACGTATTATACAATGTATGCATATGTACGTATTATTCAATGTATGCTTATGTACGTATTATACAAGGTATGCATATGTACGTATTATACAATGTATGCATATGTACGTATTATACAATGCATATGTACGTATTATACAATGTATGCATATGTACGTATTATACAATGTATGCATATGTACGTATTATACAATGTATGCATATGTACGTGTTATACAATGTATGCATATGTACGTATTATACAATGTATGCATATGTACTTATTATTCAATGTATGCATATGTACGTATTATACAATGTATGCATATGTACTTATTATTCAATGTATGCATATGTACGTATTATTCAATGTATGCATATGTACGTATTATACAATGTATGCATATGTACGTATTATACAATATATGCATATGTACGTATTATACAATGTATGCATATGTACGTATTATACAATGTATGCATATGTACGTATTATACAATGTATGCATATGTACGTATTATACAATATATGCATATGTACTTATTATACAATATATGCATATGTACGTATTATACAATATATGCATATGTACGTATTATACAATGTATGCATATGTACGTATTATACAATGTATGCATATGTACGTATTATACAATGTATGCATATGTACGTATTATACAATGTATGCATATGTACGTATTATACAATATATGCATATGTACTTATTATACAATATATGCATATGTACGTATTATACAATATATGCATATGTACGTATTATACAATGTATGCATATGTACGTATTATACAATGTATGCATATGTACGTATTATACAATGTATGCATATGTACGTATTATACAATGTATGCATATGTACGTATTATTCAATGTATGCATATGTACGTATTATTCAATGTATGCATATGTACGTATTATACAATATATGCATATGTACTTATTATTCAATATATGCATATGTACTTATTATTCAATGTATGCATATGTACGTATTATACAATATATGCATATGTACTTATTATTCAATATATGCATATGTACGTATTATACAATGTATGCATATGTACGTATTATACAATATATGCATATGTACTTATTATTCAATATATGCATATGTACTTATTATTCAATGTATGCATATGTACGTATTATTCAATGTATACATATGTACGTATTATACAATATATGCATATGTACTTCTTATTCAATATATGCATATGTACTTATTATTCAATATATGGCTATGTACTTATTATACAATATATGCATATGTACGTATTATTCAATATATGCATATGTACTTATTATACAATATATGCATATGTACGTATTATTCAATATATGCATATGTACTTATTATACAATATATGCATATGTACTTATTATTCAATATATGCATATGTACGTATTATTCAATGTATGCATATGTACGTATTATACAATGTATGCATATGTACGTATTATACAATATATGCATATGTACTTATTATTCAATATATGCATATGTACTTATTATTCAATATATGCATATGTACGTATTATACAATGTATGCATATGTACGTATTATACAATGTATGCATATGTACGTATTATACAATGTATGCATATGTACTTATTATTCAATATATGCATATGTACGTATTATACAATATATGCATATGTACTTATTATTCAATGTATGCATATGTACGTATTATACAAGGTATGCATATGTACGTATTATACAATGTATGCATATGTACTTATTATTCAATGTATGCATATGTACGTATTATATAATGTATGCATATGTACGTATTATACAATGTATGCATATGTTTGTATTATACAATATATGCATATGTACTTATTATTCAATGTATGCATATGTACGTATTATACAATATATGCATATGTACTTATTATTCAATGTATGCATATGTACGTATTATACAATGTTTGCATATGTACGTATTATACAATATATGCATATGTACGTATTATTCAATATATGCATATGTACGTATTATACAATGCATATGTACGTATTATACAATGTATGCATATGTACTTATTATTCAATATATGCATATGTACGTATTATACAATATATGCATATGTACGTATTATACAATTCATATGTACGTATCATACAATGTATGCATATGTACTTATTATTCAATGTATGCATATGTACGTATTATACAATGTATGCATATGTAGGTATTATACAATGTATGCATATGTTTGTATTATACAATATATGCATATGTACTTATTATTCAATGTATGCATATGTACTTATTATACAATGTATGCATATGTACGTATTATACAATATATGCATATGTACTTATTATTCAATGTATGCATATGTACGTATTATACAATATATGCATATGTACTTATTATTCAATGTATGCATATGTACGTATTATACAATGTATGCATATGTACGTATTATACAATGTATGCATATGTACGTATTATTCAATATATGCATATGTACGTATTATACAATATATGCATATGTACTTATTATTCAATGTATGCATATGTACTTATTATTCAATGTATGCATATGTACTTATTATTCAATATATGCATATGTACGTATTATACAATATATGCATATGTACTTATTATTCAATGTATGCATATGTACTTATTATTCAATGTATGCATATGTACGTATTATACAATGTATGCATATGTACGTATTATTCAATATATGCATATGTACGTATTGTACAATATATGCATATGTACTTATTATTCAATGTATGCATATGTACTTATTATTCAATGTATGCATATGTACGTATTATTCAATGTATGCATATGTACGTATTATACAATGTATGCATATGTACGTATTATACAATATATGCTTATGTACGTATTATACAATATATGGCTATGTACTTATTATACAATATATGCATATGTACGTATTATTCAATATATGCATATGTACTTATTATACAATATATGCATATGTACGTATTATTCAATATATGCATATGTACTTATTATACAATATATGCATATGTACTTCTTATTCAATATATGCATATGTACGTATTATTCAATGTATACATATGTACGTATTATACAATGTATGCATATGTACGTATTATACAATATATGCATATGTACTTATTATTCAATATATGCATATGTACTTATTATTCAATATATGCATATGTACGTATTATACAATGTATGCATATGTACGTATTATATAATGTATGCATATGTACGTATTATACAATGTATGCATATGTACTTATTATTCAATATATGCATATGTACGTATTATACAATATATGCATATGTACTTATTATTCAATGTATGCATATGTACGTATTATACAAGGTATGCATATGTACGTATTATACAATGTATGCATATGTACTTATTATTCAATGTATGCATATGTACGTATTATATAATGTATGCATATGTACGTATTATACAATGTATGCATATGTTTGTATTATACAATATATGCATATGTACTTATTATTCAATGTATGCATATGTACGTATTATACAATATATGCATATGTACTTATTATTCAATGTATGCATATGTACGTATTATACAATGTATGCATATGTACGTATTATACAATATATGCATATGTACGTATTATTCAATATATGCATATGTACGTATTATACAATGCATATGTACGTATTATACAATGTATGCATATGTACTTATTATTCAATATATGCATATGTACGTATTATACAATATATGCATATGTACGTATTATACAATTCATATGTACGTATCATACAATGTATGCATATGTACTTATTATTCAATGTATGCATATGTACGTATTATACAATGTATGCATATGTACGTATTATACAATGTATGCATATGTTTGTATTATACAATATATGCATATGTACTTATTATTCAATGTATGCATATGTACGTATTATACAATGTATGCATATGTACGTATTATACAATATATGCATATGTACTTATTATTCAATGTATGCATATGTACGTATTATACAATATATGCATATGTACTTATTATTCAATGTATGCATATGTACTTATTATTCAATGTATGCATATGTACGTATTATACAATGTTAGCATATGTACGTATTATTCAATATATGCATATGTACGTATTATACAATATATGCATATGTACTTATTATTCAATGTATGCATATGTACTTATTATTCAATGTATGCATATGTACGTATTATTCAATGTATGCATATGTACGTATTATACAATGTATGCATATGTACGTATTATACAATATATGCTTATGTACGTATTATACAATATATGCCTATGTACTTATTATTCAATGTATGCATATGTACTTCTTATTCAATATATGCATATGTACTTATTATTCAATATATGCATATGTACTTATTATTCAATATATGCATATGTACGTATTATACAATGTATGCATATGTACGTATTATACAATGTATGCATATGTACGTATTATACAATATATGCATAAGTACGTATTATACAATGTATGCATATGTACGTATTATTCAATGTATGCATATGTACTTATTATTCAATGTATGCATATGTACTTATTATTCAATGTATGCATATGTACGTATTATTCAATGTATGCATATGTACGTATTATACAATATATGCATAAGTACGTATTATACAATGTATGCATATGTACGTATTATTCAATGTATGCATATGTACTTATTATTCAATGTATGCATATGTACTTATTATTCAATGTATGCATATGTACGTATTATTCAATGTATGCATATGTACGTATTATACAATATATGCATATGTACTTATTATTCAATGTATGCATATGTACTTATTATTCAATATATGCATATGTACTTATTATTTAATGTATGCATATGTACTTATTATACAATATATGCATATGTACGTATTATTCAATGTATGCATATGTACGTATTATTCAATGTATGCATAGGTACGTATTATACAATGTATGCATATGTACGTATTATTCAATATATGCATATGTACTTATTATTCAATGTATGCATATGTACGTATTATTCAATGTATGCATATGTACGTATTATACAATATATGCATATGTACTTATTATTCAATGTATGAATATGTACGTATTATTCAATGTATGCATATGTACGTATTATACAATATATGCATATGTACTTATTATTCAATGTATGAATATGTACGTATTATACAATGTATGCATATGTACTTATTATTCAATGTATGCATATGTACGTATTATACAATGTATGCATATGTACGTATTATACAATGTATGCATATGTACTTATTATACAATATATGCATATGTACTTATTATTCAATGTATGCATATGTACGTATTATACAATGTATGCATATGTACGTATTATACAATGTATGCATATGTACTTATTATTCAATGTATGCATATGTACGTATTATACAATGTATGCATATGTACTTATTATACAATGTATGCATATGTACGTATTATACAATGTATGCATATGTACGTATTATACAATGTATGCATATGTACTTATTATTCAATGTATGCATATGTACGTATTATACAATGTATGCATATGTACTTATTATTCAATGTATGCATATGTACGTATTATACAATGTATGCATATGTACTTATTATACAATGTATGCATATGTACGTATTATACAATGTATGCATATGTACGTATTATACAATGTATGCATATGTACTTATTATTCAATGTATGCATATGTACGTATTATACAATGTATGCATATGTACGTATTATACAATGTATGCATATGTACGTATTATACAATGTATGCATATGTACGTGTTATACAATGTATGCATATGTACGTATTATACAATGTATGCATATGTACGTATTATTCAATGTATGCATATGTACTTATTATTCAATGTATGCATATGTACGTATTATACAATGTATGCATATGTACGTATTATACAATGTATGCATATGTACGTATTATTCAATGTATGCATATGTACGTATTATTCAATGTATGCATATGTACGTATTATACAAGGTATGCATATGTACGTATTATACAATGTATGCATATGTACGTATTATACAATGAATGCATATGTACGTATTATACAATATATGCATATGTACGTATTATACAATGTATGCATATGTACGTATTATACAATGTATGCATATGTACGTATTATACAATGAATGCATATGTACGTATTATACAATATATGCATATGTACGTATTATACAATGTATGCACATGTACGTATTATACAATGTATGCATATGTACGTATTATACAATGCATATGTACGTATTATACAATGCATGTGTACGTATTATAGAATGTATACAATGTATGCATGTGTACTTATTATGGAATGTATGCATGTGTACCTATATTAGAAGCTATGCATCTACACTTATTATAGAATAAATGAAGGTGTACTTATTGAAAAATGTATACACGTGTAAGTTTTGTAGAATGTATGCATGTGTACCTATTTTAGAATGTATGCATGTACACTTATTATAGAATAAATGAAGGTATACTTATTGAAAAATGTATACATGTGTATTTATTGTAGAATGTATGAACGTGTATATGTATAATATTTGTGCTTTTACATACTATAAACCGTATGCGTATGTGTATAGTGTAGAAATTAATAGTTTGCAATCAAGAACTGTTGACATTTGTACATAAAAGTCTGTTTTAATTTTTCTGGTTTGTAATCATAGAGCTTATTTAAACCAATTACTGTGTAATGTGTTGCCTCGATTCTGGGGACATAATATAATCTGGACTTGTTTACGGCAATATTTCAAAACTACTAATGTTGTTCTTGTATGTTAAACTAAAATAAAAAGATTTACTGATATGTTTTGCCAAACTAAAACAAATGAAAAGCCTGATAACATATCATACATTTAAATTGTATATTTGTGGTCCATTTTTCTCTAAGAGAGCTGACTAATAACTGAAAATTAATGCAATCGACAAAACATTCACAGTTAATAAACAGAGCCGTTTTCTGAAAAAAACTGAAAACCTTGAGGAATTTGTTCGGTCTCTCTGGAGTGTCTGGTTAATGTTAAATGCCATTTTCGTCATCGTGCGTGACTAAAGTTAGACGAGTCAGACTTTGTATAAATCAAATTATAATTGTAAAAGTTAGAATAGATATTTTTTTATTATTTAGAGGGAGGTGAATTCATCCTTTACGATTTTCTAAGCTTTATTTGGTCATTAGTCTTTCAAAATGTAGAAAGAAGAATTGAATGGACAATGTAATGGAGTTTTCATGGCAATACTTCTTTAGAAACTATTCATTTTCTCATGACTATCATTTGTATTGCTAAGTTTTACTTTTTATCTGGGTTATTGAAGGTCACTATATAGAAAGTTGTGACCTTATTTAACATCTCCAAAGTAATATAGGTTTGTACACTTAAATAGCATTTGTGACCTTATTTAACATCTTCAAAGTAACTCAAATTAGACGAGTCAGACGTTTGATAAATCAAATTAAAATTGCGAAAGTAAGAATAGACATTTATTTATTATTTTTAGGGAGATAAATTAAACCTTTACGGTTTTCCAAGCTGCATCTCCAAATCACTGCTGCAAGCAGGGTAGGTCAACTAGGACAGAATTCCGAGGACTCACAACGACCAGTGCGTCTACCAACGTTAAAATTTGTAGGGCCCTACGGGACATTTTTATTTTCTTGGGCCCACAAAGCATGTACGTGACCTTGTTCCACAGTAACGTAGTATTTCTACACCTTGATAGCGAATTGTGGCATCTTATACATCATTAAAGTAACGTAGTAGTGGTGCATGTACACATAAAAAGCATTGTACAAGTTGTGAACTTTATAAAACGATCAAAGCAACGTAGTTGTCGTACACTTTGATTGATGTTGTGACCTTATTTAACGTCATAAAAGTAATGTGTCTGTCTAACACTTTGATAGTAGTTATGACCTTATTTAACGTCTCCAATGTAAAGTAGCTGTCTAACACGTTGATAGCGGTTGTGACTTTAGAAGAAGAAGAAGAAGAAGAAGAAGAAGAAGAAGAAGAAGAAGAAGAAGAAGAAGAAGAAGAAGAAGAAGAAAAAGAAGAAGAAGAGCACAGCTTCGATTATGTGAACCTCAGCTTCCCAATTTCTGATTCAATTCAATCAATCCCATTTCCTTTAATCGTACTTTATAGAACATACAAAACTGTGGTTGCTAAACCAAACTCCTTATTATCCAATTACCACAAGGCCACTTAGAACTTGAATAATTTAGGTTCTACTGTAATATTACAAATTCTATGCTGCTTGCTGGTCTTTGAATTTGAAGCATTTAGGTTCTTGGTCCTTCAATCAAAAACAGGATTTTAAGAAAAACACAAGAAAATGGTAACAAATCCTGATATTACATCTTATCGACCTAAGTGACACGGTACCATGCAAGAACTATATGAAATAATGTTCGAATACGAACTGTAATGTACCTAGAAGATATATTAAAACAGGTTAGTTAAATGATGTTATTTTTCTCCTCGAAAAAGTCAGTGAATCAGTCAGGTCTTTGGTTACAATATTTTACTGCACTGTGCATGTATATATTATGAAGAGACTGAATGGCACCAAGGCTGAGAAAAATTAATTTTCATTACGTTACGGTATGTTCTGATTCAGTAAAAAAAAATCGTCATGACGTTACGGTATGTCCTGATTTAGTAAAAATATCTTCATTACGTTACGTTATGTTCTGATCCAGTTAGAATATCTTCATTACGTTACGTTATGTTCTGATCCAGTAAGAATATCTTCATTGCGTTACGGTATGTTCTGATTCAGAAATAATATCTTCATTATGTTACGGTATGATCTGATTCAGTAAGAATATCTTCATTACGTTACGGTATGTTCCGATTCAGTTCTGATTTAGGAAGAAATCTTCATGACGTTACGGTATGTTCTGATTCAGTAAGAATATCTTCATTACGTTACGGTATGTTCTGATCCAGTAAGAATATCTTCATTACATTATGATATGTTCTGATCCAGTAAGAATATCTTCATTACGTTACGGTATGTTCTGATTCAGAAATAATATCTTCATTACATTACGGTATGTTCTGATTCAGTAAGAATATCTTCATTACGTTACGGTATGTTCCGATTCAGTTCTGATTTAGGAAAAATCTTTATGACGTTACGGTATGTTCTGATTCAGTAAGAATATCTTCATTATTTTACGGTATGTTCTGATTCAGTAAGAATATCTTCATTACGTTACGTTATGTTCTGATCAGTAAGAATATCTTCATTATGTTACGGTATGTTCTGATTCAGGAATAATATCTTCATTTCGTTACGTTATGTTCCGATTCAGTTTTGATTTAGGGAGAAATCTTCATGACGTTACGATATGTTCCGATTCAGTAAGAATATCTTCATTACGTTACGTTATGTTTTGATCCAGTAAGAATATCTTCATTATGTTACGGTATGTTCCGATTCAGTTCTGATTTAGGAAGAAATCTTCATGACGTTACGGTATGTTCTGATTCAGTAAGAATATCTTCATTATGTTACGGTATGATCTGATTCAGTAAGAATATCTTCATTACGTTACGGTATGTTCCGATTCAGTTCTGATTTAGGAAGAAATCTTCATGACGTTACGGTATGTTCTGATTCAGTAAGAATATCTTCATTACGTTACGTTATGTTTTGATCCAGTAAGAATATCTTCATTGCGTTACGGTATGTTCTGATTCAGGAATAATATCTTCATTATGTTACGGTATGTTCTGATTCAGTAAGAATATCTTCATTACGTTACGGTATGTTCCGATTCAGTTCTGATTTAGGAAGAAATATTCATGACGTTACGATATGTTCTGATTGAGCTATCATTCTGTAAATTATTCATGCACAAAGGAGACAGTTTGACTGCGTTATAAAATACACATCGGTAGATTTTATAAGGCTGATTGAAAGGATCTGCTATGGCTTATATTTTCCTGTTATGCTCAAAAATTTTAAAACCAAGAATTCTTCATTAATATATATGTAAATTCAGTAAATATAGAAGAACACGCCTCATCAACCAAAGTGCCACATGTTTATATATTTGTTCTACTAAACTCCGTGTATCCAGTGTGTGGGATGGTGTTAGTATGTCCAATGTGTCGGCTGATACTTTGTCGAGTTTCTTCTTTTCCAACATTAGTACGCCGCCATATACATACATATATATATATATATATATATATATATATATATATATATATATATATATATATATATATATATATATATATATATATATATATATATATGCACATATCTATATATATATATATATATATATATATATATATATATATATATATATATATATATATATATAGATATATATACATATATATACATATACATATAGCGGCGTACTAATGTTGGAAAAGAAGAAACAATTATGTCACTGAACTAGGAGTATACTGTCGTGGTATTTACTGACTTAAACTATGTGGAATTTTTGTAAACCTTGTGGATGTAATTTTCTGTTGTATCCCACAAGTTTGCTGCTTTTTTGTCGTTTTGAAGATGGTGGCAAATCCAGGGAAGGAGATTCATGAGCGTATGGTGGATTTTGTGAAAATCGGGATGGTGACTTTTGAAGTTGCTCGATATACAACGGAAGGTATTTTTAACATCATTAGGATAAATAGTTGTAATTTGTTTGTAACATAATGAAGAATCATTTGTAGGTTAGGAAGGTACGTGCAACATCGGGCCCGCACTTGTTGACTGATAATCAAAAACAGATGGTTTTAATCGCCAGATATCTACTAGTCGTACGTAAAAAAAAATGAACAGAGACATTTGAAAGAGATTTCCAAATGTGACGAAATATTGCCTTACTTTTATGAACCCAACACAATAGAAACTAACAGCAAGGAACATTAATCTGTGGTAACTGTGACCGCTGACGATGGATTGGAAACTACGTCTGACTCCGTTTGGAACGTTCTCTCTGGTGGTCAAAGCGGCCAACCATATATGCTCAAACATCGGTCGTGTAGGCAGATGGCAAGAGCTGTGTGGAAAGCGCAGAACACCAAATCTGGTGCATTAGCAACAGATGTCCTTTGACTTCATCAGTACCTTTTACTAGTGATTACCAGACCGTTGTGACACTGGATTCAGAATACGACAGTAACGGTGACTCGGCGCAATATTCCCTGCCTTAAATCAACTCACGCACAGGTATCAAATAACCCAACCACCATACACTACCGCCAGATATCTTCAAATCCTGCAACGATGGGCGACGGACAAATCTGCAGGTGTGGGGGTACCCTAGAAACAGCAGTTATAGATCTGCATACAGGCTATTCTGGGCATAAGCGTCGTTTGGAGCTTGACCGAAGCACCGGTGGACCTCAGCATCACCTTTAGCGACTGAGCTACCTTTTAGGGATCACGTGGGTTCCCTCCTTAGTAGCAACAAGTGGCTATACAAGGCGCGCTAAACATTGCCTTCATCACCTTAATTGTAGTCAGCATGTCACTACTGACAGTTTGTTTTAGCTCCAGAAACTCTAACGCAAAAACAAGTTTATGTAACTGACAGTCATCATCATATAGACCAGAGAGAAAAACAGCTCTTACTGGTAGATCAGAACCCATTTACGCGGCCCACCTAGCTGAGAAAGAGCACGTACGGAAGGAGGAGCTGGATACACCTTTTTTGGATTACCCGATGTAAAGGAAAAGGTCGTGATCCAGATGAACGTCAAATGCAAAGTAAAAAAAATTGGAAGACTCGTGAATGATTAACAAGACTAATATGAATGATATGAATAACTTCCATTATGCTTTGAAGACATTCTACGGTCTGCGGTCATCGGGAAAATATATCATACTGATAAGGATACTAGCATAGAAAAGATACTAAAAAGATGGATGAAACACTTCTACAACATCCACAATCATTAATTATCTATCAGTTATGAGGCAAGTGATCGACTGCACCAAGTGATAATCAACTATCACTTTCTGATCCACCTAAAATGACTTAACTGAAAAAGTAATTGACCTGCTGTCAGATGGCATACATGAAGCAGGTGCTAGACCAGCAGACGTCTACAAAAACAGAAACTGACTGAAATCGTGCTGTCAATGTGGGCTCAAATAGTCTAATGAATTATCTATCATCCTCTTGCGAGATCTGAAAGTCAGCAGATACTCCTTATGTTACTATTGGTGGATTTAGTTCCTGCCATTAATCAGCTAAATAATCGCCAGAAGTCTGCTGAATCACTTTGTACACCACATTGATCAAGAGTTACTGCCTATGTTTCAGTGTGGCCTCTGGAGAACACTTGACACTATATATTTGGTTCTTACAGCTCATCAACTGCAGGAAGTAACTTCAGCAAACGTTTATGATACGATTCGTAAATCATGTATTATGGGTACCGAGTAGTCGCTCGACAGCGAAGACATGGCTAAGGAGATATGCTGAAATCGGCCTTCCCTTCGGTGGCCGCCCGTTTTGACACCGATGGTGACACGAGTATTGCATGACTTGATAGATACCGCTTTGACGCAATGCAAAGAATGTCTCTCAAATGTCATCATCGACAAACAAAACCCAATATGAACTTTCTTGAGAGCAGGCAAAATATCTTACTTCAAACTGGCAAATACCTCCTATAAATGTCATGGACACTACTGAATCAAGAATTCCTACTTCTCGGACGCCATTGCAAGGACAAGACAGTAAGAGACGACGAAGACACCCCTCCATAGGACTTAACACCCCGATAAATAGAAAGACTAAGAAACGAAGAATAGTCTGATATTTAGAGGGTTTTTATTATTAAATCAAAGATAGAGAGAAAATGATGCAAAGAGAGTCTTTCACCTCTTTGAAGTCGGAACTGGATCTGTTTTTCAAGATGATGATGTAAGAATCCAATGGGCAGAATTTCAAGACGTCTCCTCTTTGACACCCTCAGCTCTTATTGAGTTTGAAATCAATGGACAGCCCGAAGATTACATCGATCTGAAAAGCAGTTACTTGTAGCTGATGGTCCAAGTTGAAGAGAAGGATGAGGGTCTCATAGACACTGAGGAAGCAGCTACCGTCAACAATTTCATGCATTCGTTGTTCAGCGAAGTGGGTTTGTAATGGAATAACACGCTGGTTAGCAACAACATGAATACCTATCCGTACTGCGTGTGTCTGAAAAATATATTGACTTACGTAAAAGGCCAAGAATATTCATCTGGATTCTTGCAAGGTATGAAAACGTGGAAATCAGACAAATGTGACGAAACCGAAGTGAATACATCTAAATAGCAAAATGTGGGTGGGATTTGTTGAATGGCGAAAGAAAATAAAAAATCCCAACAAATGTTTAGAATGGATGGATCGCCTACATTTGGACATGTGGTTGCAAGATAAGTATTTGCTGAATGGCGTGGATGTCCGCCTAAAATTGAATCGCAGTAGTGTCTCTTTCCATTTGATAACTGATAATGATGACAATTACAAAACCATCATCCAAGAAGCCAGGCTCTACATGCGACACATGGATGTGTTATAGTTGTAAATGACATCAGTCATATTTTGAGCAGAACGACTGCCACGTATCCGATACGACGCGTGGAAATGAAAACTTTCACTATTCCTAGGGTCTGAGATCCATCATCTAATATAATTTGTTCCAAGTATAGTTACCCAAACATTTAATCACTGCTATCATTGAAAATTCAGCATTCAACTTAGCTTTCAATAAAACTCTTTTCCACTTTTGCGTGTCCAAGATTGAAGGCAGTCGAGTTCACAAGACCTTGTGTACCAGACCTTTCTACCATAACTTTGAAAAGAAGAATTACTTGACGTCCATTTAAGAATGACAGTTTTGGACCAGCAATATCCACTGTATTATGTACGAGGATTGTGCAAGATGTTACTCTTTGATGGCTTTTGATTTCACTCCAGACGAAGGCAGCGCCGAGGGACATTTCCATCCTATAAAATCCGTCAAGTCCCTTATGAAACGGTGAACGTCATCTTGTATGCCGAATTCGGAATACGATAGAAATCAACAGTTTGAGAGAAGTCAATCTAGAAGTTATGTAAGGCTGATATCCCTCCTTGAATGATGCAGCAGAATCTATGTAAATAGAATTGGAAGATAACGTGGAAGCAGAACCCCAATGCAAAGACTAAGAGGTCATAGTGATGAGGTCCAGATGGCCAGAACAAGAACAACGTTTAGTCTCTAGCTTTGCAAAACAATTACGGAATTGATCAAGAAAGATTGCTCTGGATATCAAAACGATCATCCCAGTCAAATTCAACACGATACATGTCTGATGATGAAGCAATAAGAAAAATTGGAAGAATATCTGGAGGAAGCTTGGAGTCTCATCTCAGAAGAAGCACTGTTGCTACAGTGGTATAAAGACTTGCGCGATCATTCCTCTCCTTTTTGATTGCTCTAAAGATCCATCACATCGAATCTCTCTTTGCCCATAGTGCGGAGACGAAGTGACGAAGCAGTTAATCATCAGATATTTGTAAGCAAAATGCAGGATTAAATTGATGACATACTTATGTGAAGAAAAAAAACCACGAAAACATGGGTGCTTGGAACTTTTGAGCAGCTGTTTGTACACTGCTTCTTGGAATCATGCTGTGAGTGCAAAAGATGAACTTCCTCATTGCAAACCTCAAAACTATCAATTTTAGGTTTTCAGCACGAACGAACGTCATCCCTCAGTAATCCACTGATTAGCTGTCTACTTCCCTAAAGAGGGAATATAGATATAGTATAATATTTATATAGTGTAACGATATGTCTGACCCTTCTGTCAAATATAGTTTGAGATTTTAACAAACTAAAATTTTATTAAACTCAACTGTATTCTTTATTTCAATAATCCCAGTTATGATCCTAATATATATTGCTAATTTTCTAATATATTATATTTTTTTCATTAATCTAATAAGAATACCAATATTTTGTCTTACAGGCGATATTAAAGTTTTTTTAAAATATTAATCCTTTTATGACTTAATCTAAACTCGTGAATATTAATGAGCTTGACCGAATTTGTTTCAAATGGAATTTATCAATTTTGGTATATTTACTAGTCCATAACAGTTGTCAATGGAATTTTCACCGTTGTTTAATGCTAAATTTCATATTTGCTTTATGATAGGCATTATTAGACATAATTGATGGGAGATAGCTAAATAATCTTCACGAAGTTTTCAGTCTAAAATTTTACAAATGATGGAGTGTGTGGGATGAGGGATGTTGCATCCTTTCTTCCTAGTTTAACAAATTTAATATATTCATAAATTAATAAGGAATCAAGCGACAGGCTCCAATGTACATTTTATAATTATATTTCTCTGGTCAACTTTAATCTGCATTTTGTCTAAAAACGGTATTTTGTTAAGTGGTTCCTCATAGCAAAAGTCAGGAATCCAGGTATGTATGTTCCAAAATATTCTTTGCCAAAAGACTCCATGGAAAGGTCTGGAAATCTTAGCTCTGCTATATTTATAGTCTGACAGCATAACAAATATAATATTCAGGACGTTAAGACGTTTTGAAGCAAATATAATTAATAATTGAAGATGGCATTGTGACATAAACAACAGTAATCGCCCATCAAAATCGGTTGTGAACATTTTGATATATGCAAAAGATCAGGAAAGATAACTTTAACCAATCACCATAATATTAATAAGTTTTTGTGATGTTATAGAAAATATAATATCTTGTAAAACACATTAAGGTAAATATATTGCATATTGAAAGATATGGACGATGCTGCTACTCTTTCACATGTATATTCAGATAATTTTAAATTATCTTAACTTTTAAATTTACTTTTTTTTAAAATGTACTTTTAATTTTTCATTATACCTTATTGAGCCTATTTATATCTTGGTAGAAATGTTTGAGATGTGCTAACGGTAATCAAGACCATATTGAGACATTTCAGTTATTCATAAATAAATTTAAACTTCTATATTTTCAGTAAATGAATTTATATGTATTACTTTTCAGAATATTGATCAGTTATATCGTGAATATAAACATGGAAAGTTTACTTGTGATATAATTTTACTTGTGCGTATCTGCCTTAGTGTTTATAGTCGCGGGTTCGAACACAGGCCTATTCATATTATTTAGTTAGTTTTTTAAAAAAAAAAAAAAAAACGTTTTCGTCCCTTTAAACTCAGGCCAATCTGGCTACCTATTATTACTAATAATTGTGATATTAAGCTATAAACATAGAAAATAATTTAGCTATGTATTAGTTGACATAAAATGAAATTTTTGCAAAGAAATTGTTTAAAAGAAAACGTCTATTTGGCCAAGTAGAAATTAATTAATTTCATTCATACATAAACTTCATATCATTTATATATAAACTTCACATCATTTATACATAAACTTCATATCATTCATACATAAACTTCATTTCAATCGCACAAACCTCATATCATTCATACATAAACTTCGTATCATTTATACATAAACCTCATATCATTCATACATAAACCTCATATAATTCATACATAAACTTCGTATCATTTATACATAAACCTCATATAATTCATACATAAACTTCATATCATTCATACATAACTTCATTTCAATCACACAAACCTCATATCATTCATACATAAACTTCGTATCATTTATACATAAACCTCATATCATTCATACATAAACCTCATATAATTCATACATAAACTTCGTATCATTTATGCATTAACCTCATATAATTCATACATAAACTTCATATCATTCATACATAAACTTCATTTCAATCACACAAACCTCACATCATTCATACATAAACTTCGTATCATTTATACATAAACCTCATATCATTCATACATAAACTTCATTTCAATCACACGAACCTCATATCATTCATACATAAACCTCATATAATTCATACATAAACTTCGTATCATTTATACATAAACCTCATATAATTCATACATAAACTTCATATCATTTATACATAAACCTCATATCATTCATACATAAACTTCATTTCAATCACACGAACCTCATATCATTCATACATAAACCTCATATCATTCATTCATAAACTTCGTATCATTCATACATAAACTTCGTATCATTTATATATAAACCTCATATCATTCATACATAAATCTCATATCATTCATACATAAACCTCGTATCATTCATACATAAACTTCATATCATTCATACACATACCTCATATCATTCATACATAAACTTCGTTTCAATCACACAAACCTCATATCATTCATTTCATAAACTTCATATTATTCATACATAAACCTCATAACATCCACAAAAGATGAGATCTGAACAGATGACGTAAAGTACAATACTAATTAGGATTGGCGATAAATATTGAAAATACGTGTTTCGACAGATGGTATCGTGCCACAATACAATATATATTGAGAGTATATGTTTAAAACGGTGGAACTGTGCCACGCTTATCGTAGAGCAGCGCAGCTGTTGGCCTTTCTCAACATAATGACATGCATAAACACTAATGATTTATTTGTGGTACCGCTTGCAATATAATTTCTTACGTATGCAGTCCTTTAGCTGATACAAGGTCTGAAATAAAATCATTCCCCAATATTGTCAGAATAATAAATAGGGATCTGTGGTAATTTTGCTCGTTTTTACCCAAGCTAAAGGATATAAAAACTCTTACATTATACATGAATATAACATAAATAGGATACGTCATCTACACAAAACTACATGATGTAGATATTTGTTTGCAGAAAAGTCTTATTAACGCCATGATTGGTATAGTATTGATAATTGAAAAATGGAATGGGTCATCCAGTGTGCTATTTTTTTCTATAATATTTAACACGCACCAGATAAATTAATCCAATATATTGGAAAGAATGTTTGGCTTTCATATTTGCATTGCAACATTGTGTTATTAGTTCAGCTCATTTTCCGAGTATTTTATTAGTTGATTACATCCCACTTACATTCTCTAGCGTATTCAAACAAGAAAAGATCACATCATGGGAAAAAGTTATTAGATTACAGATGCACATTCACTTTATAGCTTTATGTATTTTTTTGTCATTTATAAGACATCTTATGCTTTTTTAATTATTATACTTTTTACTATTGAATAAAAGAAACCTTTATTTTATAAATTTTTATTTTACTTAATGAGGGGAGGTGTTGTACATATTTAATTTTTGTTGTATGCTTGACCTTTGTCCATGACGTAGAGCAGCATTTTTGTCTACTTCACTTTTGTCATTTTTTTTATTTAAGAAAAAGATGTTTACTTTGATTCGACATCTTCGTGATCTGTGTTTATTCCGGGAAATTATGTCTTGGATCAGTAGTAATAGCATACATGTACTTCATACCTGTTCATATTAGTAATTGGGGATCATTAATCAGAGTTCATAGTTGTGTTCAAATTTAATTTGAGAGGAGTTATTTATTTAAATTATTCATTGCAATTACAAAGTGGTCATTTTGGGATTAAAAATACTTCTTTGGGATTATTGAAAACTCAAATACATTCTGGATTACATTATTATGAACATACTTCGCTGATATTTGAACTCATTCGAAGGATTATTTTGGGATTAAATTTGCAACTATCAAAAGCCTTTACAATTTTACTTTGTTCACTAGGGAAATAAATGATTTATTGAATTTACTACACTTGTTGATTTTAATTCTTTCTGTTTCATAGCTTTAGATCATTGTCGTAACAATATTATTCTGTGTTGAATTATAAATATATACAAAAAATCAGTCATACTGGTTAACATAATCAATTGTTAGACATTGAATTTATTAGAAGTTGTTGAGCTGTAACCGGATATCTTGCTATCTGTATTCTTAAATACATCTTTTGAAGAGATTAAGACGACGTATTGAACCTTAAATATTCAGATATAAATATCAAACTAGATAAACAATTACAAAGTATTGACCAAACTATATATACAATTATCAACTATAGACTTCACTCAACGCACATGTTTCGTGTTACTTACTGCGTGCCAGTAAAATCTACTGGACAGGTATTCCTGATATTCCATACTTAAAATATTGTCAAGGTTACATTTTTGGATACTTTTCTGCATACGCCCAGATATGCCCTTGTAGAAACATTGTCCAGATTACATTTTGGATACTTCTCTGCATACGTTAAGACATGCCCTTGTATGCACATTGTCAAGGTTACATTTTGGATACTTCTTTGTATACAACCAGATATGCTCATGTAGAAACATTGTCAAGGTTACGTTTTAGGTACTTCTCTGGATATTCTATTATACAGCGTATTCCGTCTAAGTATACGGTATTTCTACAGGGTATTCGCACTGTACATACTCTATTCCATTGCGTATTCGCACTATTAAACATATTGTACAGTGTATTCGAACTAAATATAATCTATTCTGCAATGTATTCGCACTAAATACAGCATATTTTTAGTACAAAACATACTTTATGATATTGTGTATTCGAACTAAACATATTCTATTCTACAGCATATTCGAACTATCAAATATGGATTGAATAATGTATGTATCGACATTTCTAACTTATTTATGTCGATACATATATTATTCCATCCGTCGATGTATCAATCCTTCCTTCCTTCTAAGCATCCTTACACAAAATAATAACAATGATAATAATGAGGACTTTGTAAAGTCCCTAATCTTTAGAAGGTCTAAGCGCTTTACAACATCTATAATAATATGACTACAAAAAACAAAAAGTAAAAACAAACACCATGAAATTGGAAAACATTAAAAAAATGCTCAAAACTTTGTGGTAGGAAACATTATTAGGTCTTTATGTTTATTCTTGCAGTCGAAAAAGGGGAGTTTGAATAGCATTCTTGAAAGGGATCATTGTGTCGTTGTGCCTAATTTCAATGGGCAATTCGTTCCACGTTGCTGGGCTCTGATATGCAAAATAACATTGTCGATATGACATCGTTTTCATAGTGGGAATAATGAGTTTACGATTGTCAGAAGAGGAGCGTAAGCATCTTGTTGGTGCGTACACATTCGTGAGGCCAGATAGGTGTGTTGGACTGAAGTCCGTAAATGAAACGTAGCACAGAGAGCACATTTTGTGTTTGATTCTGGATCGAATGGATAGCCAGTGTAGGGTACTGAGCTGCGGGTCGGTCTGCTCTGAACGTGGTACTCTAAAGATGATCTGAGCAGCTGTGTTTTGAACTTTCTGACGTTTCTGGAGAAGATATTGAGACGAACCAGTTAGAATTGCGTTACAATAGTCCAATCTTGAAAGCACTAATGAACACAAGTGTTTTAGTGGCATCAACTGAAAGATATTTGCGAATGGAACTGATGCGTCTCAGCTCAAGATATGCAGCCTTGCATATGTTCATGACATGTTGGTGCAATGTGAGAGTATTATCCAGAGTAACATTAGGTTTCGTCCTGACTGTGTGAATTTAATGTTGATGTTGCTTATATGTATTGTTTAAGGTAAAGGATATGAATGAGAAAGCATTTGAGCGATGATCAGAATGGCCTCTATTTTATCATTATTCATCTGCAGCTTGTTTGATATATAAACCAATGACCATGAAAAGGAAATAGAGGTCCAAATGGCGATTATACAGTGACAGCATATTGATATTTCAAACTTCAGAGGGGATGTAAAATCAATCGCTCTCAATTAATATAAAGTGTTTGTTTTGCTTTATTTTGCTTGGGAGGGGGCACAGCAAACTAAATGAACCCCTACACGCCGCTGCTGTTAATATTTGGATCGGAAAACCAGCTGGTTCTGGGATGTAAAACAACACATTGATTATTTCCTCGGGAATATTCAGTCGCTTCAATTGTTCTCTCACTGCACGATGGAGAAAGAGAGTGACGATCAGCAATACCCATCCCTTTTACCGAACCGTAATCAATTCCCTTTGCAATGCCACAATACAACTCTATTATTCATCCAAATGTATGTTTTACTCTTTAGTCCACGGCTATCATTTGAAAAGCAAATATCTGCCGTTGAATTCATCCACATACGTGAAAACATTAATGAGGTAGTACTTATGTGAAGTGATCGAACAGAATAAATATGTATTTATGGCAAATCGTTCAGGTCACGCACAGATGGAATATGACAGAACCACGCCCACTTACTAAAATGCGGTATTACAATTATTTTTTATTTTTAAAAAAAACCCACACAATTAATCAAAATTAAAATTAAAAACGTAAGTATCAAACTTGATGAAACAAAAGAGAAAAGAAAAAATGCAATTTTGACAACATTAGTGTCTACATTATTCAAAGAGCTTCAGACGTCTTGTTCATCTTAAATAAATAAATAAATAAATTAAAAAAATAAATAAATAAATAAATAAATAAATAAATAAATAAATAAATAAATAAATAAATAAATAAATAAATAAAGGTACTCGTGTGCCTGTGGGGCGTCTTTTCCCACCGAGCATTTTCAATTAGAATTTTATCAGTGGCAGATAATCTTTCTCTATAAATGTGGCATTTATGTTTTAAGAAAGATCCTTTTAATAATACTTCCCTTCGGAATGTACAGTGTCATATGACTCCTGTATATAATCATCTTGGACGGTTACTTTTAGATGCAACTCTTGAATATAAAGACCCTATTGAGTTACAGTCACGCGAGTACTGAATATAAAAATCGTATTAAATTACAGTCACATGAGTACTGAATATAATCATCTTGGACGGTTACTTTGACATGTAACTCTTGAATATAAAAATCGTATTAAATTACCGTCACATGAGTACTGAATATAATCATCTTGGACGGTTACTTTGACATGTAACTCTTGAATATAAAAATCGTATTAAATTACAGTCACATGAGTACTGAATATAATCATCTTGGACGGTTACTTTGCATGTAACTCTTGACTATAAAGATCATATATTTAGTGGCATGTGATACCGAAATATAAAGATCTTACAGTTACAGTGGCATGTGACTCCTACCCACAAAGATGTTATAGAGTTGCCGTGACATGTGACTATGGAATATACAGTACTTATAGAGTTACAGTGGCATGTAACTCGTACCCACAAAGATGTTATAGAGTTACGAGCACGTGAAGATCGTATAGTTACTGTGTCATGTGACGATGGAATATACAGATCTTTTAGAGTCGCATAGTCCAATTGCTGCATAGTTGGATACACTTGGTATCGTACGTAAGAGGTGTCTTACATTGAGGTTGATAAAACGCAAAAATTTCTTTTTTCAGACCTATAGATGTACAGTTTACATTTTCCCCAGTCGTTGAATTAAGACAGATTTATTTGTTGTTCCAGCATTTGAGGAAGAAACATATGAAATCTATGTTGGGGTTTGGACCGAGACAATGAAATCCCAGCCTAGGGATTATATTATTTGCCTCTCCACGAGGCTTGTCCGAGTGGGTAGACATATAATGTAACCCTGCGGCTGGGATTTAATTGTCTCAGTCCAAAACCCAATGTAGATTATTTTTCTCACCCAATATTATCCTTTAAAGTAAAAAGAACTCTTTGAAAGTGTGCACGTCGCAATGTTTACATGTGGCGCATGAATACAAATAAGCTAATGAGGGCTGTGGTGTGACCGTTGCGTCCGAAGTATACAGTTCATAAGCGTGAGCAAAGAAAAATAACAACATAAAACGTCGCATAGTAATGATGCATTATCACATTTAATATATGGATGTTATATGAAATTAACAATAAATAGTTATAATTTATTAGAAAGAAACTGTTTCCTTTCATCGTTTCCAATTTTGAGTACCCCACTCTCCCTATAAAAGGCACTCGTCACCCTCCAAATATGCGGACCCCAGAGGATAACCATGTGCTAAACTTTCAAGTTCACTGATTCTTTGAAAATTTATATTTCTGTCTTGGAAATATGGCAAGTGATGCAGTGAAATTTGCTTATGGATTAGTGTGTTGAGGGATAAATGATTCCTTCTGGCTGGTAAGTGTATTATTTGTCAATAAATATTGCAGGTATATTCAGCTGGAGTTCAACGGAGATGCTTAACAATATTATAATAAAGCATGTTTGACATAACACATATCTGGCTTTTGCTAAGTTCTCAGTTCTTGTTTAGAGAGTTAGGATGCTATGAAGTGTATAAGTATATAGTCTTATGTGCATGGATCAGTGTTTTCTGACATAGTTCATTTCAAACACCATTGAGAATTTTATTCTATCTGTAGCACAGTAAATTTTCAGGTCAGCTTCATTAAATGTAGCTAACAGTATATACAATTGTTCTCGCAAAGTGTTTACAACTAGTTCAGTTGCTTTAGCTACATTTAATGATCTGAAAATGTACTGAGCTAGTCCTGCATATAGGATAAACTTGACCATGCTAGTTAGAACGAGCTAACATAATATCAAAACTTCGAAATAATATGCGTGTGTGTATTTGTCTCTATCAAAATGTTTTTGTTTGGTGTGTTTTCTAAGACAGATTGACATTAAGTAATTATGTTTCGGTTAGATATTATTTGTTGTTATTGTTGCTGTTGTTGTTGTTTTATTTGAGAACAACTATGGCACAGCAGAAGACAAGAAGGGTTTCTTTTGTTAAAAGTAGTTCTCAGCGCGTGGACACCATGACTGAGACGATTTGTCTGAGATGACTAGACTGAGATAAGAAAAGTAAGGTTAGCAAAACAGCTAGATTTCTCTGTCGCTTGGGTGAGAAATTATCATCATTGTATCTAGATGGACGTACCTAATGGTTATAATTATAGTTTGGTAAGCCACTTCTGTATGTACGTACGGTTGTATGATCAAAGGTCCCTTTTACATGGCCTTGTATTAGAATCGATTCTGCGGCGATAACCATGCCATGTACTCTGTGTATTATGTTGATGTTTCTATTTTAATGGATACGGCAGCTAAAACCACTGAAACCATTTAGTCAGATCTGCATGACAAACACAATCAGGGATCAAACGTTCAAATGTCCACCAGGGATTGTTGGGATTTTCTCTCAAGATTGTATTTTCTATTCTTCTTTCACCTTATTTTACAAGTACAATAATTAATAAAAAGATGTTTTTTCTTCAACAAATTAAAGCAATGTTATATTTTCAAATAATATTTAAGTAGGTTATTTCTACAAATGAAAGCAAGATTATGTTTTCAATCTATTTGAAAGACAGTTTTTGTTTTGTAAAGGATGCAAGGACACTCGTATCCAACAAACACATCCCACAACTTGAAATCGGCCATCTTGCCATTTGATACCCGCTCCCCGTCTTTTTCCTGCTTAATTGATAGCACAAATGTTGCGCAGTTTTGTTTCTTCAAACATTACTTTGAAATACAAAAATTGTGAACGCGTCACAAGACGTATGGCTGACATCCGGGTCTTTTGAAACAAAATGACATGAAAACCCACTGAGCCCTGATGAGAGAGGAGTTAACACCACACCTGTTACATTACTCATTATAACGCGTTTCCATTACAATGCTTTTCGCTAAACATATACTAATAAAATCTCAGGTGCACACGAATACCGTGTATCTTTTGAAAACACTTCAACATACGTCCTGTGTGAATAGGGACACGCATTTAGATTTATTTTGTAATTTCGATTATTTGAGCTTACACAAAATGCCTCAACGTTATTATGAATATTACAGAATTAAATGTATCAAGGCTAATTCTGATGGAACTGGGTACATATAACTTAATTTTCGGTAGCCCTTCGATCCTGTTCATAGATAAATAGACGGTAATGGGTGACAGAAGCCATTAAGTAGCTTGGAGGAAAAAAATATTCTTGCTCCGACTGAATTTATTAATAATAATCTTAATAATAATAATAATAATAATAATAATAATAATAATAATAATAATAATAACATATTGGTGTTAAAGAACATAACTTATCCAAGTTAAAAGAAAATAACAGCTTCGTCCAAACCCCGAACATAATATGAACGGTCTCTTAAAAGGCAAATCCTTTTTAAAAAGAAGAACGTACCTAACGGCTAGATTGGCATTATTTGCACTGTCACTCGAAAACCTTGTTCACTCAACAAAGTTAATAAAAATAATAAAATTTATACATCACTGTTCTGCATCATACATACAAACATACATAATACATTCATCCATCCATCCATCCATCCATCCATCCATACATACGCATCCATCCATCCATCCATCCATCCATCCATCCATCCATCCATCCATCCATCCATCCATACATACATAAATACCTACCTACCTACCTACCTACCTGCCTGCCTGCCTGCCTACCTACCTACCTACCTACCTACCTACATACATACATACATACATACATACATACATACATACATACATACATACATACATACATACATACATACATACATACATACATACATACATACATACATACATACATACATACATACATACATACATACATACATACATTCATACATACATACATACATACATACATACATACATACATACATACATACATACATACATACATACATACATACAAGTTGTATCTTACTTGTAGCAATTATGAAAGTCGGGGAACCTTATTGACTATGGCATCTTTGAACAACGTGAGCATTTGCAGAGCGCCTGACTGGTATCATAAGATTCACAGGTTCGATACTCGCCTAGGACAGCCTATGATGGATTCATTCTTCAGTGTGTCTTTGGGAAAAGCATTAAGCCCCCTTATCTTCGGCATAATGTGTGTAACATACACGTGCGCGCCTCCACACCTTTAAATAGATGATAAGGTCTCTCGCGGCCACCATGGTGTGTGTGTGTGTGTGTGTGTGTGTGTGTGTGCGTGTGTGTGCGTGCGTGCGTGCCTTCTGCCCTAAGATGATTATCAGAAACATGTTTTATATGTTCCTGCCAGTAGATTCTCCTGGGTAGAGGTTCTTACCGGCGTTTTCTAGGGTCCTTCCTCCATTAGTTATACTGACCTCCATGTATAGACTATATTACGCTGAGAAATGACGTTAACCCGTTTAAACTGCAACAACATTTATCTATTTCTCCTTTTTTCACGCTAATATTAAGATAAGACGAGAAAAAAATCTCCAGATTTCTTACTGATATCTATGACTAATGGTCTGTGATATCTGTTCCGTGTTTTCAACTTCGAAAGCAATGATACAGCGAAATGTGGGCTCTAACAGTATATAAGATATAATCTACAACAGGTTTCTGTGTTCTCTCAGCCTCTATCAAATTATTAAATCTCGTCATTTCTGTACTCACAAAGTATTGAATACTGAATGGCTTCTTTGTTCCAATTTTTGTCTTTGAGGCATCTTGAAAAAGGAGAGAACAACAAAGCAGAAATTAATCTTTTGCGTATCAATATTTTACATCCCACTCAAAGTATCGGATATCACATTCAAAAGCATTCGTATCCATTGTAACAACTTTAGAAAGTGTTCATTTGAAAAAGTGAAATATATGCACACACAGAGAAGGGGTTAAAGAGAACTAATACAATAAAAAATGGAACGACTAAAATGCGAAACGTGCTTGTCCAAATACAACATAATTTTACTTATGTACCATAATCCAATAAATTATATTTGTAAACGACGAGTTTATGTTATATGCTATTTATAACACGTACGAGTTGAGGTTATATTCTATTTGTAAAACGTACGAGTTTATGGTATATTCTAATAATCAAATAACTAATAAAAATAAAACGAGCGGTATTTTCAAAATCCATAAATATGTTTTTCTGTATATGTAGTGACGGCATGATTTTGACATTCAGAAAGATTTATATGACGGCATAATTGAACCATTCAGAATCCTCTATCGCGCTTTTGAAACTGAAGTCAAAAGTCGCCTCTCTAAAAGCTTCATCTCATTCTGTTTATGTTGGCAGCCTGACAAAAACTAACAATCCCCAATCAATTTGACAGATTGGTATTACCCATGGTTTCTATGCATGTCAATATTAAATAGTGCAAGCAAAGAAATATATAAAATCCCGTAGGTTTTCCAGTCAAAAGTAATTGATATCTGTTCAACGATAGGCAGCAAAACACATCGCACAGCAAAATCTTGCCGTAACATTTTTTCACCAATTATGTATCGTGAAATATATATATATATATATATAATATATATATATATATATATATATATATATATATATATATATATATATATATATATATATATATATATATATATATATATATCATCATCATCATCATCATCATCATCATTAATGTCGTATGAAAAAAAAACAATAATAAATACTAATAGTTCCCATTTTCTAAATGAATTTAACGTGGTACACAATTTCATTGCAAGCCTTTCTTTTGTATATGTCTCTCTCTCCTGTCACTCATAAGGAGCAACATACGCTGAAATATGGAGTGAGAGAGAAAAACAATTTCGGTTGGATGGAAAAAATGAAAACTGAATTTGCAACATGTAACCTACAAGAACATGTATGGTTCGTCATAACGGTATGTTGACATATTCCTTTGGATCTGTCAATAATAGGCCATTATGAATACCTGCCCACCACCGTCAAAAAGAGAAAGCTGAAATGGTATGGCCATGTCACTAGAGCCAACAGTCTATCCACAACAGTAATACAGGGCAGTGTCCAGGATGGCAGAAAGATATGTATACAGAGAAAGTGGACTGACAACATCACATAATGGACCAGGAAAGGTTTTGCGGAGACACTGGCATTAGCACCTGATCGAGACAAGTGGAAGGAACTGGTCAGATATTCAGCAGCACAGTGCCTCTACGACCACACTAGGTCAAGATATAGATGATGATGATGATGATGATGATGATGCTGATGCTGCTGCTGATGATGATGATGATGATGACGACGACGACGACGACGACGATGATGCTGTGATCTGTTCATAATATCAATGATACATAGTCGACATAGCAGTAAAAGTTAAATTTGTCGTAATGCAACCTATTCAATGCTTTGTTGTTTCTTAATTCTTCAATGATGTTATAAAAAATCTAGTATTATTAATTTAATATAAAAAGGTCCAAACTCTCTCTCTCTCTCTCTCTCTCTCTCTCTCTCTCTCTCTCTCTCTCTCTCTCTCTCTCTCTCTCTCTCTCTCAGTGTTGTCCGTTCCTTGCTATCCTGGTGACCAGTACGAAGCCATCTATATCAGAGAGAGAGAGAGAGAGAGAGAGAGAGAGAGAGAGAGAGAGAGAGAGAGAGAGAGAGAGAGAGAGAGAGAGAGAGAGAAATGAAAGGGGGAGAGCAAGTTTATGGTCGGTGTTAATGTTATTTAAAGCAGAATAAAGAAGAAAGACTTAGATGAAGCGTAAATATATTTTTAAAAAATATGTTATATACCTCTTGTTAGTATATCATTTTGCTTAGTTTCCATTCCACAATACTTCCCGTACGTCAGTACGAAATCAATGAGCGTTCTGTGTGTACAAGTAGCTCTACTTTCTTCATAAAACAATCTTTCATGTTTAAATAACAGGTCTGTCTTATATTGATTTAATCGATGTGAATACAAAAACTCACAAAGGAAACAATAAACTTATCAATTTTGTGATTGTAAACAAGAAGAAAAGGCATATTATAGTACACAAACTCGTGGTTATATGAATTCGTTCGCTCGGTCAATACATAGCTGCCGGGGGCATATCTTAACTCAGTTTATGTGAATTTGGATGTGATATAAATAAAATATATGCATAGTTTTACGCTGTGTCAATGATATAAATATTTAATTAAAAGGAAACTCTGGAAACTTCGTTTCCTTTTAATAAAAGTTATATATCTCGTAGTATATCACTGATACAGCGTACATACTATGCTATGCTATGCTACGCTACGCTACGCTACGCTACGCTACGCTACGCTACGCTACGCTACGCTACACACACACACACACACACACACACACACACACACACACACACACACACACACACACACACACACACACACACACACACACATACATACATACATACATACATACATACATACATACATACATACATACATACATACATACATACATACATGACTCTATGGAGAAAGCAAAGCCAAGTTAATTCGAATGAATTCCATATTCTGAATGTCTTGATATACCAATAGCGCTTACGTCTTGCTATATCATAATGGCGTTGTCCATTAATCCTTTATAATCACAACAAATGCATAGTCAAGTCATATGAGCACTTTTTAATTCCAATAAACAATTTAAATCAATGGATCCTCTCAAATTAAATCTAAACACATCATTCAATGCATTGACAGACTGGGAAAAAAAATAAGAACAGTAGTATAAATAGGAATAAATAAGTGTTAATGTCTTCCACTTATATTAATCACCCATCCTCTTTGTCACAATACCTTCCACATGATATGTATCGCAACGCAACCTACAAGACCTATGTTGCAACACAACCCACCTGTCTTAATCATCCATACTTGTAAACAGGTTCATTATATAGTACCTGAACCAAAAAAAAAAAAAACGAACATATTGATAACTCATTATCAAAAAATAGAATCTACATTCATGGACACAAAATAACTAATTAACGTTGTTAATAAATGATCATAAAAGATCTATAATCATGGACAAAAATTAAACACACAAAAATGCATATATTAGTGCATTGGTCTAAGTTGCTGACGTATCGCTTACACGAATTTACATAGTAAATGGTTATCACGGGAAAATACTTGCAGTGTGAGCTTGAAATGTTTTCTTCACAACTGAATAAAGCCAAATGAAACATGCTTGGAAAAAAAGCCAAATGAGATTTGCGGGGCTAATAGAAGTTGATGATAAAAGCAAACGTTTGGATCATTTTCTCTTCAAATCGTTCGTCAGCCATTTTCCAAAAGCTAATAGAAAAAAAACAGTGTTGTCCGTTCCTTGCTATCCTGCTGACCAGTACGAAGCCATCTATATCATCCAGTGGAAATATATCAACCTGTAACAGTGTTTATTGATCTTTCCAAATCAAATAATTCACCCACTTAAAAATAACTACTAAGACTTAACTAAATTCGTTTTATAGAAAATGCCCCATTCATACACACAACGTGACTTTTGGATGAAAACAAATAAAAACTAGCAAAGAATGATTGCCTTAATTAAAACAAGGGAACTGAAATTGAAGGGTGTTAAGTATAGGGATAAATTTAGTTATTTAAGGTGCTTTGGTATTGTCCATCATTTGTCCAAATTCTAATGACAATGGTATTATCTGTAGCAACTCAGGGGAAATTGTGTTAGCTTTCAGTGTAGACTAAGGCAATTGAGTCTAAGAAGCCAATTTAGTCGTTGGATTGTGTGTTTGTAGATTTACTAAAAACCAATGATCGTAAGTTTCTCTAAATGATCAAACATTTAGTTTAATGGCCAATAGTTGTGAAATTTGGAGCTCTCGTAGTAGATATAAAGCAGAGGCGTAGCTGGGGGGGGGGAGGGGGGAGGAAGGGCAGAGGGTGACATATGTGCCCGGGCTCCAGACTAGTGGGGGCGCCAAAATGGGCTTTGAAATAGGTTGTATGTGGAATTTTGATGAAAAATATGGGTTTCAGAGTTGAGTGGGTGGTGGCGTAGAAATGAATCTTGTCCCCGGAGTCCAAACACTCTAGCTACGTCTCTGATATAAAGTGCTTTAAGGAGAGTTTGGTGGTCACAATTTTATTAGATAACTCATGAGGATAAAATTTACAAATAATTTACCACTTAATATTATAGTTTTGAAAATCCGATATACATAAAACGTTGCAAAATGGGGGTGGGGTGGAGAGTGGATATAAGGCTTAATTTGTATTATATAATTTAGATTTTGTGTACATGGTATGTAGAGTAGGGTTAGATTTTACAGCTAACAGAATCAGACCATAGCTGTAGTTCTAGAAACGGTCTTCAGTGAATGCTTTCTCTGAAATTAACTAGAATTCTTCGTCTGCTAGAGTCAACATAGTGCAATGAGGTGGCTTATATAGAATTGGTAATAAGGAATATTTGTAACTGCGCATAATTTGATACTAGTATGCCAGGTTTTTCAGCGTTCCGGTCGGAGTTTGGAGTTCTTTGCCAAGTCTCCACCTTTTCTTAGCTCGGACAAGCAAAGACGAGTGTGTGGACCTATTCCCACTCATCTATAATCAGGTGCCCCAATGAGCATGAAAGCAAGGAGCCGGGGTGACGTCACAAGGGTAGTCTCCAATCACGTTCTACGTCTTATAATGCAATATTCTCAATGTTTACTGGTACGATTTCCACTCGTATTTAACAAGTCGCATTGGGCATTATTGACCTGAATTTTGACTTAATTCGATAGCATACATAATATGTATGCATAAACGTGCACGGGAATGTGACTCTAATTCCCTCACGTACCATCAATTAAAGATCCCACGGTGTTGGAATTAAGAGTCGCGCATGTCCGAAATGGCGATTGAGACGTAAATCAAAGTTCTGTATGTCTGTCTGTCTGTCTAGTGTAGAGAGTTAGCATGTATAACTGGAAGCATTATAATTAAATTCAAGGCGGAAAATAAAAACTATTTTTTGACTTATTCCCTTTAGCGTAGCTTTATCAAATTAGGCACAATAACTCCATTCTGCGTTTTCATTACATGCCTTTTAATTTGATGATAGCATATTCTCTGACATTTACTAACTCAAAATTTATACAAGATACAATTGACAAAGTTATCACGAAATCATAGCGTAACTAATTGGAGATATTGGAGATACTCAAGTCAGTTAACATCGTATTATGTTCCTAAGACAAAGATTGTATAACTAATAGATTTTTCACTGATACAATACCCTCAAAAATTGTCCAAAGGCAGGACACGCCGAATCAAGTGTTTCTTCTAAAGAATTATTGGCATGGAATTATTATGATACAGCACATGGTGTAACCTTGGAAACAAATAAATGAACAAAATCGCATTAATATGCACCTGATTTTCGGTACAACGTACATACAATGGAATGAAGGTCATGTTTTCCACACAAAAATTCTTCATGTATTTACACGTTCATATTGTTCGAAGTCGCTAGGTTACCAAAAAGTAGACTCGACATATTTAATTTGCAGCATACACGGATTCAGCTATCACCATAACAGTTGTCATAGGTATAGTAGAAAAAAGGGTATATCAGTCAGGGATATAGTAGTCACCGGTGCAGCAGTTATATGTATAGTATTCACGAATAGAGTAGTCACATATAGAGTAGTCACTGGTATTGTAATCATATATATAGTGTACACGGATATATTAATCATGGATAGAGTAGTCACAGGTACATTAGTCATGGGTATAGTGGCAAGGGTATATTAGTCACTGGTATATTAGTTATGGGTATGATAGTCATGGGTATAGTAGTCGTAGGTATCATAGTCACGGGTATGGTATTCATGGGTAAGGTAGTCAGGGGTATTGTATTTAGGGATATGGTTGTCATGGGAAAGGTAGTCACTGGTATAGTAGTCTTGGGTATAGCAGTCACATGTATAGTAGTAATGGCTATGGTAGTCATGGGTATATTACGTATAGTATTCATTGGTATGGTAGTCATGGGTATATTACGTATAGTATTCAATGGTATGGTAGTCATGGGCATATTACGTATAGTATTCAATGGTATGGTAGTCATGGGTATATTACGTATAGTATTCAATGGTATAGTAGTCATGGGCATATTAATCATGGGTGTAGTAGTCACATGTGTAGTAGTAGTTATGGTTATGGTTGCCTTGGGCATAGTAGTCATGGGCATATTACGTACTGGTATAGTAATTATGTGTATGGTAGTCAATGGTATAGTAGTCATAGATATATTGGTCATGATAATATAGTCACACTCAAAGTAAATATGGGTAGGGTAGTCACAGGTATAATAGTGATAGATTTGGTAGTCACGGGTATTAGTGGTCATGGGTATGGCAGTCATGGGTATGGTACTCATGGGAATGGCAATCACGGGTATCATAGTCATGGGTATCGTAGTCATGGGTACGGTAGTCATGACTATAGTAGTCATGGGTGTGGTAGTCTCGGATACAGTAGTCAAGGGTATGGTAGGTATCGGTACAGTAGTCACAAGTATAGTAGTGATGGGCATGGTAGTCACGGGTATGGTGGTTACAGGATTAGTAGTCATGGGTATGGTAGTCACGGGTATAGTAGTCACGGGTATAGTAGTCATGGGTATAGTAGTGACATGATTAATAGTCACGGGTATAGTCATGGTTATGGTAGTTACAGGATTAGTAGTCATGGGTATAGTAGTCACGGGTATAGTAGTCATGTGCAATGTTCCCTCTAAGCGAATGGTAGATGTGCCCGCAATGCTCGCGGCATTGTGCAAGCATTACGGAGACGTGCAAACTTTAATGTTGGATTGACAATTCAGCTGCGCAGGGATGTCTGAGTAGCTGCGCGCGCAGCTTAGAGGGAACGTTGGTCATGTGTATAGTAGTCATGAGTATGGTAGTCACGGGTATAGTAGTCATGGGTATAGTAGTCATGGGTATAGTAATCATCGGTATAGTAGTCACGGGTATGGTAATTACAGGATTAGTAGTCATGGGTATAGTAGTCACGGGTATAGTAGTCACGGGTATGGTAGTCATGGGTATGGTAGTCGAGGGTATGTTGTTGTTGTTTTTTCCAGCACACGATGGGCTATGCATGACGGCCAGTATAAATGGTGGAGAAAGAACCAAGGAAAGGCCCGACAAGAATCACCAACCCACAAGAAGCTACTGGCAAGCTTTCTCACGTACCTACAATTTATGAGCCTGAGACACGAACCAACCGCAGAGGTGAGATAGCAGTGACCGCTTCAGACCACCCAGCCACTCGAGGCCCCGTCAATGTATTGGTAGTCATGGGAATATCAGGCATGGGCATGGTACTAACGGGTATGGTTATCATGGGTATTATTAGTCATGGGAACCGCTCCGGTGGCCTAGTGGTTAGAGCGTCCGCCGCGGAAGCGGGAGGTCGTGGGTTCGATCCCCGGCTGAGTCACACCAAAGACTTACAAAATTGGTACTAACAGCTGCCTCGCTTGACGTTCAGCATTAAGAGGTTAGTGTTAGGACTGGTCGGCCTGGTGTCAGGATAATGTGACTGGGCGGGACATCATGCTACATGTCTGCGGCATGATGCCCCAGTGGTAGACATCATTATAAACTGCCTCACTGCAGACATCGTAGCGATATGACTGAAAAATTGTTAAAGCTACGTTAAAAATCCTAAACAAACAAACAAAATTAGTCATGGGTATAAAAGTCACAGATATAAAAGTGATGGGTATAGTAGCCATATTATTGTAGTCACATGAGTATGGTAGTCATGGCGATAATAGTTATGGGTATGGTAGTCATGGGGATAATAGTTATGGGTATATATTCATGGGTATAGTAGTCACTTGTATAATAGGCATGGGTATATTAGTCATATGTGTAATAATAATAATAATAATAATAATAATAATAATAATAATAATAATAATAATAATAATAATAATAATGAGGACTCTGTATAGCGCCTAAACTTTAAAAGTTCAAAGCGCTTTACAACATCTAAAATGATATTAATACAAAAAGCAAAAAGCAACACAAAAAAGACCATGAAATTGGAAAACAAAACAAAGCAATAAATGCTGAAAATATTTACGGTAGGAAACATTTTTAGGTCGCTAAGTTTGTTCGTGAAGTCGAGAAAGGTGAGTTTTATCAGCACTCTTGAAAGGGAACACTTTGTCTTTGTGTCTAAGTTCAATGAGCAATTCATTGCACGTTACTGGGCCTGGTATGATAAATAACGTTATCCATTTGATTTCGTTTTCATTGTGGAAATAATGAGTATACGATTATCAGAAGAGGTGCCTAAGTATCTTATTGGTGTGTAGACACAGGTGAGGCCAGATAGGTATGTTCGACTGGAGTCCGTCATTTTGTGTTTTATTTTGGATTGAATGGGTAGCCAGTGTAGGGTACAAAGCAATGGGTAGGTCTGCTCTGATCGTGATACTCTGAGGATGATCCGAGCAGCTGTGTTGTGAACTTTTGGAAGTTTCTGGAGTAGATATTGAGACGAACAGACATAATTGAGTTACATTAGTCCAGTCTTGAAAGTACTAAGAAACACACGAGTGTTTTAGTCGCATCCAATGAAAGATATTTGCGAATGGCGCTGATGCGTCTCAGCTCAAGATATGCAGTCTTGACATGTATGTTCTTGACATGTTGGTGCAATGTGAGAATACGTTCCAGAGTAACACCTAGGTTTCGTACTGACTGTGAATTTAATGTTGGTGTTGCTGATATTTGTTTGATGTAAAGGACGTGAATGAGACAAACTTTTGTGTTGTGATCAGAATGGCCTCCTTTTTATCATCATTCATCTGCAGCTTGTTACATGTCATCTCGGATTTCACATCCGATATACACATTTCTACTCATTGGATGGTAGCATCAGCTTCAGTTGGATGGCTAGATTTGTATATTTGGGTGTCATCAGTGTACAGTTGGTGAGAGACTGGATGATGATCTATGACACATGAAAGCGACTGAGTGTAAAGAATGAAGAAAACAGGTCAAATAATATATCCCTATGTAATACCACAACATAGATCAACTGGGCTGCAGTGTATTCCATTTGCAGATACAATTTATGTCCTGTTTACTAAGTAGGACTAGAACAACTGTAAGGCTGTATTGTGAATGCCAAATACTTGCTGGAGACGATGAAGTAATATATCATGGTCTTTTGTAGCAAATGCTGCAGACAAACCAAGGATGGTGAGTACTGTAATCGTTCCGCTATCCAAAGCAGAGAGAATGTCATTAACTACGTTTAGAAGAGTAGTTTTAGGGCTGTGCCAAAGACGATATGCAGACTGTACATTGCTAAAAAGACTGTTTGAATTCAGATGAGATACAAGTTGGGTTCGAACAATGTTTGCTATGATTTTTTTATATGATCGGGAGATTAGAAACTGGACGGTATTTATTTAAATCGTTAGAGGTCGAGTATTGGTTTCTTCAGCAGAGGCTTTACAATAGCAGGTTTGAAAAATGATGGGAATTCCCCAGATGAGAGTGGAGTATTAAAAAACATCAGTTACTTAAAGCAATATTGAATCCAAGTACTCAAGCAGCAGTGATGCTGGAAGTTCACATGACTGGTGTATCTTCATCACGATTGTACGCACTCGAGCACGATCGAACTCAATATGAAGCACATATACAATGTGAAGAACGACACAAATAAATACAATCATCACAACAATAACTTTCTTTTCATTAAAATAAATACAGTACACAGTACTTAGCTTCAAATTCAAAATCAAATAAATAAATGTAAAAATTACTAATATAATTTGAAAAGTGATGATCCAAATTTAAGGATCAAATTACCATATAGAACAACTGGAACGAATTGAAAGATAACTGTCTACCCGCCCCTTTAATCGGCGTCCAACAGATATTCATACATGTGTCTCAAGGCGTATTTACGTTATTAAACAGTACAATTAGCTGCATTGAATTTTCAACTCAGCAAACAAGTAATGCTTTTTAAATTTGAAAGTAATGACTTTTAGTAAACTATATTGATTTTAGCACGCACGATGATCAAGATCAAGATCAAGATAGAGAGAGAGAGAGAGAGAGAGAGAGAGAGAGAGAGAGAGAGAGAGAGAGAGAGAGAGAGAGAGAGAGAGAGAGAGAGAGAGAGAGATATGCCTGACCATCTGAGTTCCACTTTGTTACTTTGTTATTTTATTTTTCTGCTGTACTTCTGTAATTGTTATGTTCAGAATCGATGTACAAGAAAGTTGATTTTAAAGATATGTTATGAGTCATGGGACCATGTTATAGTGGCATATTCTTAATTGTGCATTTATTAAACAGTTAATTTTAACAGAAGAATCAAACTATTTAAAATAAGTACAACTTGTCAGCGTGTGAACTATACCAAATGCGGTGAAACGTTGTTGTAGATAATCACATGTTATATCTTTGTTGCTGTGCTGATACAGAAAAAGAAAACAAAAACAATATGGCAATGAAACCTGATTATTTTTTTAAAAATATGAAATAGAATATATCTGTTATACATCTTGTGGGACAAACGTGATGGCTACGGTCAGTTTATCCACTACAATTAATTAAAATGTAAACAATTTATGTAATTTTGATCCAAAGTTTTTTCAAAATCTTTCGGGTCTTTAGTAACTGATATGCATCAGCGAAGCACATTATATTATGTATTTGTGTCCGTATCTATTACGTATCTGTATCCGTATCTATTATGTATCTGTATCCATATCATTACGTATGTGTCCGTATCTATTACATATTTGTGTCCGTATCTATTACGTATCTGTGTCCATATCATTACGTATGTGTCCGTATCTATTACATATTTGTGTCCGTATCTATTACGTATCTGTGTCCGTATCTATTACGTATCTGTGTCCGTATCTATTACGTATCTGTGTCCGTATCTATTACATATTTGTGTCCGTATCTATTACATATTTGTGTCCGTATCCATTACGTATTTGTGTCCGTATCTATTACGTATTTTTGTGTCCGTATCTATTACGTATTTGTGTCCGTATCTATTACATATTTATGTCCGTATCTATTAGGTATTTGTGTCCGTATCTATTACATATTTGTGTCCGTATCACTACGTAACTGTGTCCGTATCTATTACGTATCTGTGTCCGTATCTATTATGTGTTTGTGTCCGTATCTATTACGTATGTGTCCGTATCTATTACATATTTGTGTCCGTATCTATTACATATTTATGTCCGTATCTATTACATATTTGTGTCCGTATCTATTACGTATCTGTATCGGTATCTATTATGTATATGATACCATATCATTACGTATGTGTCCGTATCTATTACATATTTGTGTCCGTATCTATTACATATTTGTGTCCGTATCTATTACGTATCTGTGTCCGTATCTATTACGTATCTGTGTCCGTATCTATTACGTATGTGTCCGTATCTATTACGTATCTGTGTCCGTATCATTACGTATCTGTGTCCGTATCATTACGTATGTGTCCGTATCTATTACATATTTGTGTCCGTATCACTACGTATCTGTGTCCGTATCTATTACGTGTTTGTGTCCGTATCTATTACATATTTGTGTCCGTATCTATTACGTATCTGTGTCCGTATCTATTACGTATTTGTGTCCGTATCTTTTACATATTTATGTCCGTATCTATTATGTATTTGTGTCCGTATCATTACATATTTGTGTCCGTATCTATTACGTATCTGTGTCCGTATCTATTACGTATTTGTGTTCGTATCTATTACGTATCTGTGTCCGTATCTATTACTTATTTGTGTCTGTATCTATTATGTATTTGTGTCCATATCTATTATATATTTGTGTCCGTATCTATTACGTATCTGTGTCCGTATCTATTACGTATTTGTGTCCGTATCTATTGCGTAAGGTTTTCTGGAGAACGAGTCAAGCTAACAAACCAACACCACACCCGACCTGATTTGAGAATCCATCTCGGCATCTCTGCATTGAAGTTTAGAACTCCACCTACTGAGTATCCGAGACCCTTTTTATTAATCTTCAAGAACACTTCACATATGTGAAATGTAAATTACGTGTGAAAGCCCAGTGAGCTAGGATAAACATGTTCCACCTGCTGACCGATTCCAAATTTGGTCAAAGTTGAAATGAATAATGATACTTATAAATTAATTTCTTGATTTTGTTCACAGGCATTTAATTCTGAGGAAATTATGTGTACACTCACCATATGGTGTTATATGGTGTGATGTGGTGGGTTTACACATTCATTTCCCCAGAATCAAGTGCCTGTGATTTTGTATCAAATAGTTTGTGCCCTATTTCGTCATGTTTCCAAATGATTTGCAAATTAGTTTTTTTGCCTGCTTATGCACTTTGAGTAGTTTCGTACTTAAGTTCTTATTGAAAACTACTCATATTGTACAACTATAGATCTTTGCTCAGGTGAATATAAGTAAATACATGTACTGAGAACGATTTCATATTGTACAAATATAGTCCGTTGCTGATGTGAATATGAGTAATAACCATGATACTTATGGACAACATATTTATGACAGCCAGATGTACGAAGTTTGTAAGCAAGACCTGAAGGTTACCCAGTGTTGTCTTATCTCGAACAAATGAGATCTCATATCGTGCTACTTCCATTCATGTTGCATTGCATGTATATACACAGGCTACGTTTTCCTTTAGGTGTCCCACTGGACAAAGTCAATGTTACTAAAACGCCCTTACATTTGTTATTGTCTCTTAATTCACGTTTCCATAGCAACAAATTTTAAGCTGATATACTCATTTTTAAGAATTTGGGAACCACATTAATGTGTGATATATACTTTATTACACATGGTATTTAGTACCTTGGGAGCAAAGGCTACCAAAATCAATTGTAAATCGTAATCTGTGGTGAAAATATTTAGTCTTTATCAGTAATAAACACTAAATAAGCTTTCGTATAATATATTGTTTAGTTGATACAGTACTGTCGAGTTACGGTTTTGTTTTCAATTTTTAAAAACAGAAATGCCAATCTACGGCTTTCTTGCTATCGACTTAGAAAAACGGCAGTGAGCCTAGTACAGATGACATCTGAGAAAAAATCCCACTATATTTACAGCTGAAAACATTAAACAGTAGCAAGAGTCCATTAGTCGTGTCTATCAGTAATAAATAAACCAATATCTGGATTATGTTGATTTTCTTGTTGTTATTGGTGGTAGAGGACAGCTTGATACATTGCCTTCCTGATTAACATCTTCAGATTGAGACGACTTAATTTAACGAGGACTGATATTAAAGTAAGAACTTGATGGGGAAACTGGAGTCTCAGCCAAAATTAGAACGTCATGTTTGTACTCAATACTGCAAAGTACTTTCTTTTCTCTGATTATTTTCTCTTCTAGTTATGCCTATTCTTTAAGATGTCCAAACTACACCCCGCGCCTCAAGGCTTATTGGCCTTATTTTTTGGCATTTATATAAAGCAATCGCAGCCACTGTTTACAGTGTAAGCATGTCTCTGGATAGCAGTTTGTTGTCACCTGTTCACGAATTATTGATAATGTTATAGGATCCCGGTCATTTGGCCGAAATACATCCTTACTTCCATGCAGCGAGGAACCAAATGAAGTATATAATTTTGCGCATAAACATTAGCAACTATAACATCCACCCAATCCCAAATAACTGGACAATAACATACACAGACAATACATATATAATTGACATGTGAATTGATTGGATGGTGCATCACTGCTGGCTGGAGGAATTGTATGCATCCAAACTATTCAACAGAAACAACAAAAATCCCCACACTAAAAAAATCTTTATGTGGCACAAAAATAAATAGTTTATCAACAAATAACCCTCGATATATTGGTTTGCCTGTTCGATTGGACCTTTTTTCAAAGGAAAAACCTCTCACAAAATTTATTTTCTTCTTCCGACTCATTTAACTTGTTCACTCTAATCATTTTGTTCATCCCTAAATGTTTTTACGCCGATGCCTTGCAAACCTTTATCTTTGAAACTGTAAAATCTGACCATAACCAGGGCATGGAAATAAAGTAGTAATTTATTAAAATCATTTGCATGCCTGACCGCCATCAAAGGAATGCAGATACCAACTAATGAGGATTTACGACAATTCAACACTGACCCCTAGGGAGTAATGAGGATTTATGTGGGATACGCACTGAAACGTGGTAACTAAATGAGTGCATTTTCCGATGAATGTCACGTGCATTACATTACTATATTTCCCATAGCACTATTCTGGTATTTATCCCAATTTTTTTTAAAAAACGAATGTACTTTAGATTTTTCCTCTCCACCACTTTATATTATAAATCTTACGACAAGATCAAGGTCAAGACTCGTCGATTTTTCAAAACATTTTTTTGTCTTTCTACTGCTTGAAATATCTATGCTCTTCTCTGTCCTTAGATCCACAATTTAATCCTATCTGTGCAAGTACTAAGAAGTATAAGTAAACTAAGTAACAGAAAGGACATTAAATAAATAATCTGAGTAAAATTCAACAACCAATTTATTTCCCTTGAACACAAGGCGAAAATTCAAAACTTGAATTATTGTGAAGTGATCTCCAAATAATTCTAAATGTCCAATCACAAGTTCAAAAGTGTTCCGAATGTGTTTGTCACAAGATAGACCGAGTCGGGACTGGATTAGTGAAGACACTGAACACAACTGCGTTAATAAGATGTTTATTTTATAAACGCAATTTTAAAAATCAACTCTGACACCAATATTTTACAAAATATAAGAAAAATCTATTTAAATAAATGTTCCTAACATGGAACTCTGAATTTCAGTAACGTAATGACAAAAAAGAAGTATGTGAATGAATTTACAAATATGAATATATATAAAAGGCTCGTATAACGAGATAGATGCAAATATGAAAAGAAGGCGTCGTCAATATGACGAGACTAGAATGAAGATATTACATAATTAATACGTCGTCCATATAACGAGACATATGCAATTGTGAACCCTAAATTCTGAAGCTCTCGTTCATGGAACGAGATTTGTGTAGAATGAAATTATGCAGGTGTCGTTCATATAACGAGACTGCAAAGAAGATATTAAATATCCAACAAAATTATGCAGGTGTCGTTCATATAACGAGACTGCAAATTAGTTATTAAATAAATAATACAATTATGCAGGTGTCGTTCATATAACTAGACTGCAATGAAGTGTTTAAATAATATGTCGTCCATATGACTAGATATATGCAATGGTGAAACCTAAATTCTGAAGTTTTCGTTCATGGAACGAGATTTGTGTAGAATGAAATTATGCAGGTGTCGTTCATATAACGAGACTGCAAAGAAGTGTTTAAATAATATGTCGTCCATATGACGAGATATATGCAATTGTGAAACCTAAATTCTGAAGCTCTCGTTCATGGAACGAGATTTGTGTAGAATGAAATTATGCAGGTGTCGTTCATATAACGAGACTGCAAAGAAGACATTAAATAAATAATAAAATTATGCAGGTGTCGTTCATATAACGAGACTGCAAAGAAGTGTTTAAATAATATGTCGTCCATATGACGAGATATATGCAATGGTGAAACCTAAATTCTGAAGCTCTCGTTCATGGAACGAGATTTGTGTAGAATGAAATTATGCAGGTGTCGTTCATATAACGAGGCTGCAAAGAAAAGGGAAATTATGAGTCGTTTAGATAACGAAACTGATACATGGATGTGAATTACTTGCTTAGATGGTAATAAAAAAATATGGAACACGTATACTACAACTATCATGGCGTCCTTTTGACGTCGAAGATGTATACCGCTCTAGTCAATGGTGGTGGAGTCGCCACGCATGGTCCACTCCCACGTCTGTTTGAAAGATCCCTCGGGAGGCCTTTACATTCAATACAGAGACGATGGTCGCGAAGCCTTGGTCCCTCGATTTGAGGACACCAGTACACTCTTCCGAAACATCGTCACCAAAACACAGCGCAACACTTCAGCACACCACGGGCAGCATAGACAAGCCCCCATGGTCGTCCATGGTCACCCCAACATGCACCACACACTGGCACCACTGGCCCCCACGGTCAGCCCACGGACACCACAACATGGCACCGCACCCGGGCACCAACGGCCCCCACTCAGCTCCGGACCACAGTCACCCACGGACACCACAACATGGCACCGCAC